>VXBC01008668.1:0-18242 GCA_013399945.1 Ploceus nigricollis | reverse complement strand
TTTCTATTTTCTTTGTCCAAAACGTGCCATTGGCATAGAAGCAGATCCATGGTTTAGAACAGTATTTCCTGATCTATAGCTTTCATATCATGTAAGGTAACGCTTAGGCTATGACTGCTTCCCTTTCCTTCCTTTCATGAGGTTTTCCATTCAGTTTAATATCCACACAAATTTTAGGTGAATTAGCAAGTGAGCATTTGAATCAGGAAGCTTGACCATACCTGCCTTTATCTTGGCACTTTTTATTGTTTTTGTTACTTATTTAATCTTCTCTGATCTTTAACATATAAATTATTCTCAACAGCAGGAAGTACATCATATAGGGCTGGCTGATAATCCCCAAGAAGGACATCGCCGTAGTTACCGGAGCTCGGGCTAGATCTTAGAACTCCAGCACCACGCCAGGAGTGGGGAACTGCCTTGGTATGGGGATTTACCAGAGGCAGAACCTTTCGAGCCACTTGCTCTACAGTGCCAGATACAAGCCACGACATGGACCAGGCAGAGAAGAAAGGAGAAGGCTCTCCATCTTGAGGTTCCACAAGGAAGGCTTTGTTCCAACTACAGTATTAAAAACAAAGAGCCTTGGGCACGCCTGTGCAAGGGATTTTATACAGATGCAAATCAGGGAGTGGACACAAACAGCTAACCAACAGGGAATCCTCAGGGGAGGAGTGAGGGGATTACATCAAGTGTCTGGGGCCAGTTGGGGTAGGAGGGTTGAGAGGATGGGTCACATGGGCCAATGGGGCTTCCAGGAGTAGGGGAATTCCAAAAGGGTGTTGCAGTCAGGGATTGGCCTGAGGTTAAAGTGGGAGAGAAGGTTCAGGAACAAAAGGGGCTGGGTTGCCTTGACAGGCGGGGAAAGAGCTGGAACAAGGGGTGGGGAATGGCATGAGGGACAGCTTTGAGGGAGGGTAAAACCCAGGTGTAAATCAACTCAGGGAGAACATGGGGGTACAGCAGAATGAACTGCTTAACAAGGAATCAATAAAATAAATTTGAACTGCAACAGAACATGATCTCTGAGGTTCCCTAAGCTACTTGCTTAAATCAGCAAGAAGAGACTTCTGACCTCTTCCTAGGCTACTGCTAAAGCTCACAGCCAAAGATCTGGATCATAGCTTCTGTGACTCTTGTGTTCCTAAGTCTTTGATGGCAGGTATCTAGTGAACATACCTCACCCAAGCCCCTCTCATTCTCCTAACAGCCTCTCTGACACCCCTTCTAGAGGCTCTCATAAAGCCCAGAACTCCATGGTGTTCTGCTCATGGGACAAACTGATGTCAAATGAAGGTAAATGGTGTTTCTTATGTATAATTCAGAGGTCATCCAGCAAGCAGTCTCAGAGCAGCCCTTCAGGCCTTTCCGTGAGAACTGTGGAGGATGAACAGACCCCTTTGAATTATGGCTGAAATTAGAACACCCTCTGATGACCCTCCTTCCTTTCTTTCTTTAGGGGAAGAAATCCCTGTCTGAAACATAAATAATTCCTTCTGCTCCGTGGTGCTGAACATCCCACGGACCCATTGAAAGGTTTTTTATAGTATCCTTCAAAGAATACACTCAAGGGTGTACATCCATTGCTGCAAACAAGTTTCTCATTTCATGCAGTAATGCTGCAGTTGAAAGCTCGTGGCTCCTGGGGGCACAGGAAGGGGGAGGACTGGTGACTGAAGGGTAGCTGTGTTAGATATTATCAACGGACAAGCAATGGCAGCTTGTTTTTCTGGAACTCCATGTTCTGAGTTCAGGTATTTTGGTCAGCTGTATCATCACAGGACTCAGATAAAGGAAATATATTTGTCCAGGCTGATGCAAGATCCTGGGAAAGAGAAACCTGCTGAGACTATGGGCTGACAGAGGTAAAGCTTCCCATGAGTGTAGTGCCCACATCTCTGCTCTCTGAAGATAGTTTCATAGAAGAGCAGAGAGAGGACAGAAAAGAAAACAATTTCTATTCCTGTCCCTTGTTTTTCCATGTGGAATGCATTGGGAAATTGTTTACCTGGAATCATTGGTTGATTGGATACTGGTGAGGATTGTTTGGCCCTGATGGCCAATGGTATGCACCTGTGTCTGGATTCCCTGCAGAGAGGGAGTCACGAGTTAGTTACAGTTACAGTAGTTAGATATGATAGCTAGAAGTTAGGATGTAGTTTTAGGAGCTCCTCTTTAAATAGATACTAATGTATTGAAATATAGTTATAATAATAATAAAATATTCAGCCTTCTGAATTGGACTCAGCATCATCTCTTCCCCGCACGGGCCAACCGCAACACATGAGCATAAAACATGAAGTTTCTGAGCTTAGTCATTTTACATCTCAGTCATGGGTTTGATTCCTGTATGAGCCATTCACTTATGAGTTGGACTTGATGATCCTTGTGGGTCCCTTCCACCTCAGAATATTCTGTGATTCTGTGATCTCACAGAGCTTTGTGGTGGAGGAACAATTGCTCCTCTCTTCCCAAGTGTCTTCTGCCAGTGAAGTGTTCCTGGACAGGCACACCTAGGACTTGGAACATCAACTCCTCAGTTTCTGGGATCAGGAGAGTGTTTGGTGAATCTTCTAGACTTTGCATCTGAAATCCACATTCAGAGACAGACTGCTGGCTTATGATGTTCCTGTGAAGGAGTCTTCAAAGTGGGGTGCAAAATGATGCACTGAGGTGTGAGGTGGAAACATTAGAACTTTAGTGTTACACATATCTAATTATCAGCTACTGAATGTACATATACTGGCTGTATGTGTTTAAAAATACTTCCCTGATAGAGGGGTACAGTGAAGAATTTTTGGAGAACACTGTTCTAGTACTGTCAAAAAATATTTCACATGGAGTTTCTTACATTTTCCTGTAACATCCAGTGTCCAACAGTGTCCAATTCTGCAGAGCCTTCATGTCCTCTCTGATTTCTTCACTGCCTTGCAGCCATTCTGGTTTTTGTTAGATTTTGGGGGGGTTGAAGAAGAAAAGTTATGACTTCTTTCAGAGTGCCTGAGCTCGGGAACTGGGAAGGGATTCTGAATGACTGTGGCCAGAGGCACTGAGGGAATAAAAAAGTAAGAAAATAGCATGGTACTAGGAAGAAAGGTAGGAAAATCCTAATAACAGGGGTCCTACATCGAGCCAGATGTGGATATAAATCCTCAGTCTTTGAGGTGGGAAACAGACTGTGTCCCAGTAATCTTCAGCAAATGGCTGGACGAGAAAAGAAGGGCCTTGAAAGGGCATAGCAGAGGGGGACGTCAGATTTGGAAGTATTTATTTAATTCATCTCATCCAGCACATGATCTGCAAGAGAGCAGAAGAGCTGAAGAACCTTCCCTGGAGGGTCTGTGTACCCCAAGCCTATACAAACTGGGCAATTTTAACATCTCTAAACCTAGAAGCTGACTCTTTGCTATAAAAAAATATGGGATGGAGAGTTTGGGAAACAAAAAGGAAGACAAAGAAGAACTGGGAAAAGTGTAAAGGTAGTGATGTGGAAAGTCAGATGGTCTGAAAAACTTGGGAAGAAGTTTAGAGGTGGCAGCCAGCAAGGCTGGCACAGTGAAATAGAATGGGTGAGGAAAAGGAACTTTCACCAAATAAGCAGACAAGCTGCTTCCATTAGAGATAGAATTTGACTGGACTGTTTGGGGGTGAGAGCTGTAAAGGAGTAACATGGGTCTGACTGGGCAAGGGATGACAAGCCTGAGGAGGAAGGATTCCTCTAAGAATTGTCTGCAAAGAATTGGCCCTGGAGGGCCTTCCTGTACTAGCATAGACTACTGAAAGGGACAGGCCTGAGATGCCTTAAATCCCCTAAAACTACAGAGCCATCTGATGCTCACCATCATCACTGACTTGGATGCAGTTCTAGTCTGGACTTTACGCACTAAGCCTACATGTAGGTCAGATAATGGGTTGTCAGTGCCTTCCTCACTTTGCAACAGGCATTTTTCTCTATCAGTTGGGACAGGGAAGACCACCTTTGCCTGATTATTTGTTTCATGACATTAGTTTCCAAATCCAGCACAACCCCCTGCTAAGCCAGTACTTACTGTTCCCAGTGTATGTTAAACACTCTTCAGTAGGAATCTTTTCCTTATTCCCTTGGTTCTCTTCCATGTGGGCAGCATACCTCAGCCCCTTCCTCGTTGTCATAACTCTTCTATAGTCTCTTTTACCCTTAGGGAGGAGATCTCACAGTTTTCCTCCAAGGCTCTGGGCTGACAGAGGGGAAGCTGCCACAGCTCCAGGCCCCCTGGCCCAGCTGGCAGTAAGAATGTCCCCCCAGTATTTATACGGATAAATACCAAGCATACATACATGTATACACAGCTGAACACATGGATCAACACAGATGCACCCACAGAACAGCACCGATGGCCTCATCTTTTGTCCCTCTCTGGCTGGGGTTCACAGTGAGAAATCAGGGTTCTAGACAAGGGTTCAATAGTGGGAAATATATGTATACACATGTACGTGTGCAAGCTTTCCACATGTTTCCGTGCTGAAATACTGAGTCCAGTGGCTGTCACTGGATCCCAGTCACATGTGGCAGCCCTTGGACCTCTGAGTCCCCTAGTGCTGCAGTCCAGTCGTCATTATGTCCACACACACACCTCTCACACAGCTCCCTCTCCAAAAAATGCCTGGGACTTCCCTCCTCCTTCTGGTTACCACCTCTCACTGTTCTTGCCATTAGAGACACACACCTGGAGCCCAGGTCACCTCACTTACTTGCCAGGTAGTCTGGCTTCATGTTCACTAGTGATCACACACTCGCACACCCTCCCTCTCCCCAGCTGCCAGCACGGGGAACACACGGCCCCTCTTGCCTGTGGCCCTACTCCCGTGTCTGCTGCTTAAGTTCACCTACTCTGCTCTCTCCAGCTGCTGGTGCCTGTGGTCTGACTCCAGTTCCTAGCCCTTAGATGTCCAGACACAAAACACATGCACATAGAATAGACAGTTCCTCCCTCAGGTAAATACTTAGAAATGGAACTTAGTAAGACAGGGCTTAGTAAGACTGAGCTAAGCCAGTACAAAGCATAGCCAGACAAGCATACTCACCAGCATCCTCTTTACCTGTGAATAGCCCATTTTATAACTGTATTCCTCCACTTTTCTGCATCTGTTCTTCCCCAAGTACAGTAGTTCAGGGACTTACTTGGGAAGAGTGACCATACCTGACTTTATCTTGGTATTTTTTTTGTTTTCCCTTGTTTCATCTTTAATCTTAGAAGAAAACAGACTGAAAGAATTAGACATTTTGAACTGAAAAATGAAAGAGTTGTCAATTTAGCTACTCTTCAAAAGGCAGTAACATATTAAGCAATTCCCGAGAGACACACTAGAGGTCCTGAGTTACATCTTCCAGTTGCTTCCTTCCTTTGGAGAGTCTGCAATCATCTTTTGTTTCCTGAGACAGAAAAGGTAATCTGAATAAAAATCTTCATCCAGGAATGAGTAATAAATTCTAACATAAGTGATTAAAGAAGAAGGTGTAGCTCAACTGCATTGAAATGTTTTTTGCCTTGTCTCAGAGTTCTTACACAGAACAATCTTAGAATTAATTCCCACAGCCTCTACAATCTGTTTCATTTCCCATCAAGTCTCTGAAACAGTTTCTCCTTCCAGGATTTAAGGTCTGATTACTACTAGAAAAAAAAAAGGCTTTTAACAGATTTGGCATGACAGACAATAATCAAACTAAAAATCCTGTACTGTCTTCATGCAAAAGGCATGCCTTTTGGGACATTGATCAAAGCAGTAGTGTCCTATGGAACTGTCTCAGCAGGGTCCATGGAAGTGTCTAAAAGTGTCCCATCCTAGCAGTAAGGTGAAAGGGCAAAATGTCAATAAAATAAAATGAAAAACAAGCAAAATCAAAATAAACCTTCCATAAAAAGAAGAAAAACTTTTGAGGAGTAAAAGCTAAAAATATGCATCAAAGAATAATCAGTATTGAAACATAAAAGGATATGGAAGTATATTAAATTTGTTCAAATTTATTTGCTAACTGATGTATTGACTTTGAAAACAGCATAAAAATTCAAAGAAAAACGTAAAAGTTATGGAAGGTAATTAAAAAACAAAAAGGTCCATATCATCTGCAATTCCTTGACAAGTCACTGAAACTGTAATATCTCCAGCACAGGGCTCCACCTCATGGCAGCACAGATAAGGAATAATTTCTCCTGAGAAAACCCAAGAACTGGCCAAACCCCTATTTCTTAGATGCAAAGTGTTCATGACACTGGAGATGATACAAAGCTTTTATACATCATATAAAATGCATTTTCATTCCTGACTGGGGAGAAGCTATAGCTTCTCAGGTAAGTTCTGTTAACTCCCTTAAAAAGAAGTATTTAAAAAGTGAGAGAGGGAACATTCACTACCAAATTTTTGAGATTTCCACTGCTCTGAATCCTGGAGGATTCAGGAACTAAGCCTCAGGCTCTAAGAAAGTACAATATTGCCAGGCTCATAGAAAGAACACACCTTTTATATAAATGTCTAGAGGCCAAGGGAAGATATAAATCTCTCTAGAGCATCAGGCAAATATGGGAGAGGGGATAACAACAAAATGTGAAGGAAAACCTCAGAAGTATCCCACAGTTTTTGGAAGCTGCAATATTGGGATTACTGAAGGTCATTAGAATGAAATGTGTGTGTTTCTTTAAAAGTACTAGGGAGAAAAGAAGCAGTTGCAATTATAATTTTGAATCTTACATATTCAGAAAAGAATGGATAGTGGTATAGGTTGTATATATAGAACTGTATAGAACAGAAGACAATATATTCTATATATAGAATAGGCTAACTAGGGTGTATCTGGCAGGCTAGAAACAAACAGAGTGTTCATGAGGTTTATGTTTAACTACGGTTTTTGTTTTGAGAAAAAACGGCTGGTGGAGATGTCTTGTTTTTGTAAAAGTGAATTAGAGCTCCCAGGAAGATTAACTGGCAGGGAATATGCATGCCAGGCTGGAAAACTGAAGAAACTAAGATATGATCAAACACAATTTTTGTGCCTTTGCTATCTTGACCTATCATCTTGGCTTCTGACTTAATAAGATCCGAGTTGTGAAATGCCATGCTCCAGATATGAAGAACAACCCTTCAGAATGAAACAATACAGGTGTACTTTTGCTGGAAATCCTCCTGCAAAGATGGCCCAGGCTATAGCCACTGATGTAAATGGGTCAAAAAAATCATTTACGGATCCACTGATCCTAGCTGAGCTCCAACACCCAGACCCTCTCAATCATGGAATGACAGCTCAGCATTCAGCCAACAACATACTGGTCTGTGAGAAATTCCACATTTGTGTCAGGAGCTCAGAACACTGACTAGTGGAAAAGCTAAAGCACACCTTGGAGCCACATGAGTATTTAGCTTTGCTTTTACTGGCTCACCAAAGAAAGTATCAAAGCTGGACAGTCCCTTCTCTCTTCCCTGCCCAAACTTGACAGACAGAGCAAGGGGAGGGGCATCGGTCTCCCTTAACTCTTATCTCACAGTGAGCAGGAGCACACTGTCCTGGGAGAGCTGGAGGGCCATGCTGGCTGTTGTGCTTGCTCTTTTACCTGGTGAGAGACAACAGATCTGTCTGCAGCAGGGCTCTCATCCAGGCCATGCAGGGCTATTGTTAGGTAGAGGACCCCTTTGGCCATCATCTGTGCTGCTACTCCTCACTCTCTCTTGTTATCTCTTATCAATGCAGGTGTTGGGCTTGGAGCCTACATTGCTCAGTGGCCTGAAAAAGTCCTTCAGAGACCTGGAGGCTCTTTGACCATCTCCTGCTATCAGAATTATAATATCTTTGCCTATATGTACTGGTACCAGCAGCCTCCAAGAAATGGTTTGAAGTTAATAGTCAGTAGTACTTCATGGAGGTATAACTCTTACAAGGATGGTTACAGCGAGGCCAAGTTTGAAGTAAACAGAGAGAGTAGTAATTACACTCTGATGACAATAAAGAACGTGACACCCCAGGATGAGGCCACGTATTTCTGTGCTACGAGCGGTCACACAGTGTAGCGACGGGGTTGAACACTAAGATAAAATCCCCACCTTCTCTGAGTGAGAGATGGAGTCTTTGAAAAACATGAGACAGTCAGGAGAGTGGCAGAGGAAGAGCAGAAAGAAGTCTGCATAGAAATTGGGGCAATGGACCCAGGATGTTTTGGAGAGAGACAGAGCAGTGCAGCAACCTCTATCTTTGAAGATAAAGACCTTCAGAAATACAGAGCCATAGATCAGCATAGAGAACTGAGGCACAGCTGGTATGGTTAGATAAGGCAGCAGATATTTCTGATGATTAGTACTCCAGAAGCACAGTCATGTTCCAGGGCACTAGTTCCCCACAGATATTTCCACAGCACCAGTAAAAGAATACAGAGCAGCTGAAGAATTCAAAGTTCTTCCACACAGTCATGATCTGCACAGAACTGAGGTGCCCAATGAGAAACTGGTTGGTGTGTGAGAAGAGCTCAGCCCCTGATTATGGACTTAGAAGGATGGGACCAGTAACAGTGGAGGAAAACATACCCAGGGGACCAGGCATACCTCCCTTTGTGGAAGGAACACTCCTTTGGCATCTTTACAAGCAACAGCGTGCACTGCAGCATTTTATTCACCTGCTTCACACACTGCTTAATTGCAGGATCCCTTTCCTCCCTGCCACAGGAATGCATACAATTCTGAGCTGGACCCAGGCATCCCTTCAGGGAAAACCTCATAGGCAGAGAAAAGAAACCACAAAGAGCTGCTGTTACTTGTGAGAAACAGCTGGAGGCAGAAATTTCCTCCCATTGTGCCTCTGTCTCCATTGCTTGCAGAGCTGAACTTTTGATGAACTAATTGCTCTTCTGTGATAGGCCTGGGAAAGCTGAGGGCAGGGTATTATTAGGGTTCCCTCACCTGCCATTGCCTGTCCCTGCTCCTGTTTTTATTGCACAAACTAGGACTTACCTTTTCTCCAAAGGAAGGCAAACGGCCCATAAAAGAGCAAAAGGTGTTCTTAAGAAAGTGTGGCTATACCCTGTGTATTTTGGGTTCTGTTTTTAGGCTGTGGCCCTGACAGTCTGCATACCTACCACTGAGCATGAACCGATTGTCTCATGTGCTTACGTGGAGGGCACGGCCTATGAAGCACTTGGCTATCGCAGGTAGCAAATGTACTGTGCTGCTCCATGATGTGGCAAAGCTGGATATGGATATGCTGAAGTGACACACACTGTGTGATCACAGCAAGAAAAGGAGTGGGAGGTGATAAGAATAGCTGGTGAGAGCAAGGAGCAGGAATCAGCTGGGAGCATGTCCTCTAAAAGATTCTCACACTCCATGTCACCAGGATTGCTGGGAGACTCCTGCAGTGCCAAGATGGATCACTCAGTTTCATGGCAGCATCCAAGTCTCCTGATCAACCACACTACATAAACATACCTGTGCTCTGAAAGAAAGTAAACTGTTCTGGGCTAGAGAAATCCAGGCGTGTGACACCCTTGGATCCAATATTCTCCTGACTTCAGGGACTGCTCAGCAGCAAACATAACACACCACTCCTTGCTCTCAAGGAGTGCTCCTCAGAGCACCCTCAGGTCCATGATCTCCTCTCTGTTCATGTCAGGCTACAGACAAACAGCAGGGAAGCACTGGGAAAGTGTTGTCTCTCACCTAGCAGAGACATACTGAGTTCCTTTTTTCTTCAGCCTCTGATCTTTTTGTAGAGATCATCTTTGCAAAACGTGTTCACGCTGATGCTGTCTGGAATTATTGAATTATTACTGCTGATCCAAATTCCCTGAGAAAGTTTTGGGAAAACTAGTTCATGGTGGAATCATGAAGAGATATAAACACTATGGTGGAGACTTTGGGTGATTTTTTTTTTTTTTTTTTTTTTTTTTTTTTTTTTTTTTTAAATTCTGTTTTAGTAAGTTGCCCATTCCTGAAAATCATGTTACAGTCCTAGCTCAGACCTTTTTCATAAGCACTGCAAACCACCTCTTCAGCTCTGGTAATACAACAGAGGAAGGATCCTTTTTACTTCTCACCTCCTGAGCACTTTTAGTTTTGAGTGGCACAGGCAATTTTTAGGCCTTGTGATAACAAACTTATCAGTCACCTTCAACATACAGCAGTTTAATGAGATAGCTATTGAGTGCTCACAGCTGTGCAATTTCCAAGTGGCAATAGCAAACCACAGAAATCTCTAGGTTCATTGCCATCGTAAATTCTGTGGTTACAGTTCCCTCTTCCAGCTATAAGGAAGAGAAATTTTTCTCCCATGCAGTACTTCTTTGGCCTGCCTGAATTGCATCTGCACAAAAAGCCACTATTCGAAGAAGTTTCTCATGAAGCAGCTACTCTCCTTCTTGTCTCATTGCTTGTCCTCAGATTTGTTCAGATCATTAACCAGATTCCTCCTTCAACTGTCTTATCTTTTCAGTGCACAGATGGGCCCTTAAAAGAAAAATGGAGAAAAAGAGAAAAAAGAGAGAAAGACAGAACCCCAGAAGTATCCTTATTGTTTGCAAGATGCAATATTGGGATTACTGAAGGTCATTAGAATGAAATGTGTGTGATTCTTTAAAAGTACTAGGGAGAAAAGAAGCAGTTGCAATTATAATTTTGAATCTTACATATTCAGAAAAGAATGGATAGTGGTATAGGTTGTATATATAGAACTGTATAGAACAGAAGACAATATATTCTATATATAGAATAGGCTAACTAGGGTGTATCTGGCAGGCTAGAAACAAACAGAGTGTTCATGAGGTTTATGTTTAACTACGGTTTTTGTTTTGAGAAAAAACGGCTGGTGGAGATGTCTTGTTTTTGTAAAAGTGAATTAGAGCTCCCAGGAAGATTAACTGGCAGGGAATATGCATGCCTGGCTAGAAAACTGAAGAAACTAAGATATGATCAAACACAATTTTTGTGCCTTTGCTATCTTGACCTATCATCTTTGCTTCTGACTTAATAAGATCTGAGTTGTGAAATGCCATGCTCCAGATATGAAGAACAACCCTTCAGAATGAAACAATACAGGTGTACTTTTGCTGGAAATCCTCCTGCAAAGATGGCCCAGGCTATAGCCACTGATGTAAATGGGTCAAAAAAATCATTTACGGATCCACTGATCCTAGCTGAGCTCCAACACCCAGACCCTCTCAATCATGGAATGACAGCTCAGCATTCAGCCAACAACATACTGGTCTGTGAGAAATTCCACATTTGTGTCAGGAGCTCAGAACACTGACTAGTGGAAAAGCTAAAGCACACCTTGGAGCCACATGAGTATTTAGCTTTGCTTTTACTGGCTCACCAAAGAAAGTATCAAAGCTGGACAGTCCCTTCTCTCTTCCCTGCCCAAACTTGACAGACAGAGCAAGGGGAGGGGCATCGGTCTCTCTTAACTCTTATCTCACAGTGAGCAGGAGCACACTGTCCTGGGAGAGCTGGAGGGCCATGCTGGCTGTTGTGCTTGCTCTTTTACCTGGTGAGAGACAACAGATCTGTCTGCAGCAGGCTCTCATCCAGGCCATGCAGGGCTATTGTTAGGTAGAGGACCCCTTTGGCCATCATCTGTGCTGCTACTCCTCACTCTCTCTTGTTATCTCTTATCAATGCAGGTGTTGGGCTTGGAGCCTACATTGCTCAGTGGCCTGAAAAAGTCCTTCAGAGACCTGGAGACTCTTTGACCATCTCCTGCTACCAGAATTATAGTAACTTTGCCTATATGTACTGGTACCAGCAGCCTCCAAGAAATGGTTAATAGTCAGCAGTAGTACATGGAGTCATAACTCTTATGAAGATGGTTACTCTGAGGCCAAGTTTGAAGTAACCAGACAGAATACTGATTACTCTCTGATGATAATCAAGAACGTGACACCCCAGGATGAGGCCACGTATTTCTGTGCTGCGAGCGATCGCACGGTGTAGCGACGGGGTTGAACACTAAGATAAAATCCCCACCTTCTCTGAGTGAGAGATGGAGTCTTTGAAAACGTGAGACAGTCAGGAGAGTGGCAGAGGAAGAGCAGAAAGAAGTCTGCATAGAAGTTGGGGCAATGGACCCAGGATGTTTTCAATGGGAGAGCAACAGAGCTCTCCCTCTGTCTCCCTTGTGCAGGAACCTCTGTCTTCAAAGCTGAATTATTAATCAGATCTCTCCTTCCACCATCATATCTCTTCATATTCCCTGAAGAAGAGCTGTTGGTTAACTTTATGAGGTTGTGGTCAAAAGCATTGGATGTTTATGGAAAGTGTCCTAGTGTCTCTAAAACAAATCTGTAAAGCTCAGGGAGTCTCTGTATTATGCCCTGCTTCTTTGTACCTGCTGCTTCTGTTAAACTCCAAAGAATGCAGGACAGATATGACTGATGCAATCTCTAGTTTCCGGTGAAATTCTCCCAGAAAAAGAATATAATTGTTAGAAAATATATCCCTAAATATTTCTTCCTTACACATTCTTGTTTTTACTTGTCTGAAGTCCTAGGCAGCGTAGCCTCCAAAGCTCAAAAAGCCTCCTATGAAAGACTTGGAAATAAAAATCAAGGATCTCCCTCCCCTTTGTTCTGTCACTCACATTTATTTGAATTCATGGCCTGCAAGTCCTTTCCTTTTGACAGGTTACAAAGGAACATTAAGGTGCAACAAGACTGGTCTCTGCTGGCATGTCTTGGAAATTGCCTTTTGAACATGACCTGAGGAGCTGCTAGCACCACATACTACTTCAAAACTAATAGAGAGGTGACTTCCTTCTTTTTAAATGAAAGACACCTCATGGAAGAGAGTCTGTAAGTGACAGTAAAGACACTAATGGAGCTCTAGACTGAAGATGCAGACAGAATAATCTTAAATGAATTTTAGTCCAATGGGTTAAGGCCCTGAATAAATAGTGTTGAGATCACAGGCATACTAAGGCCAAGGCAGGAGAATAATATTCCATTATTAGTTTTATTATTTAGACATTGACAGCCAAAAAAAAAATCCTAAATGTATTTTTTTGAAGAATTCAGTATCTACAAATAAAAGTTCTGTATAAACAGACATAATTAGTGACATAAGTACTCCGTTCACTGTTGTAGAAGAGAGAGCAACCCAGGAGCATGCCGAGATGACCTGCCTGATACCTTGTGTTCTGTAGTCCTATCTCTTGGTCCTACGTGTTACACCTTAGTCTATGTTTCTCATTCCCTTCTCTGGGACACTAACACCTCTTCCCGGTTAAACAGGCAGTATCAAAGATTATGGGTTCTTCTCTGATATCTGAAAATAATAGAAAAAATATTTTGTGATTTTCCTAGTAGAATGACCTTGTTTTGAGGGATTTTGTCCTGTGATTTACAGTCTGTTTTTCATATCCAGACAGACTCAAAGGAAGCCATTAAAGAGCAATATGAAAAACAGGTTTACTACAGGTACTTGGTTAGGTTGGTAACTATGTGTCAACACTTTGTGAGACAAGACTGCGCCACTTGCATATAAGGAAGGGAGATAAATGTAGCCTGTTGCCTCTCCCCATCAGTTCTTGTCCTTCAGGCAGTCTGCAAAACGAAGGCTTGCTCTTACTCCTAGATGAAGCCTTTTCATAGGCAGAGTCACAAGCCCTGGGAGGATGCTCTCAAGCAACACCAAGCTACAAAGACAAACACCAGCCCGTAGTAAGCAAATTACTCTCATTGCAAACCAAAAATTGCTAACTGTGAGCTTGAAGTTTCCTTGTCATCCTGGAGGCAGAAGAGAGAATGAGTAGAAAGGAAAGCAGCATGAACACTGCCATGACACTACCAAGGGAAAAATTACTGCATTTTAAAGCCAACCAATAAAAGAATAAAAAGGTGTTACCTTTTTGAGTATATGAAAAAAATCTTGAGATTATAAATTGAGGGAAAATGGATACTCTGAGAGGTAATTGGACTGTCAGATAGAAACAGCAATGGCAAAGGAAGGATGTGGTCTGTGGTTCTGTCATGGCTTAGCCCCAGCCAGGATCAAGCCCCACGCAGCTGCTTGCTCAATCCCCACCAGCAGGACTGGAGAGAGAATCAGAAACACACAAGTAAAAACTTGTGGCTTGCGATAAAGACAGTTTAAGAGGTAAAGCAAAATCTATGCACACAAGCAAAGCATAACAAGGAATTCATTCCCCACTTCTCATGGGCAGAAATGTTCAGCCATTCCTGGATGGCAGGGCCCCATCACCCAAAACGGTGCTTGGAAAGACAAACACCATCACTCCAAATATCTGTCTTTTCCTTCTTCTTTCCCCTACTCAACCCTATCACATAGTGGACATGATGCCATGGAATATGGAATATCCCTTGGATCAGTTGGGATCAGCTCTCCCTGCTGTCCCTCCTCCCAGGTTCCCATGCACCACCAGTCTCCTTGCCAGCATGTTGGTATGAGAAGCAGAAAAGCCCTTGAATGCTGTGTAAGCATCCAGCAATAACAAAAACATTTCTATCCTGTCAACAATATTTGCAGAACAAGCCCAAAACACAACTTCACCATAGCTACGGTGAAGGAAATTAAATGTACCACAATCCAAACCAGCATAGGTAATCATGACAATCATTCCTGGTCGACAAAAACAGGGGGTGGAGTCATGGGTGGGATTGTTTTTGTAGGAGATTGTATCATTGTGGGGACAGGGGGATCCACGATGATACATTCCCCAGGAAGCCTTTACAAAAACCCATGGGTACATGAGCCTTGTGGCAGAGCGTGTTAAGGCAGCTGCAGAGAATTCTGCAGCAGAACAAGCGTGCTCTGCCTTGGTTTCTCTTCACAGACCTTGTGTGCTGGGACTTACTTTCATCATCTGAGAACTGAGCCTGCCCTCCCTGGCAAACAAGCTAGGAAATTCTGAGATATCAAAATTAATTTTCACCAAACCAAACTGTGACTGCAGATGCATCTTAAGCAAATCAACCTTGCAAAGCTGGAATTATTATTTTTTTCCTGATGTTTTTCACCAATGTTTGCAATGGATGACAAAATGGTTCTTTCTTAATGTGGTACAAGTGTTAGAAAAAGAATTCTGGCATGTAGCAGGTATCTCTCAGAGGCACTACATAAAATGTGTTGGGGTTTTCTGTCTTAAATAATCCTCCAATATCTGCTGACTGCCTCATGTCTGTGAGAACAAAGGTTGCCTGTAATCCCTATCACTGCAGTTCTTCCTAATGGCTACAAAGGGTTTGTCTGGGACCAGTCAACAGATTCTTGTGGGCTCTCCCTGTGTGGATTATTTTAACCCATCAGAAAACTGTATGGGATCCTGAAAGACTGTTCAAGACAGCTGGCCTGCCATGGAAGGGAAAACAAAGGGATTTGCTTTAGTTCCCTGCCAAAGGGGAACCACCTGCATTTGACTATGAAAACCACAAAGCACGTATCATTCGATTATTAACTTCACAAGTTACAGAAAAGAAGTTGTCACAATGCTTGGAATACAAGACTGACAGTGAGGAAGTTCTAGGTGTAGAAGAGTACTATTCCTAGACAGTGACAGGCTTTGGGTGTGTCTGCTTGTTTTTGAGATGTGCAAAATGACAATAGCAGATAAAATCAGTGATGTAACATGGAGATTGGAGAAAGGTCGCAAAAACAACTTGGGGTGAAATGTAGACAAAGTATCAAACAAATCTGGGAAATGCTTTTATGAATTCTACAGACTATACAACTGATTTCAAGCTGGTTTTCTGTCATATCCCTTTAGAGAGAGAGTGATGTTCGGAATTCCAAATGCAGAAATGATTTCTTAGGCTTCGCTTATAATAAGGCAGCTGCAGTGCATGCCTTCTCTTGCTTACGGTACATCACTTTGTCACTGTGTACACCTCTGGTTACTCTTTCGGCAGTGGCACAAAACTTACAGTAATGGGTAAGAAATTTTTGTTTCCTCTTTTAATTCACTTCAAAAGCCATGTCTTCTCTTTAGAGAATTTCATTATTAAACTGATGTTCTCCTGGTGTTCTAGTAACCCTGTCTACTTCATAGAATAAGTTGGGTCCTCTAGGTAGGGGTACACCTTTCCTTTTGGAGAACTGAATGAATGTGTTTTCAGTAAAGAAAAAGCTGTCCCTAGAAAGAATGAGGATAAGGAATAGGATAAATAATGTATGCATGACATAAAAAAAGTTGTCCTAATGAATCAACACATGCAAAAATTCCCCAAAAGTATAGCTACTCTCTATAACGCTGGTTCTGCTGGGGCTAGAGAGATGATTAAGGACAAGTCAGTGAAAAGCTGTCTATCTGTCTGGAAAGAACTGACTTACAGTTACGCTTTGAAGGGGTCTAGGAAACAAAATCTAGATGATACAAACTCAAAGTACCCTGAATCTTTCCAGGGTAAGTCAAAGAATGTGTTGTCTCAGATAACTGGGAAAAACAAGTGTGCTAGCATTTTTGGTTGATAAAACAGAAGGCAAAAATAAATGCTCAATTTTATAGTAAGCAATACTAAAATCTCTCTGCAGCTTTTTAAGTCCTTGTTGTTATAGAAGATAGCTCTCCACAGCACAGCCAGTTTCTTTCCACGGAACAGGCTCACCAGGATGGTGATACAAAGATCTTTAAGGACAACCGTCTTACTATTTCAGAATAGGTGCTCAACAGACACTAAAAACCACAGAAGAAGAATATATGATTCATTTCAAGGGGAAGGAGCTCTCAGAGAATGTTTCTTTCTGAGCCACATTTATGGATTTGGATTGTCCAAATCTGAGGAAAAGAAGGCTGCTGCTTAGACGCTGATAAATGATGGTGATCTCTTCTACTCCTTGTGTTGCTCCTGGAGTTCGAAGAATTGATGCTTCAGATATTTATACCACATTGTGCCACTACAGAATAAATTGTGGGTGAAATTTCACAAGCGGTGAAATTCAATCTCCATAGGAAAAAAATGATCAGCACATTTTTGAAATCCAAAGTTTATCTGTGGTGCCTGAGCTGGTAAAAATGAATACGCTGATCCCTCATTGACCATAGTCATTTATGCAGCAAACTTGAATGACCATCACCAAGGGAGGACAGAGAATAAAAGCAGAAATTTCCTTTCAAGGAAGGCCTTCCAGGGAAAGGGAAAGGGAAATGGAAAGGGAAAGGGGGCATGTTTAGGAACTTCTATGAAGGGCAGAATAGACCAGAACACGGTGCAATATATTAAAAATTTTTTGCAAAAAAAATGCCTTTGAAAAAAAGGCATTTGTTTTACTAGTGAAAAATATTCAAAATGTTGAACAAAATTTAAAGGAAATGTGGCTATTTAGCTGAGAAAAAGAAATTACTCAGTCTGCATATTGGAAATATTTTCTAATATTCTAATATGACACCTAGATAAATAGATAAATATCCTCTAAAGAATTGGTGGAACCTCCAACAACTGATTCACTATGCCTAAAGCAAAAGGGCTCTGGACAGGGCATTTCTGATGTTGATCTCAGCTGTTTAGACACACAGATTTGGTGGTGTTCCCTTACAGACTTGTTTTTTTAGTACCTGAGTACTTTGTGTTTCTTCTTTTGCTGATACCACATGAGGGGAGGGTTAGTCCACAAGCTTGGCTCAGAGGTCTGGGAGTAGAGAAGAGGTTTTTCTGCAGCTGCAAAATGGTGTGAATAATGAGCAATTGTTCTTTGGCAGTGGAACAAAACTTACAGTCATAGGTAAGTAAGAAGTCAGATCTCTGTGATCTATGTGATACTGGTTAGGGGACAAGAACATTCTTAATTAAAAGCTTAATAATGATAATTTTTCATGCAGTCATGAGAACAGGATTAATGCTTTATTGGTTGCTGATTAAAATGAGATGTGCTACTATGAAACTGTAGAATTTGCAGGCACAGATTTTGAGATCCCTGTGTGCAGCCTTTGTCTTCTATTTCTGGGAACTTAGTGAAGGGAGAAGGGAATAAAAAATTTTGTTTCCTCTCATTCTCCAAGGAAATATTATAGAGGTTGGGAATGAAAATGACCATTGTACAAGACCAGACACAATTGACTGCTGATCAGACACTTCTTCCAGTACTTGCTTTTACCAGTCTCCTTATTCCATTTCTAACCTGCTCATTTCCTTTTTGTACCAGTAGTTTTATCATTCTTTCTGTCTCCCTTTTTACCTGCCTTTCTTTAATTTTTTTTTAAATGGGGTATTCTTTTTTGGGTTTTAATCATTTCTTTGGTGTCCTACTATCTGTTTCCATCTCTTCACTCATTAGCCGTTAAA
>VXBC01008666.1:147617-171859 GCA_013399945.1 Ploceus nigricollis | reverse complement strand
GGGAAGATCAGGAATATAGTTTCAGAATCTCCCTCCTGATCCACAAGAAAATGCAGAGGTAGACTTAATGTAATTTGGCTTATTTATCCTTCTTTGAGATTTCTACTTTTGAATGCAAAAGCAGAATTTGAATGGCAAAGATTTTTGAAGACCCACCAACTCTACAAATGGCTTTTCATTTCTTTGAAAATATGAAATCCTTCACTGTATCTATGTTTTCACTAATACTATGTTCATTGCCACTTTCGAAGACTTTCAGATAATTTTGCCATTCTTTTCTTATCTGCAGCTTATTTTTTAAGATTTTTTTGGGTTTTTTGACTTTATTTGTCATTTGTTTTTATTTCTGTGCTTTTTTCTGTCTACTATCCTCTACAGAAAAATCCCTGCTAATTATTTCACAGTGCAGTTACTTTTGATTCATTCTTCCTTTTTTTCCTTTATTAAGATAGTCTTTTACTTGTTTCTTATATGGGACTAGAATTCAATTAGTTTGAAAACTATGTCTTATGAAGTTACTTTAGAGGCATGAATATGGGATTTGGAACAGATACCTTCCAAAAATAGATAATGTAGACACTGTGGAGAGAAATACCACAAATTTTATGTCCAGTTCTTCATGGAAAAAGACATTCTAAGAAGAGTGATAGGGTGAAAGTGTCATCTGTATTTTGTTTTAACTATCTTATTAAAAAGAAAAATAATTAAAAAGTAACCAGTGTATCCAAACGAACAGAACCCTCTTTCCTTTTAATACTGTGCAAATTCTCCATACTTGCTGCTTAAAAATTTTTGTTGTGCTGTGTTCTTATTAATGCGCAGGGCTTGTACTATGTACAAGGTTGTTTGTAAGGCTGGACCTGTCTAGCAAGAGTTGACTCGTGGCTCTGGATTCAGTCCTGAGAAAATATGAGCCTGTCAGTAGCAGGCTGTGTACTGGCTGTCTGTAGGCCACCGTCCCAGAGGTTATCTGGTGGCTGCTGATGCTGAGATGCCATCGGAGGGTGCTGGCAGCTGAGCTGCTAGAGAGCTGTGAAATGCCAGAGCTGGGCTTGGGACAGAGGTGTTTAAAGAGGGCCTTTATGAGAATAAGCAGCTATAAGGAACAGATGAGGAAAAAGGATGAAAAGAGACAATGGATTAGAGGAGGAAAGAAGAGGTAAGAGAACAGGCAAGTTACATGAAAGTATGTGAGTACAGAAAAAATGTAGCAGCTATAAATCACAAAGGGGATTGCCTTCCCTCCCCTCCTCTTCTTTCTCTTCACTGTTTCTTGCTCATATATCTGTTAAGATTTGTTATGCACTTACCAGTGCAAAGCCAAGTGCTGGCTCTTTGCAAATTGTCTACTGTGCTGTGTGTTCACGTTTTTCCAGTTATAATACTGGCAAAATATTGGGGTCTTTATCCTCCATATAGCAGATCTAGTTTATTTCTGATGACCTGAACATGCCACTGGTGCCTCTGTGATACATTTTGCCCATTGGTAAACTGGTCTAATAGAAAAGACTAATGAAGGGAGAAGTACTAGGTTTTATAGGTGAATTTTAATATTTTTTAACATTATACAGATTACATTCATGTAGCATGATTAAAAACTTTAATAGTCTGAGAAATTTATCTAGAGAAACATAGAAACATCTGCTAACTACTCTTTAGTGTTTTTGTTAAGGCCACAAAGCAAATGCAAGGAGAACTTGACATCTAACATGTACAAGAGCACATAAATTCAAACTGTACTTGTAAAATATACTGAAAAAGGAAAATTTTCATAACACTACAGAGAACTACAACTGCAAACAAGAGTGGATCTTTCTGTATTTGAATTTTAAAATGCTGTGAACAAGACATTAAAGATATCATAATTAATCACATTAATTTTTTCTATGCTATTCCTTATATTGTTAATGTAAGAGGGTACCTCCTATACAGTCAGAAAGCAGAAAAGTTAATCCATCACTTGGACAACAAAACAGTTAAGAATTCAGATAGCCTTTTCAGATTCATTTGAAGATGTCAATTTCTGCACCTCAAACAGCATTATGAGTTCTTTTGAGGGATTTTGATGGTGACAGTCTTAACTTCTGTGTATTCATGAAGGCCATATTCTCCCCTAGATAAAAGAGAACCAAGAACAGCATTTATGCTAATGCTTTTTATATGAGTTTTCTTCTGGATGGGATTTTCAGTGGTAGTGTGCAACTGGCCAGATATATAACAAGTACACTGGGCATATTTGGAAGACAGCTGTGCAGCTAGACTGCTGCTGGAAACCTTTTGAAAAGCTACAGCAATGGTCTCCTGAAAAAAATGGCAGAGAGAATAGTTTTATTTCTGTGAGTAGTGTTTAATTTAGAGTATTTCTAAACTGGATTTCTGTACAGCAGATCAAGAGCATGTTAGATCTCCACAAGTATATTCAGCAAGTTATTTGTAAAGCTCTTCTTCTGATGTCAAGAGCTTTCTCCAGAGTCAAAGAACAGGAAGTTCATCTCAAGTAAATGGGGGACAAAATTATTCCATGATGAAAACTGAGACAGTGAAAAAGAGTTGAAATCTTTGGACTGTTATGAGCATGTTTCACCTTTATGTTTTCAGTGATGAGATGAAGCTTGTTTGTATTCCTAACTATTTGGCATCTGATGTAGTCAAACTATTCAGATATAACTGATTGCTCTGTGGAACAAGGGTTTGCTACACTATAATGTTACACAGACCTCACTGCTATCTTATTAGATAGATATATAAGCAAAACAGAATCTGTGCTCAGGACACTTGTGCTGGGTGAAAATGTTTACTGATTCCCTTCATTTTTGGAGAGGAATTTTGTTAGTATATGACATTTGGTAGTTTAATTCATAATGGCATTATCACTCCAAGAATTATATGCATACTTTTATTCTAGGCTCAAGGAAGTCAGTGGCTTAAAACAACCACATCCTAATTTTTTCAGTGTAGGTTTTGCACACATTTGCACACATATTTCCACTTCTCCTAAAAATGGTTGTCATATATTTACAAATTTTCTCATGACAGACATCTATCTGCTGATGATTTTTTCCTCCTCCTATAGTAGGAATAATTTTATTGGTCTGATAATTATGACTTTGAACCTGAAAACTTTGTTAGCATGAAAGATTCATTCCTTCAAAATGTACTGTTATAGAGAACATTTTGATAGTCTGTAATTTCCAGCAAATAAATCCAAAAAATATTTCTGAAAAAGACTGTAATTCAGAATTGATTATCTCCCCATTATTGGCACCCGCACCCAACAAAGGCAAAGCTGTATTTGATAAAAATGGCCTAAATTTTTAAAGGGTTTCAATTTCCAGTTTTCTAAAGCTCTCAATATTGGCTTGACTGTTTCCTTTGAAGTCAGTGGGAGCTTTGCCATCAGAAGCAGATTGTGCCCAGTGATGAGCAAATATGAAAATACTAGCCTTTATCTCTGAAGAAACTACATAAAGAGAAGCTCTGCCTCACCTATACATACCTTTTTTAATCACTTCTACGGTTCATTAGAAGTGTTATGTATTTATCTTAATAAAAAAAGAAGGCTTACATGTACTAATTTTTACTCATTGCTTTAAAAATACTTTGTTCTCGTACATATGGCATTTTTAACAAAAAATGCAAGTAAGACTGGGTATTATTCAAGTTGAAACTGGATTAAAACTCAGGAGTTTGAAAAAATTTGATCAGTTTATAATATATGTATGCTACTCTGCTTCTATTCTGGGAAAAACAAATGTCCAAAGACTACAGAGGATTATTTTAATAAAAACTTTTGACATGGCTGGCACATACTGTAAAAATATTAGTTTCACAAATTTTAACTGAAAAATCTTGCTTAAATCAAGGATTTTAGAAAGTCTTGTGTTTTCAAAACCTAGAATTTAAAGAGGATTTCACAAATTACCCACAGATTAATCTTCATGAAAATGAGAGTTTCTCTCTTTATGCAAAAACTGTAAACCATAAACACAATGGTCAGTTTTGCTTACCAGTATACTGCAACCACAATAGACTGCAAATTAGTCATACTGAAAAAGTGTGCCTCTAAGAAATTTTCTTATTTATTTTGTAGAGGAATTGCTGGTTGACATTGCCTCTGACAATATGATGCTTCTAAGCACTCTAGAGACTTATCTGCCAAAATCTCAAACTGGACATCCTAGTTATGCATATTTTAAGTTAGAGTTTGGAATTTCATTTTGAATTTCCTGTGAATCTACAGCTTTAAAAGTATTTACTTACATTTCTCGTCCATTTCCTGACATCTTAAAACCTCCAAAGGGACACTGAGCAGACAATGCACTATAGCAATTAACCCTAGAAGAACAGGAAAAACACTTTTGACAGTGTGAAACAATTTTTTTTCACTTCTGAAAAATCAGAGGTTTTCTGTCACCTCTAAAAAGCCTATGGTCGTAGTCACAAACAACATCTGAGTATATATTTGCAAAAATATATGTAGTTTGAAGTTCAGATAAATGAAGCATCAAGAACAACTACAGTTATTATCAGAGTACTAAAACTCAGCAAGGGTCTTCAAGCCAAGAGACAGTCATATCTTTCTCTGATCATTGCAATAAAATTTCTAGTTTGTACATAAGCTCTCTCACAAAAGGTTATCCACAGATGAGTGTTCTGCAGAAGAGTTTGATTACACTTCCAATAGATAAACTCAGGATAGCTTCACTATATATTTTGGAAGTTTTGTTTGGTTCTACTCAGTTAAACCTTATTCTATATTGTGGTGGAGAACAAAGGCACAATAAAGAGTAAGAAAGGAATTTCACAGGCAAAATGAAGAATTTTGGCAGAATATGCATCCCATTTCCCTGATGAGAAGCTCTTTTTGTCTTACAACCTTGTCAAATCAAATATTCTCTGTTTTCATATCTTACATTCTATCCTCCTTGCCACTCTACTGGTTTCAACAAAAGAGATTCTGTTCATAGCTAAGGATTCCTGGATCACCAATCATGTAAGAGCAAATCCCAAATATTCCACTTCTATTCTAAACTTTCTTCCATATAAAGAATACCAACTCTGAAGGCGAGACTGTTAACTTATTTTTGGAAAGCATGTGTTCTCAGATCACAGGACTTGGGCAGAAATTTGTGCTGGTTGCAAGTGCTTTCAGATAAAATGTAAATTGGACACAGGTTTTGCATTCAGGTAAAATTGGTTGTTCTCCTTCTGATGCATTGAAATAACTGTAGGGAAATGCAGGTCTTTGTCAGTGATTGTCATTAGACCCTGCTATTCCTCCAAGCTTTCACTCTTTCATTTCTTAGCTTTTTCTTTTCCAGCTCCATTTGGTTGCCTCTTCTTTTCTATTGCTGGAAATTGTTGGCCTTGTACACCCTTTCTTTGTTCAATCACATTTTATCAATCTTTCCCATTACAGAAATGGAAAAGACTCTGCCTAGGCTAATGGCCACTGAACTTCAGATAATTGACTTCTTTACACAATACCAAAACTGATCTCATTAATTATCTATTGGGCTATTCCCGGATCCTGAAGTAAAGGACACTCTCACAGCATTTTCTTTTGTTTCCTTCTCTTTTTAGCAAGTAAATTTCCTTTTTTTTTGACTAAGTTTATCAGAAAATGGCATGATGACTAACAAGAAGTAATTATTTAGTAACACATTAAATAGGGAAATGTGGGAAAGATAAACAGAAGAGACAATGATTTACCTCTATAAAGATGATAAGGAATAAATATGAAAAAAGACCACCCAAAATACTGTGAATATGTCTTACAATTAATGCCATTGACACCTGAAGATCTAAAGTAAGAATTTAAAAAAACTTTACTTACCATACTGTTCCAGCCTGAAGGGCAGCTGCAAATGTCAATGCTTTGTCAATGTCTTTGGTAAAAACTGCTGCTGCTAAGCCATAGGTGGTATTATTTGCCCTCCTGATAACTTCATCTATGGTTTTAAACTTCATGATTTGTTGAACAGGTCCAAATATCTGTATCAAACACATGTAAACTTATGACGTGAACTAGAATAACTTACTGTTTGAAGTAATCGATGTATTTTAAGTTTACTTCTGTCACGTGGCCTTATTCCTGAATTCATTCAGTCAAGAGTGAATAAAGTTCTAAAAAATACTACAAATTTGCATAAAGACTTTTGCAATATGAAGGAAGTCAAGGTTACCTGTTGTAAATAGTTCATAAAACAATGAGTGAACAATGGAAACAAATAAACAATGGTCAATAGGCACCCATCATAAAGGTAGTTAATATGGTGTCACAGTGCGCTACTTATCTATACTGGTTACCAACAAACTCGTGTTTTCTGGACAAGCTCCATTTTTAAAATCAAGACATTCAATTTTTCATTCACCTAAATTTACTATTAGAATTCTATTCCTGCAGATAGCTGCACAACTGAGAATGTACTCCAAGTTAAACAACTAATTCTGCTTTCCATGTGGGTGTCAAGTAAGAGAATAGTCCTTCAGGTTCAGCTTTCCTGCGACCATTGTTCAGAGTTCTCAGACAGATGTACCCATGACTAGCACAGAATACCAAGACTATGTAGGCTGAGGGGGGCATTACAACATCTAACTAATTATATTTCCACAGACTGTGAGCTTTCTACTTGACTGAGTTTTTAGTGCTGGTTTCTAGCTAGAGTTCTAAGGATTGATTCACTAAACCACTGACATTCCTCCAGTGTTCAAGTTGTCAGCTTCAAAACTCAGACATTCTTTAAACATTAATATTATTTAAACTGTCTTGGTTACTCGTAGCTTCTTTGTTCATTACACTTAAAATAATGTGAGGAGCAGTTCTTGTACTGCTGACCAAAGGGTAACTAACAGAACTGCGAAAAAATCGTAACTGTGCTGTTTCCTACTTGACTCATAGTACGGTGGAAACAGTCCAAATTCTGTCTCATACAGGTCTATCATGTTTTACAGCCCTCTTCCTGTTACAATTAATTCTAAATGCTGTGGTGTTCATTTTAACTCAGGCTGTTGGCTCTTGCTGGATGTAGTAAGTATGTTTAGGAGACTGCATCGGCTTTCTAATATGAAGTAGTGTTATGGACACCAATTGCAGCCCAATTGCAGCAGTTATTAATTAAGGTAAATTTATAGAAAACACAGTGAAGAGGTCATGACTTGACTTTGAGTCTTTATGTAGAGAACTAGCTCAGATGGCAGCTCAGCATTCCCAAATATCTCTGGTTCCTTCCAGACAGTCACTGGTGCTCTAGCATTGTAATCTCAGTTGGGACAGTAGCAGATTCTTCAAAGGGACAGTAGCAGATTCTTCAAAGTGTAGACACATCTGCAAACTGATCTAAGTTAGGTAATCCCACAGGGGCAAAATGAAATGCCACAAACAAAATGCCTCTGGAAGAACAATCCAACTAGTTTCTCACATTGCAAAGTAGCTGCATGGTGCATACAAGCACCAAGTTAAGTGGCTCCTTAGGCAGTGTAGAACATTCACAAGTTGTGCCTCCAAGGTTTTACTGTGACTTTGATATGTGAGACATGGACAGTATGGAGCAATGCAAATAATCCAAACCCCAGCATTTATCTACTGCAGGAGCCTTTGCTGGCAGGGCAGCCTCATACTTCTCTCCCTCCTTGAGCAATCTAGTGAAATGGGCTCCAGAAAACAACAAAAGTATTTTAAACAACACCAGGATGGAACAGCAAGTTTAATGAGAGAATTTTCATGTAGTCATTTGACCTTCTAAATGAATATTTTGTACAGATATTTAAATAGACGACTTCCAGTGAGAGAAGAGACTGTTGAAAATTTATTTACCTCTTCTTTGGCGATGCGCATATCATCCGTAACATTAGAAAAAACTGTGGGCTGGATGAAGTAACCCTTGTCTCCCCATGGACCTCCTCCACATTCCAGTTTGGCTCCTTCTTTTTTCCCACTCTCAATTAGCTCCAGGATTTTTTTATACTGCTCCTTATCAATCTAAATGAAAAGATACTTCAGGAATGAAAACAACACACACTGATAACAGTTGGTCTTCTAGCTTATTAACCTAAACCTGGGTCCCTATGAGCTGGAGAAAAATATGGCTTTTTCGCTGTGGAAATACACCACAGTGAATAGACCTGATACAGGTTATAATTTTTTGTTTCTAGAACAAATTAGTCTAGAAAGCATAACAGGGATCTGATGACAAAGAGGAATATTTAACATAACTACCATAAAAGAAATGCAGCTACACCCATAATTACAATTTTCCATTAATGGGATCATACCAGTTCTAAAAGGAGTAAATTTTCTAATCTGTAAAATAGTTAAGCTTCAGCTAAAGGTTGCTAAGGATAAAAATAAGTCAAAAAAGGCAAATTATGAGACTGGAGGAGAAAAGAGTCTTTATGGTCATTCAAATATTTTCATTATTGTTTTTTTCACATGTTTAACTTCCTTAATTTTTTAGTAAGAGTGTATTTACATCTCTCATTTAAATTGTCAGCATGAAATTCAAACTCAGTAAAGCGACAATAATATGAGAGAACATTTCTGTTAATTTTATATTAGCTGTACACTAGACAAATGGAGTTTACTTTTTTGAATTTTCTTGCCCTTTGTCTTTCAAATTTATTCTACTGAATTTATTTTCTTGTATCAAAACATATTCCAGGATATCAAAATAATATTTTTAAATTTCCCAAAGCTTTTGTGGCTTGGAATGCATTTTCTTCCAATTTACTGGGTGTCTTTTATTACTCAAAATGACTGTGATAACCAACCACACATGGCAGTGGTTTTGTCTCCTACTTTTTCTTTGTCTCTACTACAGCACTTTTTTCCATGCTTTTATTCCATATCCTGCAGTATAAGCTGATGTGGGAATAAGACTAGATGAGAACTATTGTAACAGTGTTGAGTTCACAGCATTGTGATAGCAATACTTTTTAATGCTGCATTTTAACATTCATTTGATGGGAAAGCTGTTGGTATGATCTTTTAACAAAAGGAGAAAAAAAACCTTTTGCATTTTAATACTGTAATATTCTAAAACTGGCTGCAGCATAATAAAAGTCTAGGGCCTTGAAAAAGGGGAAAATATATTGAGAGTCTTATTTCTTCAAGCTAGTCACTTGCACAGCGGCACTATCTGAATGAAAAATTAGCAAGCTCTAACATGACATAGGTGATTGTACTTGCACTTTTACAGATCTTGCATTGGAGCTTTCTCAAAACATTTCAATTTTTTATAATTGTTCCCCTTCAATAGTAAAAAGAGAAAGAGACCTTAGGCCTGTGATATTGGCACAAGCAGCAATCCCTCTGATTTCTTCCTCTTTGTACTCCAGACTAACCTCTACAAAACTGTACTTAGCCTTGAAACTAGGTAGGTTTAGAAAGACATTAAATTGTGATGTCATGACAGAATTAGGCTGAAAACATGTAATATTACTCACTTGAGGGCCTTGCTGTACACCAGGCTTCAAAGGATCCCCAAGAGTATACTTCTTTGCTCTTTCAATGCTCCGGCGAACAAACTCATCATAAATAGGCTCCTCCACAAAAATCCTAGATCCTGCTATACAACATTGTCCCTGGTGATAGAACAGACCAATATGGGCAAATTCCACAGCAGCGTCCACTGGAAAGAAATGCAGAATTCATCAGATCATAAACCTGAATCGTCACATCATAAATTCTTTACTAACCTTTGTCATGCATCTAATTTCCCTTTCTAGCATTTTTGTTTTTATGGCCCTTTAAAACACAGATATACAACCATTTACTTATGTCCAAACTACCCTTCTCAAGAGCATCATGGTACACCTAGCTGAGCATACATTCAGATATTCTGTGGGAAATATAGATTTAATATTATTTGACCTGTCAGGAGTATCAAGAAGAGTATTCAGACAGAAAGTTAATAAACCTGTTTCAGATCCTTCTATCTTCTTTTCATTCTTCATTAATGTTTCATTAGGATGGTAATTAATTACATTAGGAGTGAACAGTCTTTCAGAGCTCCACATCTATTCAGGAGAAAACGATTTTGGTGGCAATCTAACTTAAAATTATGATATGACCAGAAAACATGAAAAACTACTTCTTTTTTGAAAAGGTTAAAATAATTTACTGACAAAGAAAGGAAAAAGTGCATTGGACTTGCAATAGTACTAGTTCATATAATAAAATTGCTACTAACAATCTGCATCAGCAAATATAATGTTAGGACTTTTTCCTCCAAGTTCCAAGGTAACTCTCTTCAGATTGCTCTTCCCTGCTGCTTCTTTAATCAGTTTGCCAACCTAAAAGGTAGGAAGAGGACAACTTCATGTCAAAAGGTTTGTAATGACCTCTATAACACTTTTCTGATTTCCTCAAAAGTGAAAATCTCCCAGTAATAAAATGAAAAATAAGTTAAAATAAAACAACTGAAAAGAGTCAGGGTACAGGGGACTTGTACCCTATGAACTGGAAATGTTTTGTAGAAGAGTTTCCCCCTGTAATGTTAACTGCCAAAGATACATGGTGCTTTTTTTGGTTGCTACCACTCTACTTGCACATATCTCTAATCTAAAGCATGCACAGGTTGCTGCCTCACCTGTTACTCCCATTAGGTTAAAATTCCTTTGTTTTATGCATGAGAAGGCTCTTTAATGTAAAAAGTTTATGAGAAAATCTACACTGGCTGCATGGACACTCTTCCTCTTTTCAATTTCTCTCTTGGATGAATGAAGAGGAGGAAATGAACACTGCAAGCTAGAACCCCTATCCTGCTTTTTTCTACTGATGACATGATTGAAGGAACTACTTACTATGAATTGCCCTGGAAAAGCTGTGAAGGAAAAATCTGCTTGTAGCTCTTGAGTCTTTGGTATCTAACTGCCTGTGTGTAGCAACCATCAGGCAAACTTCCTCCCTCTGTCAGCCTCCCTGCCATCATTTCTCGTTGCTAAATTGCGCTACTAGAAGAGAACAGTCACCGAACTCTAGAATAGACCCTCTGGTCCATCTGCCTTTGGAGGTTCGCTGGCCACTGGGAACTGTAGTTGTCACTGTCTATTGGGAACATCTGTGGGATATTTCTCAGATGTTAGGGTTTTGGGTTGTTTTCATTTCCCATTACTGTAGAGCTGAAGGTTTCTGAAAGTAAACAAAGCTCTTGCACTCAGTGTGTACTGATCCCTGACATGAAGCAATGATATTTATCTTTGGAGTCTAGATCCAAGAAGTTGAGACCAGATGGCAACTTTTCCATTTAGCATGCATTTAGACAGACAATATAATGAACTGTATCAAAGAAATAGCTAATCTTTAATCCTATATATAGCCTGCAATGAGAAATATTCAATTATAGCACTCACAGTTCTTCAGAGTGAAAGTTAGGGAAAATTAACAGTGACCTTCCTTTTAAACAGATACATATTCAAACACTATTCTAAGACCACCCAGACGGTACTAAGTATCACTGAAATACCAAAAATCTGTCACCTCACCGAAATGTGTGCAGACCGATGAATGAGATTTCCTAGGTACCTTCCTGTCATGCTGTTGTTATAAAACTCAAAGATAACAGAACTTCTTAAAAAAAGAATGTTATGAAAAAGTTTTGGTTTAAAGGAGTAAGACTTAAAATACCCTTGGTATAGTAGGACCTACTGTATCTCATGGACTGCCTTTGTTTAAAGGGCTTTCCAGCAATACAAACATTGTTTAAATATGTTTAAAGTTAATAATAACCAACAAATCATTAAACAGACTTTGTTTAACAAACCAGCAGCCTTAAGAAAGAAGAGAGTTAAAATAATTACACAGAAAAAGTTAGACATTAAATCATTGCTGGGAATCAGAGGGGCACATTTCCTGCTTATATTTTCTTTCATTCATTATACTACCTCTGTAGAGCCTGTGAAAGCTACTTTATCTATATCCATGTGGTGAGAAATTGCTGCTCCAGCGGTGGGTCCAAAGCCTGGCACAATATTCACTACTCCAGGTGGCAATCCTGCCTGAATTGGAAGAAAAAATCCTGTAAATTTGGGGAAGGATAATAACTATAACACCATGTGTTTGCATAGTCTTCCTTTTTCAGTTCTCCGGCCACCTTTTCTTAGCCTTTTATTTCTTAGAATAAATATATTTATTCTCAGCCCTAGAGCCCCACAAAGTTTCATTCTTACATGATTTACACCCTCTTTCTTTCACCTGTCTTTTATGTTATTGAAATATCTCTTTATTTTTTTTCCCAAAGAATACATTACTTTCGTTCCTTTTCAGTGCCATTTCTGAAGAAATATTTTTTTAAATTTTCTCACTCAGATGTATAAAGAAATATTACTTATTTTCATATCTGCTTCATTAAAGCTGTTTGAATCAACATATGTACTTGCTGACTTCTGCACATTGATATCCATGCTAGATGGAATTTAATTAATTATCTGGATCTGCTACTGAAATTCTGTTAAGAAAAATGATGGAACTCAGGATGTAGGTTGAAAATACAGTGGGCAACATGAGAGTTTACAGCAAAAAAGAGGCAGATCAGCTACCAAGCATGAGCAAGATGATTGATAGTTTCAATATCTATTGAAAGTTGATCTATTGATAGTTTCATTATCTTGTACATTTTTTATGCAAATAAGCTTTTCCTATGGTTGAAAACAAATGCATTGTTTCCCATAAATCCTGTATTAGATATGTTCCATTCACAGCAAAATAAGCTGTTTTCTTCCAGCAGCTTGTCAGGCAAACTCCAAGATGTGCAAAGAGTAGATGGAATTTTGCTGGTTTATGAAGCAGCTGCACAATCTCAATGACACTTGCGGAACACAGAATTAAAATATCAAATAGATTCATATCGTGCATTATCACTTCAATAAGTCTCTTTATAGCCCTAAACAGGATTTTGGAATTACATGCAGCAGCTCCATATTTTTTGGAAAATGGTGAATTTCAGATGGTGAGCTGGAACTCCTAAAACTCATGTCCTGCATTTTGGATACCAGGTTGTTACTCTTGTTCAAGCAACTTTTATTCCTTACAGTTTCATGCTCAGATACAGTCTGTCAATGCTTGCTATGCTCATTAATTTTCCAGATTGGTATTTACCCTGAAATTGATGAGACAATGAAGTTCTTTCCATTTGCCTAGCATTGTCTTTCCTATTTAATTTGTGTAGAGAAATCTCCCTCTGAGCATTTAATTTCCATGTTTGTTTTAGGAGCTCTTCTCTATATATAAGTAAGGGAGCCTTGTGAGTGCTATTAAGCAAGATAGTGAGGGTTGCCAGAGGTGACTATATATATTTTTTTTTAAAGTGGGCATTTGGGAACTCGAAAGTTAAATTAGACCTTCAGATATTTTCACAAGTCTAAAGCAGCTATTGAAGTGGTCACTGGCAGAGATTTGGCCTCCAATGTATTTTTGATATTCTGGATACTTATCACATTCCCGCTTCTGAGCTTTTCTTTCAAGAAATCAGAATATCACAATAGATATTTCATTAGATCATAGCAGAATTTAGTTACTTTCCCTGTAACATTACTTTTTTTCAGAGAAATACACTTTCAGATACTTATTGTTAAAAATTAATAGAGAAGGTTTCTCTGATATTTTTAAAAGCTATTCCTCCTCCCCAGTATTATCTAATAGCATTTACTATGTGATGCAATAGCAGGATGTGCTATCCATTTAGATAATCATTTAGTTTCTGTGTAATATTAACACACAACCAGTCAGTATGCTCTGCTGAATCATTGTTTTAAAGCAGAATTATAAAATGTGCCAAGTCATTTCCACTAAATCTCTGCAAGGTTACTGCACTGGTCATTATTGACATCTGTTCCAACCTTTGCACATCTTAGATTGTATTTGTTGATTTTATTGGGAAGAAAGCTAAACTGTTTTACTGTTCTCTTTGGGTGTTTGCTGGACTCGGCACAATAGTTAGCTTTGGAGGCATTAGCTTTCTGAAGAAACTGGCACACCCCTTGTTCAGGAGCACAAAGTGTCTTCTCGCAGTTTCTGTGTGAAGAGAATTCACAGGTTTGGCAGCAGTCATCAGCTTGATTTTACAGCTCCCTGTTAATAATAAACTTAGGTGGATGAAAACTTTGTTCAGTTAAAAAAAAACAGGTTCTTTTCTGTGATAACTGTGCTAATAAAGTCATTGCCACACACCTCCAAATACTCTGCACTTGACTCCTTGTTTGGTTTTGACTCTGAAAGGTACTGTGCTTTTGTAATACAAAAATATTTGCCAAAGAATGGAGTTTACTAAATTGCTGTTGTGGGATTTTTTGTGTGTGTACTAGGCTGAAAGATGTTCTTTTGCACTGGTTTGGCTTCACTGGTTTACAGCAAGGTAAGTTCCACAGCGTAAGGCTAGGCATGCAATGAGCCTTTCTTATATTACCTTTGTGGCACTTCAGCTGCAGTATACTCTTACATTTCTGAGAGGGGCAAATAACTCTGTTGTTAGTGACTTACCTCTTTAATTAAGGATCCCATGTAAAGGGCACTGAGTGGAGTTTGTTCTGCTGGTTTGACAACCACCGTGTTTCCACAACAAAGGGCAGGGGCAATCTTCCAGATGAACATAACCAATGGGAAGTTCCACTGCAAGACAGATGAGAAAGTGTATCCTATTTCTAATACATCACCAAAATACCTAAGCCTTTTCTATTATAGTAGTGCAAATTTTCAACTGGGTGGTTGAACTTTTTGTTGAACTCCTTTCAGAAAGAAGATGTTTAGAAAAAAACAATTGGCAAGCCATGTAGTACAAAGACTGGGGATTTTTGTGTATGTATAAGTCCAGAGGATCCAAAGTTTTAGTTACAAGCTCAAGAGACAATGAGTGTACTCCTTTAACAAAGTATTACAGGTGGTTGTTGGATTAGTCGTGCAATTGGGAGTTTTCCTATCTTGAATGGTCACATTCATCATCAATTCAGTTTTCTAAGGGAGAGAAGGTAATAACACATAATGCTGCCCCTGCCCTCTCCCCTGGAGGTTTCACTGGCATCTGTCTATTGTGGGCAGTTCAGGCAGACCGAAGAGCAGCTGAATGCTTTGGATCCCATGTTCTGCAGTGTGAGGGACAACATTACCAGGGGAAAACAGCTTTGCCCCTTTGAGAATATTTACTACAGTTTGGGTGGCATTGAGGCCATAAGCCTCAGCTCAACAGATACCTTTTTGAAACGGGAAAAAAGGCAGTTTAAGAGTTACCTATTATGTCAGAAAGGCTAGGAGGAATATACATGCAACACTTCTTTTTTTCCTCTCCTTGTCTCCTTCCAGACTCACCCCGGCCCCAAAAATAATGGGAGCATAAGTAATATAAAGTGAGGGATTACAGGGTTTTCTGCATATTCATTGTTAAAGTGGAACTGCGTAAGTGAAAGGAAGTGGAAATGGTGAGCTATCAAAAGTGGTTTGCAACATACACATAGTCTTCACAGTTTTGGTTTATATAGAAAACTCCAGTTTGTTGGTTCTTATTTCGATGGAGGGAAAATGAAGATGTACTCAGAAATACTTAACATTTTATAAGGGAAGTCAGTGTTTGTACTAACTGCTGCTTGTACTTCCAAGAGATAATTATATTTTAAATGGCCACATCCAGCGTTTCTAGCTCTTTAGCATAGCTTGACTGAGTGTTTTACTTGAAATGTCTTGTGTCTGACCTATGAGAGGATCTAAACTAGCAGTTTCCCAAGCTCTCCTAGAGACTGGATACAAACATATTCAAGCAATGTTCTCCGAGTCAATGTGGTGGTCTAAAGATACAGCAAATTTTCAAGATCGACTTAAAGATGTCAGGAGCACGAGCAGGACCCATGTGTCTGAGCAGTCCTTATAGACAAGATGACTTTTTCAGAATCTGTTGAGTTGTCAAGCAGGTCAGGTGAGGCTGCTCATAACTACCATGTACAAGGTGGTGGGTGGATTAGGAGAGCGGAGTGCATACAATTATTTTCACAGACACCCACCAAAACTACATAGACTTCACAAATAAATTTAGAACTTGAGCTTCTCAAGTGTTTTGAATGATCAGACTGAGGTAGGCCTTTTGAAACTTCAGTTGAAAAGAGTGAGTTCAAAACTGGGAATTCAGCTGTGCCAAACAGGAGCTTTATTGGACATATTCTCTGTGCTGTAACTTGTACCACCATCATGGTAAACGAGTCTAAGCCATAAACAAAGATCCAGCTGTCTGAATGCTGTACAGAGCATAAGAGATATTCTAGGTCTTAAAGAGCTTATTGTTTATAGGCTTATAGGCTTAAACATAATAGACTGTAAATATTACACTCTCCTACATGTTTGTTTCTAATTCTTTCAGTTTCAACAAAACACAATTTCATCTTTCAAATTATTTTGTAAGTCAGGCTTTTGAGATTTATTTTCTCTTCAGGTACAGGGAGGAAAGGGACAAGATTGGGCCAAAGTGACTCATCACACACTGATGAATCAGAATTACAGAACTCAGGATAGTCTCCATCTTTCAGGACCTGAAAATTCTGGTTAGTAATGTTTCACAAATGCACTTGCATAGGCAAAATTTCAAATGCATTTCCATTTGTAACAAGGAACATTTGTGTTTACATAAATGGTTCCAACTTACAGGAATAATTTGGCCACACACCCCAATAGGCTCATGTCTAGTAAATGTAAAAAAGTTTCCATCTATGGGAAAAAGAAATAAATTAGGCATTCAGACAAAGCATTTGTGAGAAACAGTTAAATCACAAAGATAATAAAGTAGGGTACCAAACTTAGCCGGATACAATCTTACTTATAAATGATATTTTCAAAATCTTAACTGTGCAAAAAGCCATAAAGTACATCTGGATTCAATGTCTACTTTCTTCATAGCTCCAAGGTTTGATTTTTCCAGTCTGACTGTCTTTTTGCAGTGACAACCCTGCTTCTCAATATGGTATGCACAGCACACCAATAAGCATTCCTCATTTCTTTTTTCTTTTATCACCTTTTTTTTTCTTTCAAAAACTTCTCTTTTAAATCCTAGGTACATATCAGACATTTTTTAGTATTAGATCTTAGCTTAAATAAAATCCATTAAATAAAAAATTCTCTTTGATTCACATAAATATGTGTTCTATTAAACTTAGTATAGAGGTCTACAGGAGGCAAAAAAGTTGGAAGTATTTATCACTCTAGTTTTCCTTAATTCCATCTTTATTACCTTTTCCTTAATTCCTTCTTTATTACCATTCTTTTCTTTGTCTTGCTGAGAGAAGGTAGCTAGAGAGACAATGTTTTCATAGAGCTGCTTAATGGGAAAGGGAATGGAATGAAATTTTAGCAAATGCTGTTTCCTCATTCCTATCTCTTAGTACTTTTCCTAATACATTATCCAATCACTGAAGTAAATATTACTGCTTTGTACTAATCTTTGCTTAAATATGTAGACACCCAGGTCTCACTACTGTAGCCTTGTATAAACTATACATTGCTATGCAAAAGTAGCCTATGGCATTTCTTAGATGTACACACAGGTTACATTTTTTCGTTCCATAAACAATACTTGTTAGTAGTAGAACAAGAAAGAAATGTGAAGACCTACACTAAATGTTTAAACTGAGAACTATGACAACTCTTTAATAACCAATCTTAAAAACTTTTGAAAATATTTTCCATTGGAGATATTTTCTGTGTTGCAAAACTTTTATCTAAAAGTCAGTTATTTACAGCTTGTGTTGGCCTCAGTTCTGTAGTTTGTTATCTTGGAGCTACTCACCCATTGGAACAGTACGCCCATGGATTTTATCAGCCCAGCCTGCACAGTAGCGTAAAGTTTTGATACAGGCGCCCAAATCCATTAGATAGGCCGTGGAAAAGAGCTTCCCACCATCAATGGTTTCCATTGTCTGCAGACAACAGCAATTAAACAGTTAATATCAAATACTGATAATGGCTCTTTTGCTTGTGCTTTGTAATTTAGCTTTTGGAAGTTCACTTTGAAGATTTCAGCTTTAGAACAAACATTTAGATTAACTCCCCTCTGAAGAATACATTTTGAAAAACTGAATGTCGCAATTTCAAAGTGAGAAATTTTCACGATGGTTTATTTGTATTGAGCTATGCAGATAGCATGATCACAATGCATTTGTAGTGGTAAGATTTACTCAGAAAACATCTCTCCCATATGAATCAGCTACACGGTTCTACTTTATGTTAAATATTCTGCAAGCACAGATCAAGAGATTAGGAAGGACACAGTGCAAATAACTGATGCAAATAAAATATCAGCAAGACTCAAGTCTTGTAAAAAATACCCTAAATACACCTTGAGTGTTTGATGTGCAAAGGAAAGATCTGAGCCATCTAGAAAATTCGTATGAAAAATAAATAGTTATACGGAAGAGAGTCTCTAAATAGGGTGGTTTTCCAGCCAAATCTAAGGAATGTGGTTTGGTTTAATTTCAATGCCCCTTACTATTGGGACATAAAGATCATGAGCAGTTCTTAAATAGTGTCAACATATTTTTGACACTTCAAGAATATTTTTCTCAAGCTTTTTAAAACAGATAGGTTGAAGACCTTCAACTCTATGAACAATCCTGTTACAATATTCAGCAGGAAGAGCCCAAACTATAGTTATAAGATCTAAACTATAATTTCAAGATGTAATCAAATTGGCATTTTTAGCATTTCAGGTTGGATCAACAGACTGATCCTCCAAGAACAGCTTTTCACCAACAACTCCCCTGTGAAGTTTTTAGTTAACTGGACACGTTTCAGATACTATACCTGGGACGAGAACAGAACAAACAGAACAATGCTTGATGGCTCTTAGCAACAAGGAACTCATTAAATGAGATATGCCCTTGCCATTCCAGGCAATATATGTGGCACTGTTTTCCTTCTGCTTGGGCATGGGAGAAAATTCTTCCTTGGCTTAAAACTTATGAAATCTCTAGTTTTCAACATCACAAGAGATTGAATTCTAAGTAACACAATTCTCATTGGCTCTTCCAGTACCTTGCTTTGGCTTACTCTTTTTGGCTATCTATAGGTCTGCTGAGCCTCTGGAGCATCTTATCAACAAATAAAGCACTGAAATTGAATAATTTTAATCCTAGTCAAATGCATGAACACAGGAAGATGACTTCGCAATGAGCTTTGGACATCTGTTTTGATAATCTATTTTGATCTCATACTCTGCAGAGGTATGTGTTACTCTATTGTACTAGTTTTGCAAGTAGGATAAACTGTGAGTGGAGAAAATCTCTCTTCATCAAAATCTAGAAAGCACTTTACTCATACATACCTTTTCTGAAAAGGGAAATAATTAATAAGGTGACTAGGTTGTAGGAAATATAAATAAAGTCAGTAAGATAGAGACCTGGGAGGGGCCCCAGAAAAAAACAATTCTTTTATATTATGAAAATGGCAAATGTAAACAAAAAATAATTCAATGTTCCACCTTTCCTGTGGGAAAAAAGATTGTATCTTCATCCTCTTTGCATTCGTAATGCCTTAGACTGTACAATGAAGAAAGAAATGCCAGCTCATCAAATTATTTAATGGACAAGAGGGCATACGGCTCTATTTAGAATATAGCTCTCTTTAAATTTTGTCTCTTTCAACTCAAATCTAGCATTTTAAAGGACATAAGTTCCACCCACACAAGGTTTCTCCTGACAAACTCTACTATATAATGGGCAACAGATGCTTTGCAGATTTTGCATAGCTGAAGGTTTAAATTTTGTGAGCTTATCTACAGTATGTTTTGTGGCTAATGGCTAAATACTTCAAACTGTAACTGGATCAGTCTGTGTTGACTGAATCCTGAATGTTGAATACTCCTCCCTCTCTAAATTTTTATGCTGTTTGCAGAAAACCAGGATTCATCTTCAGCACAAGCAATTATCCCACCTAAATTTTAATTTCAGAATGTGCTTGAACTAGCAGAGAAATCACCTTAATAATAGTACCATAAATGGAGTTTAAAACAAGGAGGAGAGGATACTAGGCTTTATCAAATTGGTGGTGTATTTCTATTTTATATGTCATTCCTTTCCTTAGTGCACAATCTGTAGGTGAGAGCATTACAAGTTATGTGCCTTCTGTCAAGTGTGGTAAAATAGCCAATACACAGTCATTTGTAAAGAGAGGGCATCATTCCCCAGCACTTATGTTATTGCTCTTTTTAAAATAATCCATTGCTGCCTTTGGTTCTGGTTAAGCTTTATCATTTGCTACTAGTTGCAAGCTGGAGTTAATGAAGGACCGGTGATAAGAAAATATAGAGTCATGAAATTCAAAATTTCTCCCAGTTCTGCCTTGTGTCATCTATAAGCATGGAGATAGGCTTTGAGTTTAGGCCTTGATACAGGCTTCGATTTGAGTTTAGGCCTTGATTCAGACTTTGGTTTAGACAAGCATTAACCATGGGATCAATGTTAGTGTGCCCTTAAGAATCAGTGATTCAAATTACTGTGGTTGTAGGAAGTTTAAGTATCACTTTAAAGCTAATCAAATACTCAAGTACTTTGTGGATATAGGGTGTTAATAGAGCAGAGTGCAAGCCAGCTTAGAGAAATCCATTTGCTACAGAGAAGAAAACCAAGTATTGAGACAGCCTAGCTTTCCAAAGAGTAGACATGTTAAACTCTCTTGTATCTTTCTGTAAAAATCAGGACTTCTCTCCTTGTCCTTTTGTTCACATATCATACTCACAGCTAAAATCAGACGATCTCTTTCGACTAAGTCAGCTAGTTTATTCAAGAGCCTTCCTCGCTCTGAAGCATCCATTGTACGCCAGGTTGACCCGAGCTCAAAAGCCTTTCTAGCTGCTTTAACTGCCTTGTCTACATCTGCCTGTGGGGAAAACAAAAACACTTACGTGATCAATAATTGGTTCTGTCATAAGCCTTTTTTTGCTGTTCAATGTGTAAAGTTTAGCATAAGTTTGACATAAAGTTGAAATAAGAGAAAAAACCCCAATCTAATCAAAATTAGTACCAGTAATGTTAAATACATGGGTTATTTTCTTTCAAACACTTCTGTTGCTATTTCAGGAATGTAAAATTCTATGAGAAACAGATGGGTTCTCAAAGTTTCCAAAATAAAAACATATAAAAGAACTCTATTTTTAAAATTTAGATTTTTAAGCCCTTCCTACACACCAAGCACTTGCATTAATGACATAATTTATTCTCTTTATTTAGAAAGAGATGCCTGAGTGTGTTAGGTAAATGCTTAATTACTCATCATCTGAAAGTATCTTACAGGGCAATGAAGACCAGGTTAGAAAAGCCTGTTCCTTAGTATGTTTCATAAAATGAACACAAATTTATTATTAAGGAAGACAAATCAATAAATTTATTTTTGAAAGTTTTAAGAAATATTTATGTATAAAATTACTTTAAAAATTAAAAATAAGTCATATTTAAAAAGCTAAGCTAGGTGTTTTGAAGTCTAAGCACTGTCACTGCATATGCCAGCTAATTGGTCTGTTGATGTTTTTTATCGCATATTTTGTTATTTATCATTTGGTTTCCACTATAGAAGAAGAATCTACAATAAAACTATTCTCTACAATTTCTTGAAAAAGGCTTTTAGTGCTTGGAATTCTTCTTTATTTCAAAGTTCTTGTAAAATTTACCAATGAAAACAGTGACATAGAAAAGAGGTTTATTCTACTTTTTTTGTCATGAATGAAAAATTTCAAGAAAAATGAAAGAATAAAAAGGAGTTTCTTTATAGGCCACATTTCCCAGAGAAATTTGCATGCAATGTTTGAAGGATATCTTTCAAGTATTTTTTGCTCTTTGCTAATATCTCCTCCAGGGAAATCATTATCAAGGTTGATTAAGTCAGCAAATTCAACTAAGTCAACACTATAGTCAATTGTTTTAAACATGAACTAGATCTTGAATCTTTAACTGATATTGGTAGTCATCAACTAATTTTAAGAAGGTGTGAGTGGGGTGTGTTAGTGGCTTGGAAAGCCCAGCACAGACCTGTGAGGCAGAAGGCCACAGAACTTCCAAACGTTTTTCCAGGAAATTTTGGAAAAGATAGGAAGGAACTATATGAATAGCATAGCCATTACTATAGAGTAATACTGCCCAGCTACACTAGGTAGCTGAAATCTACCAAATTAAGAATTTATTTTCTTCAGAATCTGTCAGCATGTTGCCAAACACCTCATCACTATCTGTGACCCCTATCATAAATTTTCTACATCTTTGCAATTGGACTCAAGGACTATGGCTTGGCCTTAACTGGAAAAGGATAAGGGGAAAAAATACCATATGAATTAGAAGGACGTAAATTAAAGCTACATTCTCTGGTGTTCTTTCTACTAGTAGTGCAGAAATAATTAAAACCGAGAAAAATAATATAAGAGTAATATAGGGCTGTGAATGAAAAGTAATAAAAAAAGATTGTTCTTCAACTGTATGAAATTTAATTTCATTACATAAATCTATGCTATGAGTATAAAAACTCCTTTCTGAACCAGTTTAGATTTTTTACAGAAGTACATTTAGTTTACATATGCTGACCATTTGGTGAGCTGCTTTATTATTACTAGGGGCCTTTAGGATTAGGAATGTGGCTTGAAAGAGCCATCAAACTGGAAGGAAACAGTTCCCACCCACATATATGTCTGTTCTTTGTAATCTCCTCTTGTTTTTTAAAATACCACTGCAAGGCAGTGGACAGCCCTTTGTCAACCCTATTGTATGCACAAATTAAATTCCTAAAATCTCTTGGCTCATTATCTGAAGTCTAGCCTCTTGCATATTAGGTTCATAATGGCCGTGTAATTTACTAGATCTGCACAATTCACTAGGCAATTTAGTTAATAGCAGTTGTCATTACACATTAGTTTGCAAAATTATTGAAGAGAAAACAAACCTGTGTTTTGAATAGTATTATCTCTTCATTTAATGAATTGGTAGAGAGCTTGTAAGGAAAGAAAGCTACAAAAATTTTGAATGGTAACTGAACAGTTGCAGGTTATGAGTAATTTAATTTGGGGATGATAAAATATCAGTGTCTCAGCACTACTTATAGATAGCTGGTATTAAAGAGAAGAAAAAACTTTGAAAAACTTCAGGTGTCTAGATTTTTAAAAATTATTCCGTTCCAGGGGAAATGATTAAAAGTCAGACTTTCTCATCCATATTTCTCTAAGAAAATGTTTAAAATGTGACATTATGACCTTCTTAGCAATTTGTAGTCACTATTGCTCAAGTACTAGACAACATTAGAGACAAAGATTATTAGATGAGATTACAGATCAGAGTAAAAAAGATTTAATGAGAAGATGATTCTGAGTGTATTTCTCAAAAGAGAATTTTATTTCAGTGTGAATTTCTGTACAGTAAATTAAAAGATTCTGAAAAAGCATGTGCTTATTATATTGGCAAAAATTTTTGGTGAGCTTATAACACAAACTTACAAGTTTTACAGTAGTTCTACTGGATAAAAAGGTGTTCAACATTTTGATGCTAATCTTAAAAAATGCTTGCGATAAAAAACATTCTAGAGATGCAAATTTCTTGGTTAAAATGAATATATGATTTTGTGAGAAATGTCAAAAAAAAATTCACTTTTGAATGCGAGATTAACTTTGAAGTGGAAATATAGAAAATTAAATATATATGTGCAAGAACCAAACCTGTAGTTATAAAACCAGCTTTATTTCCAGTTACAGTCAACTTGTGAGCTGGAAATAAAACCTTCATTTCTTGTATTTACTTTCTCAGAATATATTAAAAAAACCCTTTCTTTGGTCAGCACTTTTAATGCTGTTAGGCACATTGTCGATCCTATTTAAAAAAAACCACAACTACCACCCTTCTTACATATAAATGATATAGTAGCACTAAGCAAATCCTGTTTGTAAGAAAAACACAAATATAACAAAAATATAGAGATTAGGGCTTAAGTTTTCATTATATCTTTGATTACATGGCATCTATCTGAAACTTTCCACTAAAGAATCTCATAAAAAATTTAAAAAAAAAAGTTTCTTTACAGTTTTGAATAATATTTTTAATCATCTGCTTCATTGATTCAACACATTTTAAGGAGGTCAATTTTGTTGGAATTAGTGACTATTTGATAGGCTATCTTCAGCTTGAAAGTAATTTTTAGGACTATGTTCCAATATGTTTTTCACAAAACAAAATATTTGTAGGGGGCAGTACTGAGACTACAAATAGCTAAAAATATTCATTATAGTGATCATCTTCATAAAATTTGT
>VXBC01008666.1:133020-143780 GCA_013399945.1 Ploceus nigricollis | reverse complement strand
TTTTTTTGCCATCTCAGTGGTTTCTTTTCCTTCAGTTCTGGAGTATTTTGAAAGAATTGTGAATTCATTTTGAAATATCTGCTAGATGGGAAGTGCCATATTTGTGTCTGTGCTGCATGAGGGAAGAAAGCATTTTACTCTGTACAGCTTTGCCTCTGGCAGGCAACACCATAGCTCTGCTGAAAGAAATTTTAGGGTCTTTACATGAGGCATCATCATCTTATGAAACATAACTTTTTGCTATGCAGTCTGTACAGGGTTTCAGGCTTCAGTGCCCCTGCAAAATAACTTAGAAGTACAGCTTAAAAAGAAAATTTCTGCTGTTGCACTGATCCCATATTCAGCATCTTTCTATAAACTCACTGTTTGTTTGGGAGGAATTTTTATATAATTCACTAATATTGATTTACATTATAATTCAGAGACATAGTCAAGAAAGGTAATGTAGACATTCCCTAATTTAGTTATTAAGGATAGCTTTTTAAACATGGAAATAAAGGTCTAAGCTATCTTCTGTTTAGATATCAGAAACTCTTCCAAACTTACAGTATAAGAAAAAGCAAAACCTCTTTGCACCTTAAATCTGCCCTTGGCTATAACAAAACTTTTCTTGACAATCCTCTTCATATGGGCCCTGTTTCCTGCTTTACAGAGATAAAAGTGATCACGAGATTTGAGCCCTTGCTCATCTGACTGGTCTCAAGCTTTCTTATGTGAACTGTAAAGCAGGGAATTTCACAAAGAGCACTTTTTTACAGGCCAGGAACAGGGTCGAGGCTGGACATGAGCTGGAGGCAGTTCAGCATCACTTGTGTGAGGTGGTGCACAGTGCTGAATAACTGTTGTATCTGTTCACTCTTGCTTATATAGATTGTGACAGCCATTCAGGCATTCTTGAGTACAATAACTCACTAAAAATTTATTTGGCAGTAAATTTTACAGATACATCTAAGCCTTAAAGTTATGTGGCCCAAGACAAGGCTCATTTCAAGCGCTATATGTTCTAATTTACTAGTCTCAAAATATGTTATGGAATCTCACTGTATTCTTTGAGCAATAAAATTAAAATATGTGGCATTTCTTAAGGTACTACCAAAGAATGAAAATTTAAGCTTTAAAGAAATATGTCAATATAGATGCTGTTGTGAAATCTCTTTTTTTCCCTCCCACTTAGGTTTTTCCTTACAAGAAGTTTATATTTGGCTAATATTCCACATAACTTTCTTTCTCCCCCTTGCAATATGCTATTATTGATGCAGGAATTACATTTTACTGCTGCAATGGACTAATAATCAGAGGACATGCTCTTTCTGTTAAATATTATGTAATTTTTTTGATTTTCCACTTAGCGACTCTGTGTACACAAAGTGAGATGATTTTAGAAAGAGTAAGTTTCTATAGTACCTTTCTAGCTCATTACCTTTCCCCAGATATTCCAATTACATTTTTGAGCTTTTCTGCCTGACCTTTGTTTTTGAAGCTAGCGGCTGCAGCATTTTAATGTTCAGCTATACTTTTTCTTTACTCAGAGTGTCTTACCCTTCCACACTTCCTGATATTCCACATGTGGCTGAGCAAGAGCCCTTTTCTTCCCCTTGTGCAATTTGACAACCTAATAATTAACTAATCTGAGTTTCTCTGATTGAAGGAGTATTACAGGGTTTAGCGTATGTGAAAGAATCATGATAGAAAATATTTGTCAAGCAATCATTGTCTAATTCCTCCATGTTGACTAAGTAAAATATTTACTAACACATTTTTAGCTAGCTACCAAAACCTATTGTGTTAATGGAAATATCTTTAAAGGAGGTTCATATATGAAACCAATTCAAGATTACTTTATGGTTCAAAATTCAAGCTAATTTCAGTGTTTAAAATTTGATTTGATGATTAAAAGTCAAATTTCTTGAAGTGTGTTAAGTGTTATACCATATGTAAAAGGCTTACTCTGAAATATAGCTATACCAAGCTATAGATCATTTAGTTAAGTGAACTTTGTGAAAAGCCACAAATGATCCCAAATATGGAAAATAAAATAGACTGTTAAGTAAAGAGTCCTTGGAACATCTCCTGCAGATCTCTCTTCAGATCCTTTTGTGATGACTGTTGGTATTATGCAGTGGTAGAAAAAGATAAATTGGAGGTTGCGAAGATGAAGGATCTTGTTCTAGCTGATTTAGACGGAAAGATTAATAAATCAGCAGTAATTAGTGCTTCCCTCATCTTGATCCTTCCAGCGTTACTAGTCACTCACATCCCATGTTCCAGCTTGTATGGGACAGGAGAGGAATGGGATGGGTACACCAGGGTGCAAAGGCCTCAGTAAATTGTGGGATGAGTGTTACATATGCGGTGACATTTCTGTTTTCCCAACTCCCTATCCCTTAGTACACTGCTAGGGCTTTCAGACAATCCTATGTAATATTTGAAGAGAGGAGGAAAGCATTGCAAAGATCAAGCCTCCACAGATGTGTGCTAGATTTTATAAACAAGGGCATTGCTTTTCTACACAGTTAGAATTTATATGCAGCTTTTAAGGAAATAGTACCTGTTGTCAAGGCAAAATAAATATTTATTATGTGACATTCTCCTTGATTGTACACGATAAACTAGACTTTTCAACAATGCTGGCTGTCTTTTAGTTGCTTTTTTGTACTAACAGGATAGATTCTTAATAATGAACTATTTTAAAAGGAAATATTTACAGGACTTTGTGTATTGCATATTCAGTTACTTCACTTGGGGTTTTTCGCATATTAGTTGTTTTCCTTTAGAAAACTAAAAAATCAAAGAGTAAAATAATTTTTTTGAGACAGGAAGAGCAGTAGCAGGCTACTACATGGCAGAACTACATATCTTTCCTGTTAAATATTTACAAAGCAAGATCCTGTGTGATTTATTCAAGAAAGACATGTAGTGGAACATGGTGAAGTTTTTTCCATTAGAAAAAAAGGGTAGCATGGAATTTAAAAGAACTAATTTAGATGAACACCTACTTTAGGAAAAGAAGCTAAACAGTGGTTCTAGAAAATAAAATTATTTCCCTTGCAATGGTATCAATAAAAATAAAAGAACAGTAACCAAGAATCTCCAGAGTTAAGAGGTCCTTTCTGATCAATTCAAACCTGAATGTTTCAGAGGGCAAAGTTTCTGTCAACACTTTTCCAAAGTTCTAGCAGATATCTGTGTGCTACCATACAATATTATGATATAAAACCAGCAAAAAATCTTTTAAAGCTGGAAACACAAGTCTGGATCCAGACCTTCTTTATCTGTATATTTCTAACTCTATATGGAAAGAATTTTCTATTTCAAGGAGTTTATGGTAATATTGCATAGTTGGATTGGTAGACTATATCTAGTTTATTAGCTACTTGTTTACCTGAAAAACAAATTCAAAACCAGATTCATTTTCTCTACTGTAAATATGTAACCAGAATTAATTTTATTTTAGTTTTGTTTTCACACATCCCTTTCCATGTAAGCTTATCTGGTACAGTTATTTGAATCTGAGTATAACACATTGCAATTTGCTAACATTTTAATTTGCTGCTTTAATTCACTGTTCTGAAAAATAATATAGTCAAAACATTTCCTCCTTTGCTTCATTTATACTTTCTGGTAAACTTATCACTAATGAAAATTTGGTGCAGGAGAAAAACAACACCCACACCAAGTGAAATATGGAATGAGTCTATCATGCATGCACATATAGGTGCTTTAAATTAAGTTAAAAGGATCACTGAACATCACTTGCTAATATGTGTAAAATCAGAATTCAGCCAGAATAAACATTTTAAGCACTGATTTACAGTGTCTTCCATAGTTCATATAAGGTTAAAATGAGCACATCCTACTGTCTGAAGTGAATGCATAAGAAAGATTAGGAAAACCAAGTGCTACTAACCTTGGTGTACTTAATTTTCAGATCTTTTATTGGTTCTGGCAGTGCTGGCATAACCGGAGCAGGATTGCCGTCTGAGCCTTGTTTCTTCATGATTTCAGTTGAGAAGTTTGAGGATGTTCCTGAAACACAGGTGAAATAAGGTATAAAGGGAATACGGTGATTTTTGCCCTGACTGAGCTCTTGGCTTTATTTGTGCTTTTTATCTGAACCAGCCATGGTATATTTGCATACAGGAATATGATTGGATGAAAGAATTCATCGCAAAGAGAAAATGACACTACTTATTTTTATGACCAAAAGCAACAGCCTTTTCAGTGAGCTGAGACCTTGATGAAGCACATGCTGCTGAAACAATCTGCCTAGGCAGACACTATCAATTCCTTACTGGAGAACAGAGCTTAAGACCTCCTCATCTTACCTGTAAAATTGCTTTCTCTCAGCAGGCAGATATCCAGATTCTAAGGGAACTCCTTCACGTACTTGAAGGCAGGTCTGAAGGTAAAGACAGACTTGCTAGCTCTGAAAACAAACCAATCCCTTCTTACTAGAAGGTTGAGAATAATTACCAGAGCTAGAAAGCATTCATTAAAAACAAGCCACCTTCAGTTACATTTTAATATGTTCAGAGTACATTATAAGTAACGTAATTAATTTTTGTTTTGTAGATCACAGAGATAAGGGAAGATTAGGGTAATAAAAAATCCTTCCTGTGTTTTTCAAAAATGTGAAGGTGGAAAAAATGATCAATCTAGAAAAAAATTCTCTCTGGGTAGAACTAAACAAAAACTTGTTGTTTTTTTTCTTCTAGACAACATCACAAATTTAAGGACAAAGGTTTTAACACAGTGCCCTTTGGAATATCTCAGTCCAAAACAAATTGTTCAATTAACTAAAAGTTTATGTGTGTTCTGGATGGAACACACTTTTCTGTTCTGATTATTCAAAGAAAAACATATACCTTTCACAGGCAAATAATTTTATAAGGTACAAGAAACTCCTTTTTTCATCAAGTCCTGCTTTTTCTGATTAGTGGTCTCATAGAACCTGTTTTTATATGCTAGGCTTCTGATTAATGCACAGTGGATCCACACCACAGAAATAGAATGAAATTACCTTATTGCTTTCATTGAGATTACATAAATGCTTGGAGAATTCACAGCTCACTGTAATTTCACGTTGTTCATATTTTGAGCAGCATTTTCAGACTTTAATGTTTTGGGTTACAGTGTTTGCCTGCCTTAGAGGATGTCTTTGAGTCTCATGTCTCATGCAGAAAACAGAATGTCTAAATAGGGTTTATTTATTTTTATTTGAAATATAACTTGGCAGTCCTTTTTCCAGACTTACACACTTAAGTCTACTCTAGCAGTCTTCCTGCCACTAATTTCTCCATTAACCACAAAGAGTTTGTCTCTAGTTAATACCCCCGCAAATTGCTCAGATTTGCCTAACTGGAGATGCAAAACAGAGATCAGTGGATTTCTCTGGTTTCAAATAAAGCAAAGGTCTTTCTCACAGATGAGAGTGTTTTAAATGCATTCTCATTTAGGTACCATTGTATTCCCAATTTTTAAAAAAAACCATTTAAACTAGAAGTTAATTATTATAACTCCTTACGAAAATGGTAACGTATGTCTTCTTTCCATATCTATAAAGGACAGCCTGAAATCTCTGTAGGGAGGCTTTAAAGATGCTGGATGAAAAGTTTCAATTTTTCCAAAAATGCTAGTAATCACGGCTTTGTTTTCCACACCATTTATTCATTTAAGACATACTTTAACCCTAAAACATATTCTAACCTTAACAATAATCCTAACCCTAACCCTTTTCTCTTTCTTTTTCCCTCTTTCACCCGTGGATTTCATGAATCACCTTCACTTTCATATTTATTTTCAGTCTAGGAATAATTTTAGACTAGTGCAGAAAGTATTTTATTTTCCTCATATACCATCTTCCTGTTTATTCTAGCTTTCTGCTATTTTCATTCTAGGACTTTTTGCACATCCTGAGTCACAATTCTTTCACATTTCACCTAAATCATGATGTGCAATTCAAGAATTATAACTATTTATAGGACTGTACTATTATTTCAAGTAGTGAATTATACAACAATTGGATAATACAGCTATTGAAGCTTACATAGTTTTGTTGTAATGTTTTCTTGGAAATGTTATATTCTACCTAATTCTTTCCTTTCCTTTGTCAATAATTTGCTTGTTACTTGTTATCTTTTCACTGCCAAAGGAAGGAACCCTAGAGACTACACACCCTGGAGAACTATGTGATGTATTTTCTGATTTTGTGATAGCACTTTCTATATTCCAAAGCATAACATATATTCCAGTTCAAAACTACTGAGTTCCCCTGTTTAATGCAAGTTCAGAGAGGAGCAAGAATAGAGGTCCACTGTGCAAGTTGTGATTAAGCTGTGATATGCCTTGCTGAATGACGATGGCTGTGGTAAAATACGAGACCAATGACCACATGAACTTTAGGTCTGACCTGTGTCACTCTGTGTCAGGAAGTTCAGTCAAGGTTTTATGCTACAAAAAAGCTGTAAATAATTTTTCTATGTGTCTCTTCTCAAAGACTGGACAATAACCAAACACAGCATACCAAATTACAAGTTCTCCTCATATGTGACCATACAGTGGGACATCAACAATGTTGTAACATTTTCACTGAGTTCATTGTAGTCTAGGTGTGCTAACTATTGGGCCTAAATTCAGGCCATATTCATTATATAAGATTTAATTTAATAACTAGAACTGCACAGATGAAGGCAGAGCTTCTTTCCAGCTAGTTGGGCTAGCTGGAAATCCAGCTAATGAAACCAGTGTGTCACAAGAACAAGTCAGATGTGACCTGTGACTGGATTCTTGTCCCTAACACAGTGCTAGTTCCATCTGTAGTGCCCTGGCCTTTCCTACCTACCCTGAGATATCAGTCCAGGAGCAATTTTTGATTTTACTTGGCACTTTTATATCAGTGTATGCTGAACTAATACTGTCTGAAAGCCATGATTTTGTTCTATGCCCTTCTAGCATTTCATAGAGAAATATTTACTTTCTATTGTAGAAGAAGATTGTTCTTGGAATTTTGTTTATCCGGAAATTACTTTGATTTTTCTAAAGGCCATAAACTCTTGGGATTTTATACCCCATAAGTAGGCACAAGCTTGTATTTTTTCTAAACAGTCTTTATTTTCCCTTTTTTCCCCCTTTTTTTTTCTTTTTTTTTCTTTTTCTCTTTTTTTTATGATTGCCATATTGTCTTCCAAGTTCCCACAGTCCAGGTTCCTCCATTCTCCAGCAAGAGGGGACAATTGACTAAGTATTTGTATAAAGCTGAAATTGTATCAGAGCAGTAAGAAAATCTAGTCCATAGGTTTCTACAGAAAAAAACCCTTGCCCTTCATATATTTGATCATTAAAGAAATCTAATTCTTATTTTGTTCTGTACATGCTCAAAGGTGCATAGATCAGATAAGATTGCATGTATTTGTCTTTAACCACCTCTAATGTCAGTGGACATTGGCATGCAAGGACTGTTGCAAGTAAATAGAGCGTAGATGCTCTCTACTTTTGGGTTTTGTCACTTACAGCTGTGGAAAGTTTTCAACTAAATATCTCTCTCATCTAATGATCGATCAGAATTACAACCTGAATTACACAATGCTTGTAAAAGGGAACATAAAAATCTAAGTAACCTCTACAAAGCTGATATAATTTAAAACACTGGAGACAAATAATCTTCCTTGGTGACTTATACAGTACTGTCCAAAGTTCTCTGGAGTAGGGATTGCACAGGATACGCTGCTGCACTCAGCAGTTGTGTTGCATCATCTGTGCTGAATTCAGACTGAGTCTTGAATGCTGAAGTACATGTCTAGGCTTTATAAAACCTCACAATTTAAAAAAAAAAGAAAAATCTCTGTTGAGACAATATCACTGTTGCTAAAAATCTTGATTATCTGAAACATTTCTTCCAAATTCAGAATATACAGGGAGTTCAGAAAGGGAATTATTGAGGGATTTGAGCAGATCCCCCATTGATACTGACAGAAATGAGCATTAAGTTAGAAGTGGAAGATCTAAGGATCAAAAGTACCAATATATGTTTTGTAAGTGGAAGTCTGCGAGATTTGCAAAATCACTGGATTCTTGTTCTGAAATTCTCTATGCTCTTTGGTAATCTTCCTTATGGCATTACATTAATGGCAATAGAACAGAAACAGTGGCCGCTGTTTAGTGTGATATGGAAAGACAGACACATCAGAAATGAGGCAGAACTGGTGTGAAATTCATGCTTTTTTTGCCCATCCAAACTGAGAGTCCAGACCTTGGTAGAATGTGCACGTTCTCATAACTCTAATTGCAAAGCACTGAAGTAAAAATGACAAGATTTTCAAGGCTACAGAGCAAATTCCTTTGCCTTTTTGTGGGACACTGACTATCCTGCATTTCTGAAAATCCATATATAATTTAATGCAATGTAAAATTTAATGTAATTGCCAGTATCTCTGAGCACAACTAGCAGTTCTTCAGTTATTATAAAATTTCTGTAATATATATACCCATGGAATGAGGCAGTAGGCACATGCATATCATCTGAGTTTGAAGTCTGAACTCTGTTAATGAAAAATCTTTCCTTTTGCAACATGGACAGTAACAGAGTATGAAGAAATGTCTTGGAATATGTTTCTCCATTCTCTTCATTCTCATGACAAATGACAGGGTTCAAGGAAATGACATGAAGCTGAGTCAGGGGAAGTTTAGGTTGGATATCAGAAAAAGATTTATCACCCAGAGGGTGATTGGGCACTGGAACAGGATCCCCACAGAAGTGCTCACAGCACCAAGTCTTCCTGAGTTCAAGAATCATTTGGAACACGCTCTCAGGCTCATGGTGTTGCTCTTGGGGTGTCCTGTGCAGAGCCAGGAGCTGTACTCGATGATCCTTGTGTGTCCTTTCCAGCTCCGTGGAATCCCTTCTGTGCTTCTGTGACTTTCATCTCACAACGCCATTTCAAAAGTACAAGAATAAATTGTGACAGTGGATAGGTTTAGGCTGCTGCATTTCATCGTGGAAGTTGGAGGGAAGAGATGCTATCCAGAGGGACTTGAACAGGCTTGAGAGGTGGACCTGTGATGCTATCCAGAGGGACTTGAACAGGCTTGAGAGGTGGACCTGTGAGAGCCTCATAAACCTCATAATGCAGCAGCAGTCCTGCATCTGCATTAGGGCAATCCAAAGCACAAAAACTGTGTTGGCAAAGAATAGATTGGGAACAACCCTAAGGAGAAGGACTTGGGGGTGTTGGTGGGTGAGAATATCAACAGTTTTGACAATTTGCACTGGCAGCCCAGAAGGTTAACTGCATCCTGGGCTGCACAAGTAGAAATGAGGCCATCAGGTCGAGGGAGGTATTTCTCCCCTCTACTCTGCACTGATGATACCCTACCTGCAGTGCTGCATCCAGCTCTGGTGTTCCCGGCATAAGAAGGATGTGGACCTGCTGGAACAAGTCCATGAAGATGCTCAGGAGGCTGGAGCACCTCCTGTAGGGAAACACACTGAGAGGGTAGGGGCTGTTCAGTTTGGAGAAAAGAAGGCTCCGAGGAGATCTCACGGCAGCCATCAGTAAAGGCAGCCTGGCACAAGGAAGCTGGAAAAGTGAAGTTGCATGAGGACAAGTAGTGACAAGAGTTCATGGCTCTAACTGAAAAAAGACAGGTTTAGATTAGGTATCAGAAAAAATTCTTTACTGTGAGGGTGGTGAGGCGCTTGCACAGGTTGCCCAGAGAAGCTGTGGATGCCCAGACTCTGTCAGTGTTCAAGGCTGGGTTGGATGAGGATGTGAGAAAGCTGGTCTAGGGGAAAGTGGCCCTGCCCATGGCATGGGGGTTGGAATTAGATGATACTTAAGGTCCCTTCCAATCCAAATCATTCTATCATTCTATGATGCCAAATACATTTTTAGAATTACTTATTTCTCTTTCTGCTAGTTGGACATCTGCTCATTACAGTCTATATTTTTGTACCATGAATCATAATGTATATTGATTTTTGGAAACAGATGTTTTATTTTTGTATATAGGACAATTTACACATAAAATAATGACTAAAATGTGATCATAAAAACATCAAACTAAAATAAAAGGAACTGGATCTATTATGGGACAATGAGAGAGTGAGTAGTGACGCAGCAATTATTACATCATTTTAAAAAGCCTTTATCTATAGAACCCATTTAAATTACAGGAAGTAATGTTCTTCATAATAAAAGTTGCAGGAATATTTGGTAAAATGTAGTATATTTTGCATCCTTAAACTGAAATGACTTGCAATGGGTTGTTTGGGGTTTTTTTTCCAGTTTATCATAAAAAAATTAATACAAAAGTAAAATGTATAAGAGTTTCTGTGGAGAAGGCAATCAAGCAGAAACAAATAAAAAGAACTCAGTATAGTCTGATGCACCAGAAGTGTACCTATTTCTAGAGAAAGAAGAAAATTCTCACAACACTGGGATAAGACCTGTAAAAAAACCATAACTGGCTTGTAAAGGTCAGTCTCTTCATTTGCCCCAAAATATGGAATATAAGCAACTCTATTTTACTCATATCAATAGAATTTTCCATACTCTCCTAATTCCTACTTATTATTCAATCCTGAGAATATTTGCCATTAAGGTCATAGAAAGAGTTAATTAATAAGTTCTCATATGACAAAAGTATGTTTTTTTTCAATTAGGCTACATGAGTTTTCACGTCAAAAGGACAATTTTAATTAATACATGTCAATCGCTTTTCTAACTTTATGATCACAGTCAACATTTATGTCCTTTTTGCAA
>VXBC01008666.1:112039-124181 GCA_013399945.1 Ploceus nigricollis | reverse complement strand
GTCTGAGTTTTAATTCTGAGATGTATTGAAGCACTATATGAAATCCAAAAACGTTGTTTCAAGTGTCAAAATATCACTGCATATATTTATATGTAATAATATAGATATATTTATCTCTGTGAATCCATCTCTATATGTGTCAAAAGTAAGTCTAAATCAACTACAATGCAAGCATAAGCATTAGCAGCACAAGATAAACTATCATCACGCCAAACTGATTTAGAGCAGTTTTTAGTATCAAAGTTGTTGGTCCACCAGGAACAGTGTCTCTTAAAGGATAATTTATAAAACAATTGGCTTTGTGTTTTTGTCTGGTTAGACAACTACATGTATTAAACGCTATGTACTACTAATACCTGCAGGACACAGACACCTCTGCATTACCTGTGCATTTTAGAAGTTACTTTTCGCTTGGTTCTGCAGCTGTTTATTATCTTACCCTGCATTCTGAAGCTTTCACAAAGTGTCATACTGAGAGTGGCTCTAACTGAGCTTGCTGTCGAAGCTGTGTCTGAGCTGGACTTCAGGGACAGCAGGGAATTGAGTACACTCAGGACTGTAGACTCTATTTTGTATTACGTAACAGTCTTCTAGTCATTCCTCTCAGCTTGTGACAAATGCCCACCCTGGTTTATTACATACTAAAATGCAAACTTCTTACACCACAGCACTATCTTTCTCCTATTCTTGCCATACCACTTTATATGTTGATGGAAGACAGGGGTTTTATGTGCATTGTACAGAAAATCATGCTATTTTAGGCATGGAACAATTTCAGGGGCTGGCCTATTGGTTTGACATGAGGAAAGCTACAAGATATGACAGAAACCATGGTTCTAATCTGAGCATGTGAAGGGATCTTTACTCTTGAAGAATTACTAGCATGTTTACTATATGTGTGACAAAGTGGAAATTATTTCCTCCCTTTCTAAAAGCTTTTCCTTTCTGGACACCTTTTTGATAGATTTTAGATTAACTTAGTTTTACTATTCCCCCCTAATATTTTTCTTTCTGAATAATAAATGGATTTTTATGAGGTCATACAAGTTTTATGGCTTCTGCATAGCACTGCAAGTAATATAGTTTCAGATGTCAATACTTCATAAAATTATTAATGTCATCATTGCATAAAATTATTAATGTCATCTAGTATAGAGATTTTTAAAGTCCTTAATTTTTATTAAAGTACATGTTTATACTTTTTTCCTTATGCCACTCTTACATTGTAATCTAAAACGCATAGAAAAAGATTGTATAAATTAAATAGTTTTAATGGCCAGTACTGAAATAGAGGTGTTAAGGTAAATTCTTCTAATTCCATGGGTGAAAAAAGAATAATTTTTCATTTGTTATGTAAAAGTAGACCCAGAACAATCACTACATTTTTGCATTACCATAGAAAGAAAAGATCAAACAGAGGAACAGTATAAGGACCAAATCTGTCTCCTTGCTGGATTTAATGCACTTTGCACATAACTGTACCAATAGCTGGGGTAATAAATAAACAAACAGTATATTAATAATAAATTGTAAAAAACTCCTAAACTTCTTGCAACATCTCTGTATGGAGATGTTTAGTCTCATGTTGTCTATATCCAGCCAGAAACTTCATGCCCCCCTACCCCCAGTAAAACCTCCAAGGATGTCTTTTTGAGGGGATATTATCTTCTCCAGTGCTATAGCACTCTAGTATGTTCTGATAATCAAGCTTATACTTTGTCATTCATTAAGCATTCCTTTTGTGTCTCATTAGTCTGATGTCTTCTCTGTCATAAAGAGATGTTTCTAGCATAAAGGAAATTATTTTTTCTTAACACAGATACTGACATTTCGATGGCAGTACTTACAATGTCTCTGTTCCCTTTTTTCCAATAGATTTTTCATTCTATATCCTGGATATCAGATTTCAAAAAAGATCATTGAAAGTTGTGTAACTTTAAAGCTTTATTGCATTAGCATTGCTAATTAATGGATAAATTATTGACACAAATTACTGCCACACAACTTCATACGCATGCAGGCACATACATACCAAATTAAAAATTGAATCTAACAATTATTATAAATGTGGCTGTCTGTAGTTCATGAATCTTACACAACAATCTTTGAAGATTAAAACGTTATATATTTATGCATTTAAATATACTTATATAAACAGCCGCATAAGCATTAAAAGGCACTCACATTTTTGTTTAATGCAGGCATAATTTTTTGTATTAGTTGCACAGCTATACCTGTCTTTTCTAAGCATACATTTCATCCAAAGAGCACCGTATGTAGTCAGTCAAAAAATGTAAGGCCTTACCTTCAGAATCAGGGCTTGATTTCTTAGACGTGTTATAATTCACTTCCACAGCACACTCTGCCCTAAGGTCTGTGATCAGCACTACAGGAAAAATACCAGGCATGACCTTTATATATACACGATTCACTAATAGAAACAAGTGAATACTTAGATTCTTGTTTCAGTACATTTATCAAATGATATTACTGTTAGAAAGAGATCCTTCAAGTAAACAATCTGCATGAATTGGGAGTGATCTTGATGATACACTTCGGGGAAAAAAAGGACCTTATTGTACAACACAGCAGATGAAAATACCCACAGCCATTGCACGTACCACTCATTCTGTTAACCATGTAATATAAATTGTCATTTTGACATGTAGACTATTTCTCTTCTTCTATCACCTCCATGTCAATCCAATTCACTCATTCTTGCCAATGATGAAATGAAAAAAAAAAAGAAAAGAAAAAAAAGAAAATGAAACAGGGAAAGATTGTTGTCCCAGATCTGCAATTGCGGAACATTTTAAAGCCAGTTAGGTTAACCATTGGGAAGATGTTAGTCTAGATAAGAGAATCCCCACTGGTTTTCTGTCTCCCTTAGACAATGAAATCACGTAGTTGTGTCTGTGCCTCTGTTTTGGATTATTCTGTTTTAACACATAACAGATTGAGGGCTGCCTACTATTCCTAATTAACTCAAACTAATGAGAGAGCGGGTGGAGGGAGTGCCAAAAAAAGAAAAGAGATCATGTATTGGAAGAGATTGAATTACAACTTAAAAGGGATGGAGAAAGGAAAAGAAAACGGAAGAAGGTGGAGGAGAAGCAAATACCATTAAGGCTGAAAAGTAGGGGAGAAGAATCGCCTGAGAACAGATTTGCCTTTTATTTCCAACAAGAGGCAAAGATGTCTTGGAAAAATACCAAAGAAACATAAGCAATACAATATTGCACTAATGTCAGATTATTGCTTTTTTTAGAAACTACTTCAGCACCCACTGCTGTCCTGGTTCTTCTCTCGCTCTCCTATTACCAGTAAGTTAGTTGTTTGGCTTGATAGCACAGCCCTTAATCAAACCAGTTTCAAGATAAAGCAAGTAAAAGTCAATTTTCAGGTGTGCAAATACTGTGTGAAATGTCACGTTTAGAAGGGTACCTTTTCGTCCCAGTCCCAGAAGAGGACTCTGGCCAAAGCTCCCACGTTTCTGTGCCTGAGGTCTCCTTTCTCCAGGAGCCAAGGTGAGGATGGGGACCTGTGGGAGGCAGAGGACAGCAGGAGTATGTTTGCCATGGTTGCAGCTGAGGGCTGCCTGGACTGAGACCTCACCTCTTCCATGGATGTTCCTGCTCCATTGATTCAGGCTGGGCAGGAGAGAAGAGGGGCAGAAAGCAACGTGAGAAGGAGAGGTAGAAAGGGAGACCAGATCATGACAGGGAGGAAGGGCAGGCTGGTGAGGGGAGTCACTGGGGATCAGGTTGAAAGAAAGAAGTGCCATGAAGAAAATAGGTCGTCAGACCAAGGCAGTGGAAGACATAGAATGAGTCAACCTTCCACATTAACAAAATTAGGGAAAAACTGGGAAAGCCGTGAGAGAGGTTGAAAGCAGTGTGGAGCTGAGTGAGGAGGAGTTTAAGCAGGCAGTGTGCTGTGGGGAGAGGAAGGGGGGAAAGGAGAGAGGTGGGAGAGGCAAGGGCTGGGGATGTAGCCTAGCCCCCACCACTCTCAGCCCAGAACCAGAAGCTCTTGCTGGGCCCTATGCCTGCATGTGCCTGCACACACATGTGCACAAGCATGTGTGCAGTGCTTGCTTCTTTACCGTGGCCCAGACTGGGGTTAATAACAGCACTGAATAGTTTAGCAAAAGCCATGGGGATGTGGCAGGTAAGCAGGACAAAAATAGCCAGCTCGTTTCGGCCAGCCGTGGTTATTTGCATGCAATGAAGCCAGGCTGTTGCCAGGCTCTGTGCAGATGAAAAGAAGCAATGGGCTGCAGCAGGGCAAAGGACGCGCCGCCAAGTCCTGACAGGCTGAGGTGTGACCTGACGAATCCTAACCACCCTGGACATCCTCAGGACAGGAGGGGAGCGACGGCGTGAGCACAGAGTGCCGGGACACAGCCCGGGCTTGGGCTCAGAGGAGAAGGAGCTGGGTGGGGAGGATGGGAAAGGGGATGCTACAGCACCTTGTTTTAGACTGAACACATGCAAATTTAATTACAAATGCAGCCAATGGAGAACAGAACTTTGCACCAAAGTTTTCTTAGATTTTTTTTTCCCAAGGAAAATTTTGGCACCTTTTTTTCACATAAGGAAAAATAACTTTAAATATTCCAACATCTTCATCTCATTAACCACAGAGGTGTTTTTGACTTGAGTTTTTTTGTTTTGGTTTGGTTTTTTTGGGTTTTCTTTTTGGTTTTGTTTTTTTTTTTCCCTTGTGTGTTTTTTTCCCTTGGAGCAGGATATGTCCTGTATAAGAGACATACAAAAAAATAGCTTTTGAAATGTGTTCTGCAACATAGGCAAATTATAAAACAGCCTGATATCTGTACCCCAGATATACGAGCACCTGTGTCTTTGCAATCACTAAGTGACTTTGGACATCCATAGAATTTAACATGCTGCATTGGTGAACAACTATGGCCACAATAATCATAAGAAAACGTGTCATAGCTAGTGCAGCTGTGGGAATATTATTTTTGCAGATATGTGTATATGTCCAGGTCCACATGGGCCATAGAATTTACTTACCTACAAATATATCTCACTTGAAAACTTTCAGGAGAAGCTGTTGCAGTATGCTGAGAGATGTTCTATTTGAACCTGCATCTAACACTAGCTGTTTAACAAAGCAAAGGAAAAAAGAGAGTGTGAATTATAGTTTTAAAATTAAAAGTAATGGAAGGAAAATTCTGGTTACCTTTAAACAATTCCTACCATGGGAACTACAGACCTGCTGCTAGTAGGCTTAAAAGCTAGCCAATAGAGATGTGAAGGAATACAAGTGTAGGTATAGGACCATTGTGTTTTGCATTCTCTGCTATTGTAATTTCCTAAAAAAAAAAAAAAGGAAATAATGAGAGAACAGATTAACTCAGTTAGAGCATGGTGCTGACAATGCTAAGATGATCCTTGTGGGTCCCTTCCACCTCAGAATATTCTGTGAATGAATACTGAAGAGAAAAAAAAAAGCATATATACTACAGTTTATTTCTCTTAGCAATGCAAAGCCAATAGATTGTACTTTTATTTTGAATAAGATAGATTTGACCCAAATAGAGAGGAAAGGTCACAGCTGACTGGAAGCTGGCTAACTTTGTCCTAACTTTCAAAAACAGCAAAGGGAATGACCCTGGAAACTACAGGTCTTTTAGTTTCACTAACAGTGCCCAATAAAGTTATGGAGAAGATTATTCTGAAAGGTATTGAAAAACAACTAAAGGACAACACAGTCATTGGTCACAGCCAGCATGGCTTCATAAGAGGGAAGTCCTGCTTATCAAATCTGTGATCCTTTTATGACACGGTAACCCACCCAGCTGATCAAAGGAAGCCAGTGGATGCACTCTTTTTGGATTTCAGTAAAGATTTCAATAGTGTCTCTCCCAGTATCCTTCTGGAGAAAATGTGCAGCACACAGCTGGATAAACACATCATGGGGTGGGTGAGCAACTGACTCACAGGTCAGACACGAAAGGTGAATGGCGTGACATCAGACTGGTGACCTGTCACCAATGGGGTTCTACAGATCTCCATCTGTAGCCCTGTGCTCTTCAACATCTCCATAAATGACTTGAACTCAGGAGTGGAAGGGATACTGAGCGAGTTCGCAGATGATACAGAACGGGGACAAGCTATTGACTCCCTCAAAGCCAAGGAGGCCCTGAAGAGAGACCTCAAAATTAGAGAGCTGGGCAATCACCAACCATATGAAGTACAACAAGGGAAAGTGCCAAATTCAGTACCTGGGATGGGACAACCCCAGTTGTGTTAAATAAACTGGGAAATCAGGTGCTGGAGAGCAGTGCTGCAGAAAGGAAAGTTGCATGTCAGTTGGCAATGCCATAGCAGCCAGGAGGGCCAATCATGTCTCGTGATCTCTTCTGTTTGGTGACCACTGACAGGACCTGAGGGAATGGCATGAAATTGTGTTGGAGAGGTTTAGGTTGGATATTAAAAAAAAGAGTTTTTTACCCAGAGAGTGGTTGGGCACTGGGACAGGCTCCTCAGGGAAGTGCTTACAGCACCAAGCCTGCCTGAGTTCAAGAACCATTTGGACAATGCTCTCAGGCTCATGGTGTGACTCTTGGGGTATTCTACACAGGGTCAGGAGTCGGACTTGATGATCCTTGTATGTCCCTTCCAACTCAGTGGAATCTCTTCTGTGCTTCTGTGACTTCCATCTCACAATGACATTTCAAAAGTACAAGAGTAAATTGTGACAGTGGATAGGTTTAGGCTGCTGCATTTCATCTTGTAATCTCACACTTGGGAGTGGTATTTTACAGAAGCCATATTACGGTTAACATACCGTCTTTTTTTAGTCTGATTGTAGTCAGCACAAAGCACAGACAGTCAGCTGGCTGCAGGATGCCAAAAAGGCAACTGTTTACAATTTTTAGGCATGATTATTTAGAACATAACATTTCTGCACACATGACACCATCCTGTCTCTTTTTACTGGAAAATACACAGGTTAGAAATCTCTTGTTCCAAATACCTATTAAGAACACATAAAGAAAACAAAATAGTTGGTCTGTGGTTTTGCCAGTTTTAACTGGCAGATCCTTCTGTATAGCACCTGTGTGCACACATAGGTGTATAAATGAGAAAGGTCAAATATACAAAGTTGAAAATTAACTTATCTTTCTGAAATGAGTTTTGTACAGTGTACAATGGTGAGGTAAGTGGGGGTCTGTAGAGACATAGAGTCCCCAGGCAGGTGCAAAGAAGAGCCACTTTTTTGTTAAAGCCAGGCCTTTTTAAGCAGTCAGGCCTTTATCAGTTACACACTTTTAAATCATAAAAAACATAATTCAACCAACCACCATACACAATGATATGAACACGTGATGGTTATATAACTTGTTTTTCTACTTCTAATTCAGCTGAGTCACTTTCCCATAGTCCTTTTCTGCTTAGCTGAAGTAGCAGACCTGAGCCATGACTTTACAAGGCCTTCACTTTTCAAGGTTTTACTTATATGCAACATACAATCACTTTTCCCCCTTTATCAAAGAGACTTTTGCACATCCAGATGAATGTTTTATGCCAGCTGAAAAATTGCATTCATGAAAAAATAGGAGAAAAGGGAAAATGAGGATAATTTTGCTGAAGTCCCAGAACAAATACATTGGATATTAGGAAGAAGTTTTTTACAGAAAGAGTGATAAAGTTTTGGAATGGTCTGCCCGGGGAGGTGGTGGAGTCACCATCCCTGGATGTGTTTAAGAAAAGACAGGATGCGGCACTCAGTGCCATGGTTTAGTTGCAGTGTTAGGGCATGGATTGGACCTGATGATCTTGAAGGTCTTTTCCAACCTAGTGATTCTGTGAATTCTGTGAAATAGGAAAAGCTCTGTAGAGAATTGTATTAAACTTGTTGCATACACACATTACACTACATGTTTACACAAAGCTAATGCAGACAGTCCTGTCTCACTCACTAGACCACACCAGCGTATAACCCCTCTTTGGCTAAGTGAAGCTGTAACAGTCTGCTTTAACCATGGATAACCTTGCACAAAAATCTGCCAGAAATGGAGTTTTGCAACTGCTGCAAGACTTTGAAAACTAGATTGCCATAGGACTAGGCATCAAGTATTTGACTTCTCTTGCTCTCAGGAAGGCTGAAAAGGGATAGAGGATATAAGGAGGGGATACAGCCCCCACTTGCACATTTTGCCAGTCTACTTGGTAAAGGAGTATTAGGAGATTAGTTTTTCCTTTTCCAAACTGACACAGTAATGGGAATGAAGGCAAACAAAACAAAATCAACTACCTGGAGAACTAAAGGTTTTCCAAAATATATGTAGATGCAAGCCCCAAATATTAACTTACACAATGTGACACCCAACACCCAAAGAAGAGAAAAAAAAAAAAAAGAAGTGAAAATGTGCACTTCTGTTATAATCCTAATGTGGAAAAGTAGGGAAATACTTATATCACACAGTGTAAATAATGAAAAACTACATTCAGGTTACTGATAAGTGTTGGAATCAATGAAGTTACACCAGATTAAAACTTCAATCTACTACTACACACCTGTAGCAGTCCTTCATTAAAGATTGAGTTCCACTGAATAATATGGAATTTTTCATTCCTCTCATTCATATCAAAGAATTATTTTTTAATTTCTGTAACTATCTTCAAGTTATTTAATCAACATTTGCTTTGAGGAGATGTGCAAAGTCAAGCAATTAATGTTTTCTGCATGATAATTATCATAGACTTCTTGAGCAAATAATTTCGGAAATAAATTTTGCCTTTAAAAGAAAATAAATATTCTAACTGTATTAAAAGTTTATCTGGAAATCTAGAACCCCTCCATTGTAATAGGAAAATGCCTTCAACATGTACCTTACTGCATGGTAACAAATTTCCCATAGATATGTCGATTCATTAGCAGCCACATGCACATTGAATTTTACATTTTACTAGAAAAAGTGTTCTGCAAATTCTGCAGGCTGGAGCTCAGTGAGTCTGTGTTAGTATGCCCCTCTCTGAGACTTCAGAGAACTTGCAAAAGAATCAGTATCTGAAGTATGCCCTCTCCAATGTGGTAATTTACAAATGCTGAGGCCACGCATATAACAAATCTAAGCTTTCTTTTTAAAATAAAGATGGCATGAAACCTTCAATTTTGTAACAGTTATTGGCTCACAAGGTATTCTATTCTGCTGCTATTTTATGTTCTATCACGCGGTGCTAGCAGGAATTTCCTAAAGCAGTTGCTTTAGCAAAGTTAGTTTCCCGATACTCCTACTTAATTGTAACCCAAGTGAAATGCTACCAATGTTATGAGATCTTTTGAAAAAATGTATTGTAGCCCAGGTGGAATGGTACCATCATTACTGGACTTTGTGGAGAAAAGTCCAGTAGCTACCAGCTTGTGTCTTGGCCAGCGTGGAAAATGACAGATAACTAAAACAAATTGTCTCACAACCACATGACCAGCAGTCCAAGCTCCCCTCTGGGAGCAGCCCTCTGAGCTCTCCTGAGGCACGACACCTGTGCCAGTACCCCCAACCCAGTGGGATGGCTCTTGGAGCCTGCCAGCTCTCCAGTGGACAATACTTGAAAGACTGTCACTGATTATGAGGCCTCAGCTGATACTGCCCCAATACACACATACTCCTCAAGATGCAACAGAGCCCATTAAGAGATGCTAGGGGATTTGATGTGAGCATTTGACTGAACTCGAGGGTAATTTTTGATGGGTTCCTTTAAACACACAGATGTAGATGCATACAACTCTTTGCGTGTGCGCATGTGTGAGAGTTGGTTATGGCATGAATGTTCTGATCCTGAATTTGTAATTAAATCACTGTTATAATTGTAGCATATCTTTTTGAATTAGTGTATAGATGTTAAATTAGTCAATGATTAAGTACTACTATACCCTTTTGAACCCTTTGGAACCCTTTTGAACCCTTAACTTCTTGTATCCACATTCTTTGTACTTTAACCCTCTTACAGTCCCTACATAAATCACTCTACATTGATTCTAGTCTGACTTCCTTATGCATGATTCACCTGTAAGTGAGAGAGTGAACCTTGACACTGAGCTCTATTAAAATGACACTTTCTCAAATTTATATAAAAACCTGCTTTTTTGCCAACAGTTTTGATGACAACTCCTTAAGCAGCCTAACAATTCATTTGTGACATGAGGTTGTCAAGCACAGGCATTAGTGTCCCGATAAATGTGAACACACGAGAACAGTCAGCAGTCTTAGCATCCCCTCTTAGCAATTCTGTACATCCTGCTCAAATTATGTCAGCATCTGACTGGACTGTGACTATCCAAGCCACTCATACATGCAACCTGAATGATGCAGCATTTGGCAACTCATATCCAAGTTTTAAGTCTGTTCATTTTGTGTAAACTCTTTCTACATCTTTATTTTCCTGGTCTTGGAGTACTGAAAGCTCTAAAATAATGATCAGCCCTCAATGTAGACTTATGCCTGAAGCTAATGTCACACCAAATTTACATCAGCACAACTCACTGAGTTTAGTCACACTACTGCTAAACTACTCCAGCAGTGAAACAATGTCAGATCTGTATAACCAGAGGTGACTTACATTTCAGTTGTGTTTTTTTAGTATTTGGATGTGTTTCAACCATTGGCAAATATTACAACACCTATTGTGTCTCCATTAGTTCTAGTACGGATTCCTGAGAAACATAAATGTGGTGTAACATTGTGCTCACCAAAGCTGAATATCTTCTGGTAGATAGTAACACACTCTTCAGAGGGGAAGCCATATGTTATCATATGGAGAAATTGCCATATTACTCATCATTTTTTCGTTCAATCGCTTGCAGATCAGTGGAGGACAAGGGGTTTTTGGCTCTTGTCCATCACATTTTGCCTTTGTTCTGCTGTAGAATGTCCTAACAGTTGCCAAGTCAATCTAACAGGAGCTCAGGGAATTCAGACAAGTCTATCCCCCTAAATAATGGCATGACTGAATCTTCAGCTGCATCACTTCATCATGGGTTAATTTCAGGCCATTGTTAGTTTGGAGGAAATGCAAAAGTTGTCTAATACATGTACTATTTTTACTGAATTTTCCAGGATGAAACAGCCTCTTGAAATGAACTACATGTCTCATACACCTCAGTGTGTCACATTCACACAGCATACACAGTACAGTTTAGTTTAACTTGGTATCTATTGGAAATTAAGGTAAGCAGCAAATGTCTGCTACCCTAAAGACAGTATTTACCATGCTGAGAAATAGTGCAGGTATTTAGCACATGTTCGATGTTAACTGTAATTCAGATTTTCAGAGTAAAACAAAAATGCTTTAATGTTCAATTTGCTATAGAAACCTTGCATATCTGGCTCTGAGAATCAGTTGTCCAGGAAAATTCTAGTCATAACAGTGTTAAATTTGTTGCTAAGCAACAAACCTGTAGCTCCAAAACTCATGGTCATGTTTCTGTAAAAAAATTCAGTTAGAGGACTTTCCCCCAAAACAAATGCAATGGATGAGTCTTTGACAGCTGTTGGAAAATTAGTACAGCAGACAATTTTATGGGAAATACTTCAGTCATTGTGTTACTTCTTACAATGTGTGGCCTTGTCGTTATAAAGGACAGGACCAGAACAGTCAGGAAAATTCTGGAGCTTTATGAAGTGTCATATATTGAAGGAAGAGAGAATGAAGTCCCCAGAGCCCAGCACTATTCAGACTGTGGTAGTGTGAGAGCCAACAGGTTGACTCTGCCACAAGTGATGCACTAGGATTTCCAGAATGGGACAATCAGAATCTCTCAGGAGAGCAATCTCTCTGTCCTTCAGCCTGGAAGTGTTTGTGTTAATTACAGTTTAAAGTAAACTTAAAATCTTGGAGTTTGTTGTTTCTGACTTTTTTATTGTATGGCATGAATAGTTAACTGTGAGGAGATCGATTTGCACCTTGTCATGGTAAGTTTAGTTGAATTGGAGCTAATCAAGCTGTGTAAAGAGCCTGTCACATGAAGCTTTATGTACCATTTCTTCATACAAACAAGCCCCCCTACTTTTCTTAATTTTTTTTTTCCTAGGGCTGCCTTTTTATTCTTGTTTTTCTTTAAAGACAGCAATGTGTTTGAATAAAAAAATCTCTTTGGTTGCTGTTTC
>VXBC01008666.1:72254-88853 GCA_013399945.1 Ploceus nigricollis | reverse complement strand
ATTAAAATCTAGTTCCCAGCCTTAATGTTGACATTGTAAGTAAGTAAAGGCCAACAGCCTAATAGAGAAATCATTGCTTTTCTCTTTGTCACATAATTAAAAACAGATACAAAAGCTAGCAACTTGCACATGACACCATGAAATTACTTCAGAAAACTTGCATAGACATAAGATTAGGTGAGGGAAGGAGCTAAATTATAAGCCTTGGAGTCAGACATTCAAAAAGGTTAGAGACAGAATAAGAATTGTGCCAAAATTTCTTCATAGATTAAATATATTCACATGAGGACTCTAAATAGCTAACAAAGCTAAACAATAAACTTAATAAAAGTATTTATTTTTTGGATATTTTATTTTACACTTCTATACATAAAATGTTCAATTACTTTGCATTATACAGATTGATAACTGAACCACACCTCAAAAATCTCCTTTCACTTAAACAGTGTTCTGGCTTACTACATGACTTCCATTCTTCAAAGCTGATTTAAAACAGCCTTAAGCGTCTCATTACCAAAAAATCAAAATTCTAACAGCAGTAAAAAATCAAACAGTGTCTATCTGTACATCCTGCATATAGATTTTATATAACTTTTATAAATATTTAGGTTTTTTCTCTCTCTGTGGTGGACTGGAACTGGTTCAGTCCTGTCTAAACCTTGGACTTACCAATCCGTGTTGCTGTATCTTGGAGTGGTATGTTCACAGTGAAGCACCCAAGATCACCCTCTCTATCCACTCTAGCTGTTTTTCTCTACAGCATCTTCACCATAATGCATCTACATTTCAGCAACATCTCTGTCCTTGTTTCTTTTCTCTTGCATTCCCTTCAGATAGTCTCATAGTGCACTCTAAGATTCAAATGCAAAACACCCTGAGAATGGTAATGGCACTCAGAAACAGACATCGTGTTCCCAGTAGTATGGTTCCCAGAAGGACAGTTCTCAGAAGGACAGTTCCCACAAGAACAGTGATAAGTACACATCAATTTGTTTGCACAAAAGCACTGTCATAGGGATGTTTCATCCATACAGAGTGCTCTTTCTGATAGGTAATTCAAACCTAGAAGATGCACCTTATGAACAGATATGCAGTAAAAAAAAAAAAAAAAAAAAGCTTGTGGACGTTACTATTTGAATTATAGATCAGTGCTGGAATACAAAATTTTTTCAACTTATGGGACATGATGCAGCTGAGTAGTTCAAATAAACCACTCAGCTCCAGGTACACATGCTTAACAGACAACAAAAAAATCTCAACCCTGTTGCATCCTCTGGGGAATGGTTTTTCCCTCCCCAGAGACCCCTGTAGCTGCAACCATGTTAGTTTAACCCTTCCTTCCTTTCTGTATCCCATTGGCTGTCAGCCAAGCATCCCTTCCTGAACATGAGCCTAGATAATGCCTGGTCCCTCCCTGTTCGGCCTCTTTCCCTCTTTCTCCATCTGGGAACCACCAAGAATAAAGCCTTGGACCACATAAGGGGGTTAGAGCCTCTTTTGAAATCTTTTGCCTTAATCCTAATATATCTCTCCCGAAAGCTCCCGGATCTGGGCTAGTCTAGTAAATTCTCACGGGGGTTGAGGAGGAGATACATTACAACCCAACTCTAAAAGCACACATTTGGTATTTAAATTTACAGTGTGCATTTACTTCCAGGAACTTAGGATTATCATCTTCAACAGCTACTTGTTAGAGACAAGTTGTTGTCTTCAACAACAACAACCATCATCTTCACATTCATTTGCTCCTTGTTACTACTACATTTTTGAAGTTTATATTTTTAAAGTTTTCTTCCTATCTATGATTTTTTGAATATAATATTTTATTTAAAAAAAAAAAAAAGAGAGAGGGTGAAAAGTTAAAAAACATAGCGTNTTGAAACACAAAGCGTGGTATAAAAGCCAACACTTTAAAACAATTGCTAAATAATTAGAAGTGGGACAAAGCAAAGTTAATTTTGGAGGCTTGTGCTTCACAGATGAAAGTTAGCCTTAGGGGCCACCTCCCTGCAGATAATGCTTGTGGGGGCATGTTAAATGTCCCACTTTAGACAGCAAAAGGTTATACACTCCATCCACTTGCAGCAGAAGTGCAAGGTGCACTTGCAACCTGTTTGACTCAAAAACTTCTTTGCTCAGTCACAGACTCTTTAGGGTCATTGCTAAGCTGGTTTTTTCTTTCTTTCTTTTATAAGATTTCTTAAAAATGTTTATTAAAAAACATAAAATTTTCAAAACACTTAAATGCCTGAATAAATTTTCTGATATTTAGTGATGTATTGAATGCTTCCAATTTTTTGTCCACTCAAAAAATACTGCAGAAAGTGCTTCTGCGCGTCAAGCTTTCTCCCCAGTGCTTCTCTCTAAAAGAGGGAGCTTGTTTCAGTGTTGGTACCTCTCTGAGTATTTCTGCATTACCTGACAACCTAAAAACTCAATACAAAACCAAACACAAAAATGTAACAAATGATAAAATTAAAAATTAGCAAAAATATAATTTACAATTTTTATTCTATATTTACCAATGAAGAACTTCTCTACATTAACTTGATATGATGGCTGTTACCTTAGTGTCTATGTAGGGTAAGTAATTATTTAATGTAATTTTGATTCTATTCACTTTGAGATTCAACAATCCAAATATCGTAAATGCATTATTGCACTCTGGCTTTTGATGCATTTTAATATATATAGTTGGGTCAACTTCATCAGAGAATCACAGGATGAGACAGATTGGAAGGGACCACAGTGGGTCATCTGGTCCAACCGCCTTGCTCAAGCAGAGCTGCCACACAGCACTTGGCACAGGATTGTGTCCAGAGAGCTCTTGAATATCTCTAGTGAGGGAGACTCCACACCCTCTCTGGACAGTCTCAGTCACCTGCACAGTAAAGAATTCTTCCTCATGTTCAGGTGGAACTTCCTGTGCATCGGTTTCTGCCCGTTGCCCCTTGTCCTACTGCTCAGCATCACCAAGAAGAGCCTGGCTCCATCCTCTTGGCACCCTCCTTTCAGATACTTACACTGATGAGATCCCCTCTCAGTTCTCTCTTCTTGAGGCTGAACAGGCCCAACTCCCTCGGCTTTTCCTCAGAAGAGAGGTGCTCCGGTCCCTCAACCATTTTTGTACCCCTCCCCTGGACCCATTCCTGGAGCTCCATGTCCCTGTTCTGCTGAGGAGCCCAGAACTGGACACAGCACTCCAGATGAGCCTCACCAGGGCTGAGCAGAGGGGCAGGATCCTCCCTCGAGCTGCTGGCAGTGCTCTTCCTGATGCACCCCAGGACACCATTGGCCTTCTTGGCCACAGGGGTACCATTGGCCCATGGACAGCTTGTTGTCCATCAAGACTCCCAGGTCCTTTTCCACAGAGCAGCTCTCTGGCAGGTCACCCCAGTCTGTGCTGGTGCCTGGGTTCCTTCCCAGGTGTAGCACCCTGCACCTGCCTTTGCAGAACTTCAGATAGCTCTTCTCTGCTCATCTGTTCAGTCTGTGGAAGTCCTTCTGAAGCACAGCACAGCAGTGGTACCAGCCTCTGCTCCCAGCTCCGAGTCATCAGCAAATTTTCTGAGGAGGCATCTGTCCCTTCATTAAATCCATTTATAAATAAGTTAAACAATACCGGGCCCAGTATCGAACCTTGAGGGATACCTCTAGTGACACCTCCAAGCTGACCCTGTGCCACTGATTATGACCCTCTGGGATCTGCCATTCAGTCAGTTCTCTATCCACCTTACTGTCCACTAACCCAGTCCACACTCCCTGAATTTGCCTATGAGGATGTTGTAAGAAACAGTGTGGAAAACCTCGCAGAAATTGAGTTAGACAACATCCACTGCTCATTCACTCAGATAGTTTTTTCATCATAGATAGCTATCAGGTTGGTCAAGCATGATTTACCTTTAGAGAATCCATTTTGACTGCTCTTGATCACCTCTTCTTCCACATGGATAGAGATGGCCTCCAGAATGAGAAGCTTCACTGCTGTCCTGGGGTGACTTTATGATACTTGTATCCCCATTTGTCTGTTTAGCCCAGAAATAAGTTTTGCACCTTTAAGACTGGTTCCGAGAGTGAAGAGGAGGAGAGAAGTTTCAGGAACTGCACTTGCTCCTCCACATTCCTGCTCCTGGACTGTGCTGTCTGTGGATGGACAGACAGTGGGACAGAGCTCACCCTTGCTTTTTAGTTTTAGCTAGCTGAGGCACTGGTTCCCTGGACTGTGGTTTTTCTTTTTCTTGGAATTGTTTAAACCTTCTCTGGAGGGAACACCCAGATGAGCACCAGCAGCTCACACCTGTGGCCCACCAGGCCAGGCCTGGGCCGTGGGATTTTCAGTGCTGAAGGGACTGATAAGAGACTGAGTGAGCTGAGCTACAGCCCATGAAGGAGAGTTTCTGAGTCTGTCATCTCTTCAGCATGGCAAGAGGTTTCATTTTTTAATCTTGTTCAATTTTTGTGATGGTGAATGGTTTGCCTGTTAAATAAACAGGTTTTTTTCCACTTTTCTCCAAGGAAATATTTTCCCGAACCAGCTGGGGGAGGGGCTGCTTGAATCTGTACATGTACAGATCCATCTTAAATACATGTACAAACCCTTTGGAGGTTTTCTCCCAAATTTTCCCTAAAGCAAGACAATTGCCTTTCCAGGAATTGAGGTAAGAGTTCTCTGCGCACTCCTTCTTGTCCTTTTTGAAAATTGGGGTGACATTTGCTTTCTTCCAGTCTTCAGGCACCTCTCCCCAGCTCCATGACCTTTCAAAGATGATGGTGAGCAGCCTTGCTATGATTTATGCCAGATCTCTCAGCACTCAGGGGTGCATCCTACCAGGGCCCATGGACTCGTGGATGTCATTTGCCCAGTGTGAGAAAACTCAATTCAAACAGTTAACTTTCTTCACTCATTTACTCTGATGTAAATTCACATAAGGCAATACTTCTTTTGTAACCTACTAATAAGCAAGGAATCCATGTATCCCAAATCATTAGAGATATGAAACCAGAGCTGCTGGAACACATCCAGGGAGAAGCAACAAAGCTGGTGAAGGGCCTGGATCAAAATCTTAATGAGGATTGACTGAGGCAACTGTGGGTTTTTAGCCTGGAGAAAAGAAGGCTCGGGGGGGACCTTTTTGCTCTCTGCAACTACGTGAAAGGAGGTGGGAAAACCTCTTCTCCCAGGAAACAAATGGCAGGACCATAGGAAATGGCCACAAGTTGAGCCAGGGGGGGTTTATATTGGGTATTGGTAGAGGGTTGCCAAGCATTGGAACAGTTTGTACCGGGAAGTGGTTGAGTCATCATAGCTGGAGGTATGTAAAAAACTATGTAGATGTGGTACTTAGGGACGTGGCTTAGTAGTCAACTTGACAGTGCTGGGTTAATGGTTGGAGTCATTAACCATCATAAGGAACCCCTCATCATAAGGGTCTTTTTCAGCCTAAAGAGTTCTATGATTCTAATATATTTTACTTGTAATAGATATCGAAGGGCACCAAGATGCATAAAGACTTGTACATGAACAACACAATAGATATACAGGTGCAAAATACAACATGGGAATCCTTTCATACACAGAAAACTGTAACCCTGTAATTCACTAGCTAGCAAAACTACGTCATTCTTGGATGTAAATGTGCTTAGACATCACAGAAAAAGAGTAAATCTCAAATCCCTTAAGAATAGCTAGGAAAACTAGCACATTATTAATAACTTCTTTAAAACCATGTCTGGCGATATATTGTAAGGTATTACCTTGATTTCCATTTTAAACTTCTGCATGAGTTCCTTGGAACGGTGACTCTATGTCCTCAGAGCATATTGCCGGGTCTTCTGGAGAGTTCCCATAATTATCTAGTTACACAGGACCAATATATAACCCAGTAAATCTTCTAAATTAGAAATAATCATTTTTTTCAAATAAAAGACCACATTTGCCTTCCCTTCCATAAATCACCAAGACCAGACTTTGTGTTGCAGAGTCATAGAAAAAGCAAATCAAATATTTGAAAAAGATTTTCTGCTAGTCCTACTAGAAGAGCATAGTCTGTTAAACTCATGCAATGGATATTTTTAAGTTTTCATGAAATGGGGTTACTGCCTTGTGAATTCCACATTTGTTATTTCATTCAGTGCATGTCGGACAAATCTGAGGAGATTCTGGGTGCGTCTACCTAGAACATGCATTGAGATATTTAGACACAATATAAAAAACCATCTATTTTCAAAACTATAAAGATGCATGATGGAGTATAAATTCAGAAGCCCTATGTTTACAAGCCATGACCCACTATTACTATTCATATAATAGCTCACTAAATTGCACAAAATGGAAGATGTGACATGGAAACCATTAAGGCATGGCAACAACATGCTTTTTTACTGCTGCCCTGCTGTTTTATATATTCAAAAGTTAGTTGGGTGAGCATAGTTAAGCTTCTGTGATTTGACAAAAAGATTTCTCACCTGACCAGGCTACATACAGACAATCCCTTTTAATCCAGTTGGGGATTTCTCCTGTCTGGATACAATCAAACACAATTTTTTCTGTTTCAACATATTCCAAATCAGACTTTGCTTTCCCAATGTTTCTGAAAAGCTTCGCTGGGAGGTGTGTCCTGTCATTAAAAAGAAAAAATAAAAAGAAAAAAAGAAAAAAGAAAAGAAAAAGGAAAGAAAAATAATAATTAAAAAAACTTAAAAGTTATTTGTAAGAAAGTGAATTGTAAAGAAGCTAATTTGTAAGGAACTNAGAAGATATTGAGGTTGTAGCGCAGGGCTGTCAAATAAACTTATTTCAGCATATTTACAATACAATAGAAAAAACTTGCACAAGCCAGTTAAGTTGAAATGTTTTTCTGCTTTTTATACAAAGTATTTATAAGTTATTGATTTCTTTCACAGTACAGATGTAGACCTTACTTTAATATTTTTCCCCTATAAACAGACTATATGAAATGCTGTTATGAAAACTATAACAGCATTCTTCAAAATATATTTTTCACTCTGTAATGATCTCTGAAAAGACCCCATTATTTTTCTATGTTATTTCTATCTTTGTTTTATTAACTATTCAATATACCTTGTGTCATCCATAAGTTCATTTCCACAAAATATTTCATAAGACAGAATGTCAGCCTGAGCATTATTAAAAACTTCTTCTAGATCAGGTCTTCTATCCTTGTTCTTCCTGATAAGCTGATGGATGCATTGTTGTGCCCCAGGGACATCACAATATATGGTGTGAACCTAACATGGATAAAAAGTTGCAGTTCATGCAGTTCACATAACTGAAAGGCTAGAAAGACATGATTTTTCCATGGTACCATTCTCATGCTTCATTAACTTATCTTTAAAAAAAATGCCAACTAATGACTATCAAGTCAGTCTCTAATTACGTGTGTTATTCTGAAAATCTTGCCAGTAAATTAATGTATACAAAATAACATTTTCCCATTTTTAAGACTATAACATTAATAAACTAAAGCGCACTCTTTTTCTTTAATGAACTTTTTAGAAAGTCGAATCAATAAACGTTCATCTTTGCAGAAACTGTATTCTTACCATCTTGATAAGAGATTTCAAGAATATTAGCACTGTCACTTGAGGTTTCATTGCCTTGTTAAATCTTCTCTCACTTTCTAAGAGCTCAGTGACTTTCCTCTCTTGTTTCTGTAAAGATTCTTGTATCTCTTGCAGGATGGTGTGTGCTTGCCAAAGATACCGCTGTTCCACTGACCAGCCAGTCTTCTGTTCTTCATTAGCTGTCTGCGGGCAACAAAGATAACTTTTATACACTAAGCCAAGATCTAAATTTTGAATGCTTTCATACAAAACTACCAAGATTTTAATGAGCAAGGTGGGGCAGAAAAGGAGAAAAGCAAAGGAAATATTGAATAAGATGATTTCTTTGGCTCCAACATTCAGAATATGGTCTTTATAAGTCAAAGAGGTGGATACTTAAAAGCATTTTGTAGAAAAGTGTGTACTATCAAATATATAATGACAGGCAGAGCACACTATTGGTGAATCCTGAACCAATGAATTTGTTTCATAATTGTGATGTTTTAACCGTTCATCATAAATGAATCATTCTCAAGCCATGTACATATTTGCACACCTTAATTACTATCAGTTAGGCCCATGGTTGATTTCAGCTTTTGCTAGAATCAGCTGATTGACTTTGAAATACCTGCTGCAATCCCATAAACCACCAGTTAAATTTCCATTTTTGCGCTCACTTGGTCTGTTTTTAATACTAAAACCTCTGACACATCTGAATTTTCTCCTGCCTTTTCAGACTTTTGTTGAAGAATTTTTATCTGGAAATTCATGAGGTCTTGCAATCTTTCCACATGTAAACTGATGTTGTGTAGTTCCTGTAAAGCTGAATTGAAAACAATAGAAAACCAGGTAAGAATAACTTCAGCATTTCTAATCTGCAGCATTTCTAATACTGTCTCTGTGAAATTTTGCCCTTTTAGAAATCAAGAATTTATCATCAACAACCAATAATTTTTAATAATGAATATTTAATTTTCATCAATAATTAATTTTAATTTGTTTAAACTCAAAGAATTTTAAGTATTCATGCTTTGTTTTGCTTTACATTTCCAAAGGAAAGGCAAGTGTTGAAATAAACCTACTGAGAAATTATGCTGACTGTAAAAAGCAAGGTATGCTAAGTTTGGAGTCATTACAGTGTATTTGTAGCTTCAACATTCTTTTATTATTCCACCTGTGCACACAGTATTGAAAAGGAAATATTTATATTGACTTCAGCAGGTATGCAGCTGAGTGTAAACAAAAAAAACAAACAAGGAAGAAAGAGAAACAGATCAAAAAACTCTGCATCTGAAACACTCACTCAGTGTGTGCTGTGTATAAAGGTAATCTAGCTTTTTACACAAATTTTCTAGAATCCAGACCTGCAAGACAAGAAGAATAGCAGGAAATCAAGACTCTACCAATTTTCATTATATTTCCTTGGGGAGAATAATCAATAATAAGTAAGTAATATTGTTGCTACTTATATATACAACCGAGACAAATGGGCTATTGAGCAGTAATTAGATGCCACTGGACAAGAAAATATAGAAATAAACCAGAGACTGTTCAAGCACCAGTGTTTTCACAAGAGCCTTAGTCAAGGGGTTCTATGCTTATACTTTCTTAAGCATTTGTCCACACTACTGAAATGATAACAGTGACTAAATGATTGATTCTCCTGAAATAGTTGAATAACAAAAGCTTTTGGAAACATTCCTAGGGCAACCCTGCAGAAAAGGTTGTGCATGCCAAATGTTAACGGCAAAATATTCCTTCTCCCCGCAAGCCTTAGAACATAGTATCCTCATAATTTTTAACTCTTCATTATAATACTTTTGCGACATTTCCTCGATATATAATAATTAGGTCAAAAGATTTGTAAACCCCACGGGGTTTTTTTGCAGTTTATCAATAAGGCATAGGATATTATAGCGGCGGGCACTGCTCAATGTGTTTGAAAAGTGAATACTCTTTTTAAATATGGGTGCCATGCAGAATTTAAACGGAAGGTGGTGCTAGGACACTTGAAAAGAGAAACAAAAAAACCTGCCTGAGATCTCGCTCAGAAATCATACAGAGCTCTGCACTCAGTTTCACGAATCAAAAAAGAATCTGCCTCACAGAGCCCGCCCCCAGACCCCATGACTCCCCAGCACAAGTCTGGGTAAGATCTCCCTGAATTCGTGTCTTGGAGAACTGCAAGGAAAACTGTCTGTAACAAAGCAATGTTGCAAAATTAAAGGAAGAGTTACACATATTGAACAGAGCAGAACCCTGTGCAGAAAATAGCAAATATCAGGCCATGTTTACCAATGCTATCTATTAAAAACCCAACAAATTTCTTTTGTTTTTTACACCTGTGCTGTTAATAAATTAAAGAGTCATTGCTACAGATAAATTTGGAAAGCCTCAGGAACTTTGAGGAGTTTTTACTGGGAACCACCAAATAAGGCAGTTTTGCTGCTGTGTCAACCAGTTGAAATGCAATATTGCAGTAATATAGCCTATGACATGCTTTTATTGATTTTTAATTGCTAAACAAGGAAGAAGTAATGTGCTGTACTGCAATTTTAAAATTCTTCAAAAAATGACATAAAATGTGGAATGCAAGAGAAATGACCATCTAATAATTTTTAGTGGAAAGAAAAATATAGTAAGATAAAACAGCATATGCCATCTTCGTTGCTGTTTAAGGGTGAAAACATACATTTTTCTCTGAAAAAAAGGAAGGCAAGTGCATAGTAGTTCAATCTTCACTGGTTTAGATGTACATATCTAAAAGTATACAGGCAGGCAAACAGCACATACTGGAAACAATAGCAAGAACACCATCTGACTCCAAAAAGAAAATCCAAATTCTGTTTCTTTACCTTTTCTTTTTTCCAGTTCTCTGTTCTTTGTTTCATTTGGTAAAGAAGATCTTCCTTCTCTTGGATCAGTTGCCTGTTTTCTTCTCTCAGGTTCTGAAGGCAGTAAAATAAGGCAAAAGGGATGAGAATTGCAGCACTATTTTTCAGAAAGGCATCCAGTTTGAGTTTTTTTGTTCTATGCCTTGAAAATTCATAATATTTGGACTAGGCTGCTAAGGCCTGTGGATCTCAAAAAAATTAAAATTCCTCATTTAGCAATGACCATCTGTGGCCAGAGGTAGTCTGTTTCTAAAGTCCCTTTCTAAATGCTTGAGAACTCTGAACCTCTTCCTCAGTAGCAGAACAGAATGAGGAACAGGATAAACTTTAATATCTCCATCACCAAATAAGCAGCACACATCCTATATATTCGAGGAATATCCTTCACACGTTATTTACACAAAAGCAAAGCTATTTCCAAGTACATAGCACATCTAGGCCAAGCTATGAAAACTGGTTTGGAAGTATACTGTGCAAAGCTTTATTCATCTCCAGAAGGAGAAAACCATAGCTTATTTTAAAATAAAATTTTACACTTTTACAAACTGCATGCCTTCATTTAACTGTCTGTCCATAAGAAGAGAGCATTATTATAAAGCCTGTTCCTGCAACCTCTGTAAATACCTGCCATGCTTATCCCCATATAAAACAGAAATACTTGTTTACCTTAACTGTATCTTGCCAGTGTATGTTGCTCTTGTTCATCAGCTCTTGGTAAGCTTCTAACTGGGATTTCAGACACCTCATTTTCTCACTGTAATGTTTCTTTATAATAGTTATAGTCACCTCCTTTATAACAAAATATTATTGAGAAAATAAATAGTGAATGAGATCAGAAAGTCAGGCACAATAAAGAAAACAGTGTCCATATCAGGTTCTCTTTATTCTCTTTAATCAATGTTTTTTATTGTCTGCAAACATTTACTATTGATCACGGGAGGTTTGTACTGTCATTCATTGCAGACTTCAAGCAAAACTTACTGCTAAAATAACATATATTTTATGTATTTTTCTGCAGAAATAAAAACCAAAGCCTTTCTCAGAGCAGATCAGAATGCAGAATGCATTCACCCAAGTACAGGTAAGCAATTTTAAAGAGATTAAACTTAGCTCAGACAGGGAAAGTTTGGAAGTAGCATTTAAAAAAATCCACACAGCAACCAAAATGAGAGCGATTCTGTGAAGTAAGATCATGACATAGTGTGTGCATCACTGTCCAGGAGGCTGTTGTGTCTTGCTATGCATCTGTGTTCTTCTCTGTTCTCTTTCTCTTCCCTTCGTGATCTGTAGTCAGTTGAAAGTGGAAGATTTGACTGTGCCAGGGTTACATCCCTACCAAAGTTCAGAAATGGATTTACACTGGTATACAATGCTTGTGCAGATGTGACAACCTGAAAACAAGATGAGATCTTGTTCTACAGCAATGGGTAACTAGCCTTTGTACACTACATACATGATAATTCTCTAGATTTTACTTGACAGTCAGAAGAGTTTGTTCACTTCCCCTTGGTGGCTTTAGAGGAATTTCTGAATCTCCTCTTTCTGAGTGCTCAGAGTAAACTTTAATTGTGTGTAAAGCATTATTCTTCATAGGAAATGAATGTCTATCTTACTGTGGGTCAGAAAAGGAGTGATCAATGATGTGACAAATAAACAGCAATAATGTGACAAATAATCAGAAACATGAAGCTGTAACAGCAAGAAAAGATTCCAGAACAGAGTAGCAAAAGATGATGTAGGTAATTCCATCTTTTTGGGAGAATTATTGACTAACGGAATGCAGAAATGCTCCCACTAAGGAAAGAGAGGTATTGTGGAGTTTTGGTCACAGGAATGGCACTTCTGGATCCTCATTGTCACCTTGAAGAAGTTTACAGGTGAAGAGATTCTGCTATGCTATAAACTACACTGAATACATATTGCAAGGCTAAAGCCAAGCTAAGTAAAAAGTAGACAAAAAATACACACAGAAAAAAAAAAAGGCATAAAGCTCTTAACAATGCAGTCATTCTTGAGAGGCACAGCCTTCAGAAATGCAAATGTTGAAACCATGGTGTCAGTCATGACATGAAGGTGTTAAGAGAAAATTTTAGTAACAAATAAATTTTAGAAAAATCTATGCCATTGTGCTAGACAAAAAGTAAAACCAGACTTCACAAAGTTGTAAGATAAAATACAATACAAGATACACTGCCATTATTTACAGACATGAAGAATGGTACAGGAATGGATATTTAATTGTGAATGAAGTAGATTTTATCTCTCTGTATCATTTTGATTAATGGTCAAGGGTTTTAATGCTCCAGTATAATTACCTGCTTTTCTTTCGTTATATCATCTAGTTTTCTGATTATCTTCATGTGTCTGTTTTTCATTTGCTGCATGTCTTTTACAATCTGTAGAGGAAGAAGGAAATTATAAACTCAGAGCACTACCAACTCCAGTTGTAAGGAACCAGAGATAAGGACTCAGTAGAACTACAGGCCAAAACTTTCAGGCTTCAATAACAGAAAATATGTTATGCTATTGAAAAAAAGTCTGGGAATAACTTCAAATGGAATTTCTCTTTTGCTCCTAATATTGCACCTCCACTTCTTCCTTTTTAATGTTGTGATCTAAATAGAAAATGGAAGACATAGTCATTATAACAATTCTAAAGTTCTTGAAAAAGAAGAATAGCATTATGAGGCCTATAACTGGAAAAAAAAAGACAATCAGTGGGAAGATTGCATTTCTTCATTTAAGAGTTAAGAACAACAAAGTGGTTAAAGAATACACTCTATTTTATGTTGCATTTCATTAAAATAATTTGAAATCCTACAAAATTGATATAACTTTAAGGTACACTGGCAGTTTTAATGACTAATAAATAGAGATGTGTACATCAAGGATGGAAAAATTGAGCATTTTACTGTTTGAAAGTGAATCATTTAAGCTTTAAATTGCATCAGGTTCCTCAATTAATCTCTTTAATTAATTTTGTTTTTAATTCAATTCATAATAGTCACTAAAGGAAAATTCCACCAGCTCCTGACCTAGCTTCTGCTGTCCATCTTTTTTTTGACATAGCTGTCTGGTAGGTGCAATGTCAAATTGCACTGACACATGAATGAGATTAACAGATACTGTTCAATTACAGCAGCAATGAATATGATCATATGAAAATTATAGAAATCTAGAACTTTTCTAGAGATTTCCTTGGTTTCAGTTCTTCATTTAAGCTTCACATGATGCAGATTCTGCTGACAGTGAGCAGCTCAGCCAAATCAAAACAAAAAGAATAAAATCTCAGATTATTTATTGTGGCTGATGCATTATTTGAAAATAGCTGTGGTTGTTAGCATTGATCTAGGCTGACTGATTAAATCTTTATTAATATTTACAAGCAGTTGACTTGGGAGCAAGGAATCTCTACCACCTGACACTGTCACAGTTCAAATGACACAAAAATAACCAAGCAGCAATGTAGTCTTGAAATATACTCTCCCGTTTACCCCTCATCCACAAAAACTACTGTGGAAGTAGAGAAATTTCCAAGAGACACAGTCAAAAGTTTAAGACACAATAAAAGCCTCTTTGAGAAGATTGAAAAGCTCCAGATGGGCTCCAGATCTCATCACCCACAGAAGTCTGAGTCATTTTAGTAATTTGCCTCAGGTATTTAACTTGTGTCTTATAGCTAGCTCAGCAGCAGTCTGTATGTAGTGAAAGAAATCACCACTGAACATTTTTGATTCATACTGAAAGACCAAGAATACAAGACCATACCTAATGGAATAAATAAAGCAAGGAAACCAGTAAACAAGGATATATGTATATTTGTTTTTATTTTATATACAGACAAATGTGTACATGTGATGTTCCCTCACACTTCTAGTCACATACTACTTCCAGCAATGAAGAATAATGATGAGAAATACATATAAGAAGGCAAGGATTTCCTCCAAACATAGTTACAAGGGAGTTTTTACCTTTAGACACCGACCTGGGAAAGGCATTTAAGCAATTTACAATCTGATCTAAGTTAAGATGGCACTTTGATATTGATGTTCACATTTTTATACCAGTAGTCAACATTTAACTGCAGGCTTCCAAATGCAAATCAAAAAACCAGCCTACTGGGCAAAAGGATTGTGTGAATTGAGTTTATACAATGACAGTGATTATGACAATTCATCCAGTTTATCCTAAGGAAAGAGATGCTTGCTTATGCACTCAATTTTTAAAATATTGTAAATTATTCAATCATTGAGGATTTTCTTTGAGGGAAGGGGATGTTTGTTTTAGTTTTTTTTACCTTGGTGATATGCAGTGTAGCTAAGCTGTATGGAATGTATGGCACTTCTTTGGTTGTACATTCCTCCAACTCAGTTGCTTTGTGATCAGCAGCAGAACGAACTCCAGACGTGGTGAACTGATCTAGTGTAAAACAAAATTTACCTTATCAACTGAAAAGCATTGCAAATTCACATGTACATATTACATGTTAAATTTTTTATTAGCGACATTAACTACCTTTTTTTTCTTTTTTTTTCTTTTTTTTTTTCCTAATAACAAAATAGGCCCCTGGGAGGAGAAATACAACAACTCAGACTTGTCAGGTTTTATCTGTGCACACCGTCATACAAANAGACTTGTCAGGTTTTATCTGTGAACACCGTCATACAAACTTACATTTGACAATTACTTGTTCCTGAATACTCTGATATTCACTACTTATATATATTTATGTAATTAAAACTAAAAATTAAAAATCCATGCAGAAATATGTTGCCTCTTAAGAAAACTAGCTTTTACCACAACTAAGAGGACACTTTACACCCTGGGAAACTACCTTTTACAAGTTATTTGATAGACACATTTTTTATCAGAGTATGATACAAGTTTTAATTTTTTTCTAATTATATTTCTTTTTGTTAAATAAGAACATAAAATTACTTTTTTTTCCCCCAATCAGATTGCTCTGGTTTAATACAGAGCTGACTTCCTATTGGAAAATTAATTTAAGTATCACAACCCAGTATCATTATTAACTAACAGGAGTATAAGTTAAAAAATATTGATGTAATTACCTAGAATAGTGACTTGTGTATATCTAAGCTAAAGAATTTTATTTGAAAATCCAAGTAACACAGCTAAATTCAATCAGAGCTCACATACAAGGGAAAAAAAAATAAACCTCTTAATTTTATTTAAGGTATTATCTGTTCCAGAAAGCAAGAATAATACTTGCTATGTAAATATACCTTTTTCTTGAGTTCTGTCTTCACTACATCCAATCAAGGAATTCAGAAATGACCACTTGTTTATATTCATTCCAAGCTTGTGCAACCATGAATTTCCCTCTCCGTCTGTTAACAAAATTCAAGTAAGTGAAAAAAGTATTGTGAAAATCATTGACATTCTTGCTCTGCTTCTCTTTGTCTAAAAAGTGTTTTAAGTCATTAAAAGGGATACAAAAATGTGAGAGACTGGGAAGTAATTGAGAAAACCAGAAGCAGAAGAAGGATGTGTGAGGACTTGTGTGAGACTTGAATGGTTCCACTTGATCCTGAAAATAGNCAATGACAGTGATTATGACAATTCATCCAGTTTATCCTAAGGAAAGAGATGCTTGCTTATGCACTCAATTTTTAAAATATTGTAAATTATTCAATCATTGAGGATTTTCTTTGAGGGAAGGGGATGTTTGTTTTAGTTTTTTTTACCTTGGTGATATGCAGTGTAGCTAAGCTGTATGGAATGTATGGCACTTCTTTGGTTGTACATTCCTCCAACTCAGTTGCTTTGTGATCAGCAGCAGAACGAACTCCAGACGTGGTGAACTGATCTAGTGTAAAACAAAATTTACCTTATCAACTGAAAAGCATTGCAAATTCACATGTACATATTACATGTTAAATTTTTTATTAGCGACATTAACTACCTTTTTTTTCTTTTTTTTTCTTTTTTTTTTTTCCTAATAACAAAATAGGCCCCTGGGAGGAGAAATACAACAACTCAGACTTGTCAGGTTTTATCTGTGCACACCGTCATACAAACTTACATTTGACAATTACTTGTTCCTGAATACTCTGATATTCACTACTTATATATATTTATGTAATTAAAACTAGAAATTAAAAATCCATGCAGAAATATG
>VXBC01008666.1:33449-62361 GCA_013399945.1 Ploceus nigricollis | reverse complement strand
TGAGGGCTGTGTAGTAGTCCCATTCTATAACTAGAATGTGACTGTGCTAGCTATTAAATAAACACAATAAAACAGATTGGTATCAGTGCCACATTGTTATCAGTGCCACAGATATCTCGAGATCACTCATTTCGGTATGTTTGTTTTGGCTGGTATTCTTGCTAATTTTACTTTAAGAAAAATCTTTACCTCACAAACCTTTACCTTTTTACTTAAAACACCCTTCAAAAAATCTTGTATTTTTGCAGTTACACTGTATGTCTTTTTCTTGAATTAGCATCACTACTCCACTCTTGTCTCTTGTATTTTGTTATCCATGACAGTTCATCCATAATTATGTGAAGTTAAATTTCTATGGCTAGGAGTTTCATGTTCCTGTTTGTATATTCCCAATGACTTTGATTACCTTAAGAAACTTATAGCAGCTCCAGGGATAAATAATTTGAACTAGTATAGAATTGGGCTACATTTGAAATGTTGCATCTGCATCTTTCTCCTTTGAGGAAAATCAAATGCAAATCAAACTCTGAGTTATGTACCTTTAGGCAGTTCTATAATGGGACAAATTACAACAAATACAAACATGCCTTGAACCTCATTCTCTCTGAAACAGAAGCAAACTTAAACTCTTTAAAATTTCCCTTTAATAGCTGTGACTCGCACCATTGTGCCCTAGTGGTATTTCTGCCCAGCAGTTTGAGGCAATCAAATCTAGAGTAAAACTGAAACAAAAGAACAGGAGTTTTCTGGGGTTTTACCTGGAAACACAATAAGGAATTTCTGTTCAACATCACAATGCAGGAGTCTGTAGGAAATCTCCTGGATACCAATCATATTTTGCTGAAAGTCAACAATAAACTTATATTTAAATTGAGGAAAAAACCACATAAAATGGAGGAGGTTAGAAAAAATACATTTTCAAATGGAATACTGCAGTTTAGATTTTTCACTATCAACACTTTGGTTTTGTGTAGATTTGAGGGAAAGGTATATGAAAAGTTTTATTTTGTCTGAAGTTTAACTATTCTAATTTTTCGTAGAAGCAAACCAGTTTTGCAATCACTGACTAATTGTGAATTAGTTCTGTCTCCTAATTTTGGCAGGTAAGCTGCTGAGTGAAATAGTAATAGCCAAGTAGTCTCCAAAAACTTCTAACCATAAACCACCCTCACTATTCTGGGAACAAGATGTTACATGAGTGAATGGAATGTATAGTTTCCTCAGGTTTTTTATGACTGTTCTTACCCCACCTTCAATGTACACAATGAACGAAACATGATTTACTATTATGTACTTATTATGTAATTCTTGTTTCTTCATAATAGTGGGACCCAAGTCAGGGCTATGCCACTCAGAACAAATATGTCCTTGACTGAAGTGATTCTGAAGATTCAGAGCATGACACTTGCTCCTCATTGTAGACAGGAAATAAGATATGTTTTATTGTTTTAACCTGGACATTTTTTGTCCATAGATCCACTCACTGGTGGATCCAAAGGAGCACAGTTTGCTAAGGGCATATTTATAATATTAATTTTCTTTAAAAGAAAAAGTGGCACAAGAAATGGCAGTAGATGTAAAGCTCCTTCAAGGAATCAGTTTCAGAATGCCAAATAAACTGGGAAATCCCAGATGGATAAATTTAACCTGCATATTGCAGTACCACAGGTGGTTGATCTGCTGATTAATTTTTTGTTAATTAGTGTTGTCTCTTCTTTCTTTGAAGTTACAACAACTTAATTGTGCAGCAGGGCTCAGTCGCTTGTAAATCAGAGGACTGCTCATCCTGCTGCTTGGTTTCCCTAGAAGAGACAGCCCAGTTCCCTTCTTCCTAAGATTAGTTGTGACATATCACCAACTCTCTTGTTTTGGTTTGATTTTTTTGTCAGGGAGGATGTTTGGACGTTTTCTTCATTAAGGGCACTGACATTTCCACAGCTTTTATACACAGTAAAATTGTTTAAATTCACTTGTGTTCCCTTGACCTGAATGACTCTTCTGTTATTATTTACACCCTCTGATTAGCCTTGTACACTGCATAGGACTGTAAAAAGCTTATGCATTCCCACTTTTTCTTGTCTCCTAAGCACTTTCCCCTGAATGTGCACTGAGTTTTACCTTCCACTGTAATTTACTATTTTTGTCACAACTTCATCATCAAACAGGTCTGTTTTGCTCTACTGTGATTTGGATGAAGATATGTCTAACAAAGTCTTCCAACATTTTTTTCCTAGAGGCTTCCTAGAAGGTCTACATTTTCCTCATATAAATTACTTTGGCACACAGTTATAGGGGTTTTTGTCTGGAAGGCTGTCTGAGACATTAAAAAGCTTCTGAAAGCATTTCTCTAAACTTGAGTTCATTTAAACTGAATAGGATTTCTAATCCTCAAAATGATGTTGCCTTGACATGATTTCTCATGTGGCTACTCTACTTGTTTCTATGAGAGGATGGTCTATTTTTTTTCTATTTGTAGGAGGCTGCTCATTAACATTTTGTGTCCTCTGGATAGCCAAGCCATGTTTAACCATGAGACTCAGAATATCCCGTTACACTTCTAAAAATTTATGGAATTGCAGAAAAGTATTTACTGCAACTAAGAGAGCATTAAAGCTGATTATAGAAGCAGATGTATGTTTGATTAAACCATGGAATTCCTGCTGCCTGAGAATTATTGCTAATTCAGTATTTCATGAGGCAATAACAAAATGCAAATCCATGTTAAAAGACAGAGGTGTTAAATATTTTATGCAGTGTAAATAAAATGAATCCTTGTTCGAAGATTCCTCAAAAATATTTATGATTTCTTTTGCATCCGTATCAACAAATTCATGTTGCCTAATCTTTTCCCTATTTACAAGCTTGCAAAGAGGTTCAGAACTGAAACATGATTTGAATGGGAAATACAATAAAAATAAAACCTTTAACAGAGAATCCATAAGAGATATTACACAGTTTTGAATGTCCTATTCTGTCTAATGAATATTTTTTTCTGTTTAAGCATGAAACTAAAAAAGAAATTGTATGTCTAGATTTGAATCCATCCAGCCCATAATATAGGATTACAGGGATATACATAATCACAACCTAGACGGACTCTAGATGGACCTCACTAGAACCATGCAGATCAGGTGCAAATGAATAAATAGTGTAGCTGTTCTCACTGAATTTGATATTTAATCTCTTGTGTATGTCAAAAGAAGAGGTGAAGGTCTGAGGAGGCCCTCTACCTCAATATGCAGGAAAGATATTTTTCTGAATAATGTAACTGAGACACACTTCCTAAAATAGGATTTGTACAGGAATTGGTAAATATGTAGTAAAAACACTGCTTTATCTCTGGAATGTCTTCTTGGGAGCGCTACTGCCTTCAGTAGATCTGCTGTAAGTCATACTTGCTCTTAGATCTGTATCTTCAATATTAACATCTCTGCTGCCTGTAACTTGAGTACAGGTGCTACGCTGCAGGTCCTGGGTGCCTAAGGAAATCGAGTAATGTGTTCTTCCTCAGTTTTTTAGGAAGGGGATAAAAGCTCGTGAAGATAAATGAAGTCACAAGGTGCAAAAAATCAGAGAGGCAGATTCCCGTTGGCTCTGGATTGCTATCAGATGGTTCAAAATGGATGGCTGTCATGGCATGGAACAGGCAGAGCTCTGTTTTATGATTTATTGCCTGACCTTACTGTCAGTAGCTCCCTCAGGCTAATGCTATTTCATAAAAATGCAATTTGTGAGCATCAATTTTCTCTTAAAGTTTATCTCATAGGCAGTCTGAAGCTCATTTGTAAAATGTGGTCTTTGGTTTCATGTAGGTAGAATCATAATTTCCTAAATTTCTCCAACCTTAACTGTTCTTTAAGGCACCTTGGGTGGAATAAACACAGAATTACAGCAGGTTGGTAGCAGCCTCTGAAACAGATGTAAGGGCTGCTGCTCTTGCTCTCAAACTCCATGAAAATTCCTGACTTGTTTTCCTATCATTTTGTGTAGGATGGATTGCTTGGGGAAATCCCATCTTCCCAACTGAGCTGAGTCATCACTAGCCTTAAGAGAAATATTTGGCATGGCCAAATCTGGCAGTTTATCAAGCGACCATTTTTCTTTTCTATTTTCACTGAACATTTCTGTTTCTCTCAATTGCATTCCATGCACTGAGTCTTGTAAACAAACATTTTTGTCACTTTTGAGACATTTGAACCTCTACAACAGCATCTACATGCTTTGCCACTTCTGAAAAAATTATGCCAACTCAACAATAAACCATATGCAAACTGTGATAGCTTTATGAAACAAATGATGGAGTAACTGTTAAAAACTTAGCAATAAGCAATTGTTAAGAGCTCCATCCAAATGCAAAACTGCATTTTTTTAAGTGGCAACATTTTGTACAATAAAGCACTCTAGTGCAGATGGTGACTCAGCTGAGCTCAGGAAGACAGTGAGTCAACCAGCATCTGTCCACCCATTAAGAAGGAGGAAAAGTAAATGCACACAGCTTCTTCAATGACTAGTAGCACAAGTCACTGTACCTTCATGTGATATTGCTCTGAAGGTGGAACCATGGGCCTGAAAGACAATAGAATTAGATTTTTAAAAAGCCCAAAAAACAAAAGAACTAAATCGGAAGTTAAAAAATGCTATGATAAAAATAGGGTAGTAATATGATTATGGAAAAACTATATTAGAAAAAAGAGTCAACATGGAAGAGTATCTTACTATGCACACTGATTCCTACCCTTAGCTGTGCTCATTAATAGACAGGGGAAACAGTTCCAGAAAAAGAGTAAAAACAGAGATTCTGGCCAACACCTGAGCCAAGTGAAATAAGACTGCTAGTGTCATTCTGATATGGAATTTGGATGGGCTAGAGTAATCTGTACGTCGCACATCATCATTAAATAAACAAATCCACATACACCTGACAGCTTGCTCACTGTATCATTGTCAGCTGGTAGGCCCCTTCAATTATTCAGTTTACTGAAAACATCTAAAATACTTTTGTCAAATGATATATAAAATGTACAGGGGGAAAGGAAATAACAAAGCATAGGAGCAAATTGCTCTCAGAGAGCCAGGGAAGCTGGGGACTCCCTGGGGGCCAGAAGTGCTCCCATGCGGGTCAGCAGGCAGGGCCTGGCAGCCCTCCTATCCCATCACCCCAGCCAGGAGCAGAAGATCTGGGCTTGGCACTGTAGGCAGCCCTAGCTCCAGGCATTTGGCACTTCACTGGGGATGGGAATGTGACAGGCCATCAGCCCATAGGCTGTGTCCCACTTTCAGTCCCAGCCCTCTGTATGGCAGCAGGACAGTGGCTCAAGTGGGGAATGAGGGCTGAGGCCACTGCTGAGGGCAGATGCTGGGGCTGGGGTGGATGGGCTGCTGTGTCCTTAGCACTCCTGGAGGCTCTCTCCTTGGGCTACTGGGATGGGGACCTCCTTGAATGTGATGAGCAGACTGGGCAGCACACATTTGGGTGTATAGAGAAAGATGTAAATTATGCTGGAACATGCATGTGTGTTATTTTACATTTGAGAAATTTGTGAGGGTTCCCTCTAATAATTACCATCAGTCTGTTCCTCTTCCTCCTTGTGTAATTAATTGTTAGACATGGATTTCAAGGGCAGACTGCATTTCATGTATGTTCATGTGGGGCAGATGAGCCGTACTGGAGGTACCTGTGCATTGCAGCCAGTCAGCAGAAGGAGGATGAAAGTCTGCTGGGAGCCCTATCTGCCCATTGCAAACACTTCTGCTTCAGCAACGGGTATTTCTTCACTGGGCATTGAGCTCCAGGCCAATCTGAGATGTTAGTGATGGTGCTGTGCTGTGCTGGCTTGGCAAGGAAGTGGTTGCAGAAAACCACTTCTAGCCTCATCTTGTGCAAATTACTCTCACTTTGAACTTCAGAGTTTAATCTGATTGTTTCAATCTCTTTCTAATTATGTAGGTGCCAATTATTGCCCTTATATTAAGTCTGCCTTTTTCCATAAGTTTATTTCCAAGAAAAAAAAAGTTATTTACATGAAATACTAGACATATTTTATTCCTGGGTTATTTCTGCCGTGGACCCACACGCAAAAGCTGCAGAGCTGATAGCCACTGGATCTCAGTGAAGTGAGGATGCTGCCTTGACTCTTCACCCTTTCTTCTCTCAAAGTTTCACTGAGCAAAGATATATCTTAATATATTCACTTTTGAAATTATATCAGACGTTAAAATATGAAGAGAATTACTCAAATTTTGTTTTCTTAATATTTAATCGTGTGATCGATCCCAAAAGATTTATGGCAATTTATTAAAACTGGGGATGTGGTCAGGGCAGGAGAGGAGAGCTACAATGGCTTGCTCATTTGTTGTCTTTTCCCGTCTGAAAACTGCTCATACTTTCGCCAGCACATAGTTTCGCAATGACTTTTTTTTTTCCCTAATGTTTCTCGACTTTGGGTGGCACCCAGATATAGCTGCTGCCGATGATTGCTAGGGCTGTGGAAACACTGGTTGCTGGGTGGAGTTTCCTGCACAGGCTACAAAAGCTTTGAGAGCCCTCTGCTCCTTTGCTCCTGACTGTACAGCCGTGCAAAGCGGTGTGAGGAGGAAGGTAGGATTTTGTAGTTCATTATTGCTCTCTGTAGACCCTGCAATTTAGGAATTGCATGCTGAATTTGTCAAGTGACCTGGTGTAAACTTTCTGTGGGTTGGACTTGCTGTCAGGGAAAAAGACGGGTGCAGGCAGGAGAAATTCTTTCCATTCTGGAACATTTTACACGAGGGCTTGGGCAATTATTGCTTTTATTTAATGCAGTAAAATAAAGGGAATAAAAAATGCTTAAAACTTCAAAAGCAAACTTACTTGGAGTAGACCATTTCATATGCTTTCTCTTGGCCTTTTTAGTAGGCTGCTGTAGAAATCTGTAGTAAAACCGGAGTTCCTGGAAAACTACTATGCTGTGTATGTAAACTTAAAAAATATAAACAGTTACTGTTACTTCAACAACAGTTTACTGCACTATGACTGTAGAGGAGTCCTTGTTCATGAAAGTGATGAGAATCAAATCTCTTAGAAATCAAATTAGAAATAAAATTTTAGAAATCAAACCAATGTTTAAGAAACATAAGACAAAGTCCTGCTTTTCTGACTAAGAACTTGGCAAAGCTGCGTAAAAGCTGTATCATCTGGAGTTCTTCCTGCTAAATCTTTACACAGACTTTTAAAAGAATGAGACTGTTTTTCTCTCTGATGTTTCCATATTCAGCAGACTTCTACTGCAAAGTAAATGACTATATTAGATCTCCTGCCTATTTTTCTGACTGGGTGACATGACTGTAATTTACATCAAGATTCTGGTATTGAGCCTTTGAAAGTAACCAGGCATCTGACATGCTTCATGATATGGTTAAATAAGCATAGATAAATGCTGTCATTTGACACAGACTGTAGAGTAAAAATATAATCGTGTCTTTAAATATTTTTAATAAAGTATTTTCTCAAAACCTTAAAAATTTTTGATTGGTCTCGTTCAAGGATGCATCTTCAGGGGATTAAGAGTCGGACAGAAAGCAATATTGAAGTGATTTTTGTGAAACACCAGTTTCACAGGGCTTTCAGTCTGGATGTCTGTCTGATTTTTCGATCCCATTGCAATGTTGATCATTCCAGCTGAGAATCAGTTGCTTCAGTCCATTTCATACTATATTAAAGTGGTATTTGGACTGAATGCATCCCTCCTGGATCTAGGTATTGTTTACATAATCTCTTTGCATTTTAGAGTGGCAGGACACAGTATTGGGCAAGACCTTGTCTCCATCAGGGGGCTGGCTGTCTTCCTAGATTCCAGCCTTCTTTTTTCTTATCAGTTGTAGTTTCTTCCAAAGCAGAAGAGTTTTATATTAAGTTGGTTTCTTACCTTGCAATGCTAATTCAAGCAGACTAAGGTCTTCAGCTTCCCCCAAGGGCTGTGGACTACTTTGAGTTGTATTAAAATTGCTTTATTTTTTTACTAGATGGAAATTGATGGATCTGCATGCCAGTGTCTTTATTTCAAAAGAAAAAAAAACTTTAAAAAGTTTTTAAGGCACAGACTTTTTTTTCTTACTGTATCATTTAAGCCAGAAAAAGCATGAAGTTTTAGAGGCTTAATAAACCCAATTTAGTGTAGTCTAGTGGCCTTCTGCTCCAGCCAGCCCCAAAGGCATGGAAACCTTTAGAGCTTGGTGTCATGGGTGGGTGAAGGAATATGTAGAAGAAAGGGATGTGCTTCCTGAAGCTAGCTCTCCCTGAAAAGGCTTACTTTATCAGGCAAAACACACCTCTTCTCAGATCTGGTGCTGGGAGATTGAATCTTGTTTCATAGTTTGGAGTGGTTCTCTGCTCTGTGAATCAGTTAGTCAGCAGACATACCAGGACATGCCAGCATTGATGACTCAGCGTACCCAGTATGGAGACTTTTAAGTGTTTCCATCCCACTGTATGTGGCCTTCACGTGTGCCGTTACAAAATGCAGCAGAATTTTGGGTACCATACTGCTTCATCTGCCACTGTTAACTTCTGTCAATAGAAGGGCACAGGAGTCACTCTGACAGCTTGAGCAAAGTGCAGGTTGCAGTTGTGATGTGAGCATGCTTTTCTGATCCTGAATAAATAGCAGGTCATAAAAGTTGATCCTTAAATCTGACTGAATATCCTGTCCATTATTTACCCAGTTGAGACCTGCTCTAAATAACATACAAATACAGATTTTAAATCGGTTTCAGCTTTTCTGGCAGCACTAAATTCCTTCCTGAGGGAAGGAAACAAAAGAAAGAGTTTTTTGGGGAAGAGGGAATATGTCTGGCTCTTACCTTGGAGAAAGCTGCAGGCAGGCTGTGTGAGATATTTGTCACTTTTTTGGCTGCTGAATGCAGAAGCAAGCTTTACAGTTTAGCTGTGAGAGAAAGAAAGCTGGGCTGCAGCTACACTCCTTGGTCTTCAACTTGTATCGAGTCAAAAGGCTGGTCTCTGCCCTTCCTACAGGACAGAGGGGATGTGTTAGCAGCATAACTAACATAATTTTTTATGTGTGTATATGATCTGTACTCCAAGACTGCAAACAGAATTTTGTCTCTTAACACCAGTTTCAAAATCAGCCTTGTTTACTCAGCAGCACTATCTCTAGTTATTGCTTACATGTATGCTTTAAAACCAAGTCTTCCCTAGAGCTTGCTGAGGAGGAGTGTTTAAAAAAAATCTATTTTGAATAGCTTTATTTGATAAACGATTTATTTCTTCTTTCTATTTCCTCACTATTTCAGTTAACAAACAGAATATTCCCCACACCATCAATGAAGTTGTTATGAAGCAACCTATTCATTATTTTTAAGTATTTAATGTTACATCACCTCTCATTTTTTCCTTTTCTGCATAGTAACTTTTGGGAAAGCTGGGTGGACTTTCTTTCTGAGTGGTGAAAAGCAAAACTTATTTTTATTTCCTCTTCTTAAATTGGTAATGATTTATTATTATTATGCAGAAATTGTAGAAAATATGTAAGAAAAAGCAATGTATATAAAACTATCCAGATTTACTCATCTTCCTTAGAAAATATCTAGTCAAAGAAATTACATGAAAGTATATTAACAAGGGAATTTCTTTTTTCTTAACATAATACATAAGAATTCCAACGTCAGTAAATGATGAGACAAGAATCCTTGTTTACCAGTGAATTTCAAAATGATCAAACTAAATGGGCATAGACGATAGATTAACTAATTGGTTTCTAGTAACTTCCCTTTGTATGTAAGTGCTAATGCTAATTTATTGCTATAAGCACATTCATAGTAGTACTGCTGTTCATATCTAAAACTTCTGAAAGTAGCTAAGAGTGTAGGGGTGAGCAAGCAGCTGTGAAGCATCACATCACTCATGAAACATCAGAGTTACCTGCCTCCAGGTAAGTTACTTGCACAGGCCAGTCACCATGTGGGACATTAACCACGACATGTCATCGTGCTAGAGAAGTGATTTTGAGGGTGGAAAATCTTAAGTTGCACTGGTGCTGAAAATGATGAAAAATTGTTTGTAACTTGATGCATCTCTTCCCAGAAACTCTGTCAACATGGCTATGGTATCAGAATTTCTGAAGCAGGCATGGTTTATTGACAACCAGGAGCAGGAATGTATTGTAAGTATTATCAACTAAGTGCCATGCTTATTTTCTTGTAGTCTTACAAGTGGTTTAAAGACATCTAAACATCTTTCATACATGCAAATGGTGGGAAAACAATGGCAAAACTCTAGCAGATTAGAACTGGAACCTAATTTTATTGCAGTATATAATCTAATGTAACCATATAACCTAGGAAGTTTGCTACAAGATGAAAAATTGCTCCTATTTGCACCTATCAGTCTAGTTATCAATTCCTCAGCAGAACTAGTTAGTGTGATTAAACTGTAATTCCCAGCTGCCAGTCACTGATTCACTCAGATCGGCTTCTTTAATGTAGTAATCTGATGCTGAGTTCTGTGAACGTGTATGAACATGTCCAGGTAATGTATGTGAAAAAAACAGGACTCTCTGGCTGAGGTGTAGGAAGCCATGGAACCCAGGAATGTAAAGGAGGAAGTAAAGTCACTAGTATCTATTCTAGCGTTCATTTCATTTGTCATGCTGATGGTGGAGCAAGCCGTAGCACGTAATAAGAAACCTCAGATGATGAGTACGGTTATACATTAAAAGGGAGGGATAGAGTTGTGAGGAGTCAAGAGTTACTGTGCTAGGATGATACAGAAAATCTTTGTGATAATGAGGTGAAGATACTGAAATGAAAGCAAAGGTAAAGCAGTATGCTGTGAAATCACACAAGTTCCCAAAAAAACTTAAAATTTGAAAACAAAATTATATAGGGGAAATTTCAGTAAACAAAAGTTTTCTGCTCTAGACCCTTGTAGATTTTGTAATTTTGACTCTACAACATTTTGTGCACAAACCTTTGACTCCACCATCCTATTCCCCTTCCATTCCCAGAGTCCTTGGCTATGGTGGTTACAGAGACTTTTGTATTCCTGGCAGATAAGTTTGACATGGAAACCAGTATACAAAGGTTAGCCTGCAAGATTGAGAAACAGGCAGTGAGACAGTCCCACTCCTTTGTTGACTTAGCACACAAGACACAATGATCTCTTGAAAAGTATGCTAGACACTTAAGATGCAGAGATTTAAGTATGAGATTTAAGTATCTCTACACTAGAGATTTAAGTATGCAGTCTGTCTGCTCTCTTACAACTCCTAGCGAGACAATTGTGTAGGGAGATGAACATTTAATTATCAGATGCTAGAAGTGTACAAAATTCAATACAAACTGTTGTATGTAAAATATGTATTCATAAAACCTTGCCCTTTCTTTTGGGATATTTTATTTTAATGGGAAAGGATTAAAAAATTTGAAATACTAGTTTTTGAAACAAGAGATACGCTACAGGGGATTCTGAGTCATCTAGCTAAACTAGTGATGTCTTCTAATAAGAAATCTCGCCACATATGGATGATTCCACAATGGGGATTTTCTATAAATCTTTCATCCAAGAATCTTGGAGCATTTTATAATTCTGTAATAGTAGTAGACTAGAATCAGTTTTTTAGTGCTGTTGAGTTGAGTGCTGCATGAATTATTTAATGCTGTTCGTCCTACCCGTAACTTGATGTGTCATCTTGCTGACATGGGACAAGCCAAATGATCTGTTGTACAGTTCCCAGAGATCTTCAGACATTGAATAGGGAGTGCCTGTCTAGGAGTACATTCACCAAAATCAGCTAGTGGATAATGCTTTGCAAAGACTGTGGCTTATGTCTAAAGTTTCAAAGAAGCTGGGCAAAAGGTCTCCACTTCCTTGCAGAGTTAGGCTTGAACACTTCCCCGAGGTCTTGAATGCAAGAAATGTGTGTAAGCTTAGCTATTAATCAGCTGAGGACACCCGTAATGTGATAACACAGTCAGTTTGCATAAGATGAGCAAAGAAACTAGCACTTTACTGGAAGTGCCTGTAGAATTTAATTGTGGGTTTAGAGCCTTTAAAATTTGAGCATAATTTCCTAATTATGACAGTTAATTATTTTCCTATGCAATCCAACTTACACTAAGAAATAGGTGTTCAGGTACCTAAACCAATTTATGAAGTACTTTTTTGTTTAATATGAGAGCAATGCATATCCATTATTGAACCCGTTCAATTACCTGTAGCTACAAAACTGTATGTTCCCTGGTGATAAAAGGCAATCCCAAATGCATAATTTATTTGGGCATTCAAAACTGCTTCTGTACAAAAATATTCTTCGGTATGAGCATTTTTTTTCTTGTTTCTGTTTTAAAATTTATTTTTTATTTTCCCTCTGCAGAAGAACTCAAAAGGTATCCATGGAGTACAGTCATACCCAAATTTTGATCCATCAGCTGATGTTGTTGCTTTGGACAGAGCTATTACTGTAAAAGGTAAGAGGAATAAATATTTAACTTACGACATTAGGACTCTTCCTTAGAAAATTTTGAGAATAGCATTGAATAAAATATAGGAGCAAGAGGGAGTGGCAAGCGGGAGAGGTGCCTCTACTTTTAAAAATTTGGCAATACATTAAATGATGCCACTTGGTGAAGAATCTCAACTCTTTGATAGCCTGATGTTGTATTACGGTTTCAGACCTTAATGCTATATTAAAGTTCTTGAATATGTTGAAGGAAGGGTTGAAAAAATTTAACTTCTAGAGAAGGAAATAATATTGCAACATACCATATTTTTGGCTTAGAATTTCCATAGAATTCCTGCAAGAGGCAGTGATTATGCTGATAATATATTGTATGCTTCTGTTACGTACCTCTCTTTTAATGAAAATCACATTTGGCGCTTCGTCTGTACTTTCAAAGGTTTTCCAGTTTGACTTACCGAGATTAAAGGAGAATGCCATCTTATTTGTTTTTTAATGTGGGTTTCTGTTTGTTTGGGGTTTTTTAGGGTTTTTTCACTTTAGTGGAAGATCTACACTCAGAACACACTAGGACTTCTTGTGTGAAATTTCTGTGTCCTAGATGGATCTATTTATTTGGTTTCTTAGCTACATCACTAATCTTGTGAGTTTGTTGAGGATAACAGCTTTTCCTTTGGTTAAATTTGAGTTTGTCAAGAAATCAAAATATGAAATAAAGCAGATAATAATTTTTAAAAATTAACTGGCTAAATGATGTATATATTTTTAATATATTGGAATTTTGTTTGTTTGTTTAAAGGTGTGGATGAAGCCACCATCATTGACATCTTAACTAAGAGAACACAGGCTCAGCGACAGCAGATCAAAGCTGCCTATCAGCAGACTAAAGGAAAGGTAAAGTATATTCAAACCAAGCTTAATTTTCACTATAATATCAAAGTTTCTCCTGGCTCAAATGGTATATATGAGTAAAGATAGAATACTGAATAGGATAGGACAGTTGTAGGACCATAACACTCTTCCCCAAGACTGCCAACACTGCTATAGGGAGGGGCTTCTAGTGATTTTAGAACATTTTTAGATAGGCATCATAATAAACCAGATTTTTAATTTTTTTTTCACACCTCTTAAATTTAGGTCAAATTAGAATATAGCCTTTATCTAAAGAACTTGTAGTTTTGTTTAGGGTGATATTACAAATGTTCACTTCAAAGTTCATGCAATAAACAGTGAGTTCAAATGTTACACAAATAACCAACTCCGTCATAATTGTAAGAGTAATATGACATTATCTTCTCTTGAAGAACGAGCAGCCTATTTTGAGTCTTCTTCTGATGCTGTAAATGCTTCAATATAGCTGAACTGCAATGTGTGAAAGCACTTGAGAATATTTACTGAAAAACCCTGCCTGACACTTTAATTAATGTAAAGTGTCAAATATGACAAATTTGAAACTTGAAGTCGGGCTTCATAATTCTTTCTATTAGATATAGGAATGATGTAGACTTAGATTGATCAGAGGTCAGACTAATTTTTGGACTGCAGCTGAACAACAACTAGACTTCTACCATTCATTAACTTAGTGTATTTCATATTCTTCCTCAAACAGAGTCTAGAAGAGGCTTTGAAAAAAGCTCTGAAAGGCCATCTAGAAGATGTTGTTGTGGCTTTGCTCAAAACTCCAGCTCAATTTGATGCTGAAGAACTAAGAGCCTCTATGAAGGTAAGGCAAAATTTTCAGAGAAAAACTTTCCTAGAGAACATCTGTGCTTATCAAGGCCTGTAAATAACACTGGACATAGATTTCAAGGCTTGTGTATTATCTTTATTTTAACTTCATTTTGTTAAATAAATTTGTATTGGTAACTCAGTTTATGAGAGCAAGACCTGCTGAATTTCAGAGCTGGGGGAGATTCTTTTGTGAGAATGAACTCTTTCTTGGCCTCTGAAAACTGGTTGCTAATGGGAGCCATAGCAGTTACATTAATGTTTATGTAGGAGAAATAAAAAAGGAAAGGTCTTTTTTCTTCATAGATTTTACATTCTTACCTTTTATATGCACTGTTTGATCCTTTTAGCACTTCTTTTTGGCACCAGTGTATTGAATGTGATAAAAATTTAATTCCGAAAGAGCTGAAATTACATAATGTGGAAGAACAATATTTTTAATTTTTATTTCTCATTACATGTGGTGCCTTCAAAACCAAGCCAATGATTTCCATCTTACTTCTGTTATAAATTTTATTTTTTTTCTATTGAATAACATCTCTAAAACTTCAATTGCTTTTATCAGGGGCTTGGAACTGATGAAGATACTTTAATTGAGATTCTGGCCTCAAGAACTAACCAAGAGATCAGAGAAGCGAACAGATACTACAAGGAAGGTAATTCAGAGCAAGAAAGAAGTATTAAGAAGCAAGAAAGAAGTTATACCATTGTATAACCCTATGGCAGACACATCAGAGTCACAGCCTTGCTTCTTAGTATGAGGAGCTGAGAACAAAATAGGAGGCAAATGAAGCTTCACAAAAAATTGACAGGGTTGCTGTGGAGGGAGATCATCATGACTTTTGCTGACCTATGTAGATAGTGAAGGAAAAGATACATCACCACTGCTGGGATTGTGGGTGTCTCATAGAAGGAGTCACACATTCAGATGTTTTCTTGGATGCATGCAAAGACAAGCTGCTTTTCTTCCCCTGTAACTAAACCTTGGCTGACGTTTTAAGATAAAAGCATAGGCTTGGAAAAAAAGAAATCCTACTGAGTTACCAGCACAGATGTGTTAGCAGTAGGAATAACCAGTGAACTGTAGGGGAAAAATACTTGAAGAAATTGCTACAATGTAATGTGGTGTCCCTCTTATATGTCGAATTTACTGTATTGTCTGATTAATGTATAGTGTAATTCTGAGATGATGAGGTAACTTTTACCAAGACATTTCTTCATAGATGCCTATATTTAAAGCTTGATTTTTTAGGAGAGTTTAGTTTTTGAGTTCCATACTGATAAGAACAGCCAGAAGTAAGAATGAAAAAGGCTCAGAAAAAGGTTTGTGTATTTTACAAGCAGAAACCCAACACAATGCCACAAGACCTTAGAGAAGGACATTTTTCAGCACATTTTAGGTTTAACCTCCAATTTCACAGCACACCTCAGGATTTAAAGGGTATGTTACAAATAAACTCCTTTACTTGAAGCCAAATGAAAGTAAGAAACCCACATTTCCAGTGGGCATTTTTAAGTGGGAAACAAAGAAAATACTGAAAAAGATCATAGAGTGGTTTGATGGGACCTTTAAAGATTATGTAGTCAACTTAGTTGATAACTTCAAAACAAACTATTTGATTGCAGTGCTGAAGAGAGATCTGACACAAGACATCATCTCTGACACATCTGGAGACTTTCAAAAGGCTTTGGTTGCTCTAGCCAAGGTATGCTATGCTTAAGCATTTTGAGTGACAGTATCTATAATCAAAAATCAGTGTTCTCAAGACTACTTTAGAGAGACATGCAATAAATGAAAATTTATGCAATATTTATTTCTTTGCATTGCTTTTTTAGACTTTCCTAGACCATTAGAAACTGTTCTTAAACAAAATATAATGAGATTTTATCTCAAACGCCTTTTAAAAACTTCATTGAAAAAGATTATTCCTTTTTAATCAGTTATGCTTTTAAGACTTTTTTTGTGCGATCTTTAAGCGCTCAAAAAAATAACAGGCATAATGTCATGTCAATTGACTAGGAAAAGAATAAATGTTTAAAATTAGAGAATTAAACTTTTTTTCTTTCCTATTAATGAATGTTTCTAGTAGTTAAATAATGGGGCAAGGTGTTTTGTAAATTTACATTCAAAAGTAGATGAGTTCAACCACTGGACCTTCCCAATTAAAATACCCTTTTAAGATTAATAAATATTTGATTTTTGAGTATATGTATGTGAACCTTGTAATTGCATACAAGATGATTTTTTGATACATCCATATGCATGGTTTGGACTTCCAGTTTTAAATTTCAAATCAACTTGAAAGGAGTCTATTGCATGATCATCGGGGAGCAGGTCACAGGTCTGAAGCCTGTAGTTTCCTGTCAAGAAACAAATACTTCATGTGGATTTTTAGGCAGGAGTTAAGAAATAAGTCACTGATGGCTGTAGAAGTATGTTCTCTGATTACAAATACAATGGTTTTATTCACAGGATGATTCACATAACTGCACCTATTTCCAGTTATGTATTGGCTTATGTATGAGAGTGGTGCTGCAGAACTCTCAAATGTTGAGCTTCAGTGAACTGAATGATTGTCAGTACCAGTGAAATTTTATTTATTTCTTTATGTAGGGTGATCGATGTGAAAATCCTCATGTGAATGATGAACTTGCTGACAATGATGCCAGGGTAAGATCACACTTGGCAATTTGCAGAACTTATTTTTCTGACTTACTTGAGATTGCTCTGGCTGTCTGAATCCTGTGCATTGCAGACCTAACAGAGATTTCAATGTGATACAGCAATCATTTCTGAGGAGATAGTATTGTACAAAGTTAATGTAAGTTAATCGTATGAAGGAAATTAGATCTTCAGCCTAATATCTAGCTTCAGAAACATTTCTGCAGGACCTTGTCTAGTTCATGAAAAGCAAGACCATTTGAAGTACAAGTCAACAAGTGGAGGAATCAGACCCAGTCTTGCTTCTGTTCATAAAACAGTTTTTGAATTAAGGAACAAGGGTGTGCACATCTATATGCAGAATCAGCTACCATACACTGACCATTGTAAGCTCTGCAATATGTTAGATATTGGTATTGCTTTTTAGTGACAAACCTTTCAAGATTATTGGTAAACCTCACAGTTACTTTCTCAATAATTATAACATAAACATCTGATCTTTTTCTTACTTCTTTCAACATTAGTGGGACTATCTTTGATATCTTGATAAAACTCAGCAGTCCTTGCTGAGTTTTCACCGACAAAATGTTACATCACAGTTACAATTTAAGTTTAGATGACTTCAAATTGGTTTTTAGAAAACCCAGCCAAGAAAAGGCCATTGAGAAATACTGCTTTAATTCCTGTTACACAAAGAGTTTAGTTCTGTCATCAGCCCTAGATATGAAAATAAATTAATACTTTTTCTAAGTTCAAAAGTTCAATACTGTTTATCTTGATGCTGAGCGTTAAATCTTCATGCTGTGGGAAGGTATTTTATTATTACTCTTAGAGAGGTATGAGAAGGTGAGGAAAATGGAGGAGACTGATTTGGTTTTTACTTTCCTGGAAGTAAAAGTCACTCTTGGAAAGATACGGAAGTACTTAGTACATAGGTTTCTCCTGCATATTGCACCAGTTAGTTGCAGAAATAATTAAGCAGTCTTACAAAATCCTACTAGTCCTGAACTTCCTGAACTTTGACAGTTTTAAGAAATCCTACTGGTCCTGAGGCTTTCATGCAGACTGCTATCATGACAAATGAAAAATAACTTCATTCAAGAATGTTGTATACCCAGGAAAGCTAAATGATGATTGTAAAATGTCATATTGAAAATATGTTTTCTAGCTGCATAGTGTACTATTAAGTACACTACAATAGTATCCTAGGTACTATTAAGACATAAGTGAAGTATGAAGTATTATTTGGCAGAGGTGGAGTTAGGTAGGGTAGAGTTTTGATCTGGATTGTGTCAAGGGCTAGGGTTCATTACTAACAAACAATGGCCCTCAAAATACAGTATTCTTGTTTGAGTTTTGCTATTCTGATATTGACCTTGTGACCTTCTTTTCGTTATGACAGGCCTTGTATGAAGCAGGAGAGAAAAGGAAAGGAACAGATACTGGTGTGTTTGTAACTATTCTTACTACAAGAAGCTACCCACATCTTCGAAGGGGTAAGTTTAACAAAGCTTCATGCTTCTCTGGGATGATTTTTGAACATTGCCTGGTCATGAATTCAGAGAAGATACAGATTATCATACTCTAATTGGAAGTATGTCTGCTGATTAAGGGTGTGGTTGGCAGCCTAGCTGTTCTTTCAGTAGAAGAGATGAGCAATATCATTTAGGCTATTAAAAATCCGAGGTCTCATCTGGGTTATTATCACAATGCCAAGCAATGAGAGCTCCCCAAAGTGGTCTTGCTTCTTAGCCAGTTTGCCCTAGACAGGGGGCTATCACACAATGTCACAGGCTCTGGGGTAGTCAGTTGGCCACCTGTACTCCAACCAATAGGAAAGAGCCCTTCCATCCTACCAAAGTCCCATTCCGTATGCTGACTCCATCAGCAGTAATTGATGTGCAGTAACACTGCTCTTTACACTGTGCTGTCTGAAGGAAGTGAGAAAGACGACCCACAAACAGTCCTCTGCTTGCAGCAGTGAGGACAGAGTAGGGCAGAGAGAGTGCAGGGGGAATACTGTTCTTTCCCATTATTTAGTCTTTCAGAAGTACACCAAATACAGCAAGCATGACATGAACAAGGTGCTGGATTTGGAGCTGAAAGGTGATATTGAGAATTGCCTCACTGCCCTTGGTAAGTGATTCTGCAGATTGAAACCTACTGTATGTTCTGACTAAACTTAACCTTTTATTTCTACTATAATTGCTCTGATCAGAAACTGTTCTGTACTTACCCTGCTTAACCCTAAATAATACCTTGAAAAGTCTAATCTAATCATGGTGATTTAATTGACACACCTAAAATCAGATGAAGTTGATGAATGAGTAGAATACCTCTCCTAATATTTGGAAGGGTCTACTAAGGAGAACAGATGAGTTGCCAACATAGGAAAACCTTTACGAGAAATAAATATGCCAAAAAAAGCTGTCAGAACAGGTATAGTTTGTATCAAAAATCCAATAGTTTTAAACCTGTCTTCAACCAAAGCCACTCTTCTCCAAGTTTCATGTTGTAAGAATACTTATAATATTNNAAACAGAGGAAAGGATCTTCTTGTCCTCATACATTATGAAGAAAGGTAACAAAGAAGTACATAAATAGGGTATGCGGGTAGGAAAAATGAAAGGGTTTTGAAAGTGTTTTATTATACTTTTATTACATGTATAGCAGAAGTGACCTTGTCTCACTGCTTCATTACAGTAAAATGTGCCACAAGCAAGCCAGCTTTCTTTGCAGAAAAACTCCATTTGGCGATGAAGGTAATCTAAGTAAAGATCTCCTCTTTGTAAACATGAGGTGCTTTATAAGCAGAAAAATAAAAAGTTAGCTAGAGTTCTCTAGACCCTTCGTGCGACAGAAAAAGACTGCAGAGGGAAATTCAGAGTATTTCTCTCACTCCTTTTATTCCTTCCTTTGAAACCTGAGACTTTCTGTTGGAGGAGTTGTCTGTTTGCTGTAATGTGCTCCGGAGGGCGTCTGTCTGTCCAAACATATCTTTTACTGTGACAGGGACATGAAGCAGACTGGAACCCTTCTTATGAAACAACAATTACAGTAAAAAGGGAAAAGGAGAGCAATTATAGATCTCAGCAGGAACCTTGTGGAAGGCTAATCTATAATGAGATATCCATGATCCTTCTGGCAGGTTTGGAACCCAGGTTAGTGAGGCAGCTGGAGATCATGAAACAGTCTAGTATGTAGGTATTGTCATAACTCCTCTGACTTGGTTAGAAGCAGTCTGGGAAAAATTGAGTGAAACATTATGAAAATGCAGATCACTGCACTATTAAAAGAGTAATTAAAAAAGGCTGTAAAGTCTAGGCTGTCCCTAATGTCGAGCAAGCACAGTGAAGGAGATATCTGTTTTTAGGAAACAGCTAAAAGAAATACTTAAAAATACTAAAAAACCTTGAAGACAACAGGGTAGAGGTAGCCTATCAAAAGTGTTTTGTGCTCATAGGGCAGATATGAGACCTCCCTGTTACAAGAGATACTAAAGGAAAAGGAAAGGGGTATGTTCATCTATATAGAAGTCTGATGGATTAACATACAGAACTTGATCAAAGGAATTTCAGTGACAAAAGTAGCATAATTCTTTTCCCTCTTTTTTCTCCCCCTTTCTTCTTTGTTTCTTTTAACAGGGTGCTGGGACCCGGCACAAAGACCTCATCAGAATCATGGTTTCACGCCACGAAGTGGATATGAATGAGATCAAAGGCTATTACAAGAGTCTGTATGGCATCTCTCTCCGCCAAGCCATTATGGTAGGTTTTCTCCCACGTGACACATGAAACACAAAGCAACCAGATGATTTTTGAAGTCTGGTAAAGATCTGTTAACTTCTCTGCTCCTCAGTCACCAGTTCATTCTGCATAGGTCATTGTAGATGAGTACCTTATGTTTCCAATGACCCACAGGCTGGGAGAGCGAATTCTCTTTCCAGGTCAAAGCTGTTGTCAAAAGAGCTATAGAAATACTAGTGATACATGTCTCAGGATATCATCTTACAGTAGAATCCAAGAGCTGAAAGGAGAGTACAATATCCCCAAATTCTTGTACTTAAGCAGTACCTTGGCAGGAGAGTGGAGATGATTGCCATGACAGCTCTGGGGGAGGTATTTGACACAATTGGATATTGGCTTTTAACATTTGGGGTACTCCAGCAAATGAATTTTTAATTTTATTAACATGTATTTGGCCTGTTTTCCCTATGACCTAAGTAAATTCGTTAAACTAACAAAAATATTTTGTTAAAAGGGACTGACCACCCAATGTACTTTCCAGAAAATTCAAGTGGTGAGGGACTCGAAGAAAGCTAAGCTGGCAAAGCATCTTTGTGGAGAGTAGTAGACATTACCGAAAAAGAAAGATATCTTGATTGGAGTAGAAACATACTCCCTACATGTATGAAAATGCCTTTTGGATTTTTATTGATGTCTGCTAATTTTTCAGTTAGGTGCCAAAGGTCACTTTTAATCTTCCATTAAGCATGTGTGTTAGCTGCAATTTGGTATGTAATTACACCACCTCATCATGTTCCAAAGTGGTGATTGCATCCAAATGTCTTGAGGCATAGCTTGGCTACACTAAACAATTCATATACCTCTGAAAACTAGATTAAATTAGAGAAAACAAGAAATGCACGTAATAATTACACTGCATACTTGATGCATATTATCCCTTTTTACCAAGCTGAATAAGCAATCCCGTGGTGAGCAGAGTATCACTGTACTGTTAGCCTTTGTTTGAGATGCTCCTAGACACAATGTGTATACACAGTGTTTTAATATTAATGAGCATTAGACACCACTGATCAAGAAAGAAAGTTTCACTTTATTTAGAGTAAAAGCTTAAACTCCTGGGTAGATAAAACTCTTCTGTGCTTCTCTTCTTCACTTATGCCACTAGACCTCCCAACATTTTTACTATCCTTGTCTATGCTCCACTCTGGAAATGCATGCATTTATTCCTAGATCATACAAATAACTTCAGTGACAGTGCTTGGTTTCAGCTCTGTCTATGGCTATCTTGTGTTTTATCAAGTGATTAATTTATCTAGATGGAGCACTGATATTTGATCAATGTATATTGAATGTTAGTTTAAATTTATTTTACTTGAGACCATTATTCTAACAATTGTGGGGTTTTCATGCTTAAATTTACAGGATGAACTCAAAGGGGATTATGAAACCATCCTGGTGGCTTTATGTGGAAGTGATAACTAAGTTTCATGTTCCTGAAATGCACTCAAGCCCAGTTGCTGAAAATCTTCATATTTGCATGTCTATGTAAAACACAGGCTTTACATACAGAGGTTTCTGTGGAATGGCACTTAGTGCATACATATTATGTTGAAAACCTGTAACCCAGAATGGTTTTTTCCAATATCCTTGCTCTGAATAGCATCATTATTTCTTGCTGTTATTTATCCTAAGTGAAAGAATACCCCCAAGTTTCTATTCACGTGATTAATTATGAAAATGGTAAAGTTTTAATCTATGCTAAGCAAATAAACTTTTAAAAAAAAATTCAGCCATGTATAACTTTGTATATCCTTTGTTGCTATTCTGCATTTAATTTCAAGTTGTGTGAGTGCAGTGTGTTTGAGGGGGAAAATCAGTAAACAGCTTAATCAAAAAATAATGTAGTAATATCAAGTATAGCTCTGATCTGCATAAGATTTCTTTTTGGCAGAGTGCAACAGGGTTTCAGCAGAAGCATGTCCTTTGTGAGAGCCCAGCCTAACTATTCAACTTCAAAATGGGAATGAGGGAGCACTTAGAATTTTCATTTAGACTAAAGGAGGAGATAAACATGTTAGTAGTATGAAAACAGTTACCTGATTAGAGGGGCTTTGCCAGACCATGCAACACAGGAAATGTTTACTGTGCATTGCTGCATTCGAAGCACTTCTCCTAATTTTAAGGCATTTCACTGTTTTTTAAAGTATTGTATGTATGCATCTTAGTCAGCGGTAGTTGCATTTTGATTGTATTCTATTTTTGTCTATTTCTAAAATGCAAATGCTGATTGTTTTGAAGAGGAGGGATTGGTTTGTAGAGTGCTGTATGAAGGGGAAGTCACAGTTTTACTGCAAGCCAGCTCAGTCCCCCGTAGGTGTTCACTTTTGTCTGAGAGGCACAAGTTTCTGTGCAGTTAGGGAACTACTTCCTTAAACATTTAAAGAAACAGAAGTTTTTTAGAAAATTCCATTCATATGGCTCTTTCAAATGGCTATTTCACAACTGTTTTAAATGTTGTTACCTATTTATTGCCATGGAGACTTGCAGCCCTTTATTATAGTCTGGAAACTTTCTTATTGCAAAAAATAGGACTGAGGTTAATGCTTGTGAAACAGAGCACCATCTATATCACTGCCAGGAAGGCCCCGTGATGGTCTGAGTAGAAGTGAGAGATGTTTCTAAACAAAATCAAAATAAAACAAAGATTTTTAGGTATGCTGACAAAAATGGAAAGGTCATTTACTGGCATTAAGAAGGACAGTCCTTGTCTTAAAGAGCTATGCTGCACAGTAGATGGGAGAGACAGAGAATTAAATGGACCAGCACAAATAATCTTTGTTTTCAATGCAAATTAATAACAGCATCAGCAGTGAAATGTAAGTAAAAGTCTACATATGCTAGCTCTAGTCAGATTGTCATTAAGATAAAATGGATTACCACAGAAAACTAGTAATCAAAGTTTGTTTGGACTTTTTTTGTTCTCGTCTTTTTGCATCAAAGGAGAAAATGTCACATAAAATCACTGCAAATGAGTTTTAGTAAGTCCTTAAGGACTCCATTCAGTAGCATGCTTCTCTCTGTGCTGAGCTTCAAGCATGGGAAGAGTGCGCAGATTAGTACCAAGGAAGTATATTTACAATTTTCCTCCTGCTGTTTTCCCAGCCAATATTTGATATTAAGCACCAGTATAAGGAAAAATAAGAAAGGCCAAATAAAAATGAGATTTTTCTAAACTTATCTCACAATCAAAAAGTCAGCTGTGACAATGTTGTATTGTAAAGCACTTCTTAGTGCTTATTCAGACTGTCCAGAGGAAGGCTTGTTGGAGCACAGTGCTGGAATTTTCACCACCATTTTATTGTGAAACACAATTTATGAATTTTATACTCCCTCTTCTGAGACGGGGCAGGTATTTCATAACAATCTACAAAAATAAAGAAGCCTTTGATCAGGTGTGAACATGGAATAGAAGGAATGTAGCCTGTTATGTTTCAAAGATAATAAGATATGAATTTATTGGAAAGTCATGTATTAGAATTTGAATTGCATTCAAACATGTGAGGAATGGTGATCCGCTTGATGGGGAATGGCTGTCCAGCCATTTAAAGGTGATGGAGGGGACGTGAATGGTGAAATCAAGAGGAAATGTCAGGGGAATGTCAGTAGATATGTTACAGTAAAGGTCATAGTGAAATTCATGAGAAGGGTTTCCTTGCTTTGTTGTAAATTGGTGGCGGGGGAAGAAAAAAGGGTCACAAGAAAGGCAACAAGAAGATTGAAATACGATTTTTTTAATCATCGTACACTTGTAGTCTATCAGCAGAAAATTAGTGTGAGGGCACAGCTTCAACACAAACATGTAAATTAAAGAGTAACCTTGCATATTCACCAGGAAAAGCTTTCTTAAGGGCTGGTAACTTTGAAATAATTTAGAAATATATTGGAAAACCATTCCTTCAAATAGTATTAATTCTTTCATGACTATTTAATAAAATACACTGGAAATGCTACATCTGTCACATTTAATTTATTATTACTTTATGATTAGCCATCTGCTGCATGCATGGGACAGATTCTTCAGGTTCTCTTTGACTGTGAATGCTTATCTGACCCTTTTGGCTTTGCCCTCACAAAATGAAAAATGAATATATAGGAGGCTAGAAAAAGTATTACGAGTTTCCAAATGGCCTTTCCAAAAAATTTTACCTCTGGTGCCGCCTTGTGACTGTCGAGAACAAGGACAAGGGACAGTATTTCAACAGAAATTCAGTCTCAAACAGTGGAAGGTCATATACTGACACTGTTTCTGAACTGTCATAATAAAGAGAAATAAAGTAGTTCAGCATATCACAGAAAACGGAGGGTTTCTATTTGCCCCCTGCTCCAGTGTCCATTTTTCACGCTGGTTTCAAAAAGAACAAGTAGAAAGAAAGAACTAGCTGATGTATTCTCGAGGGGAGAGGCAAAGAGAAGTTTCTCAAATCACTGACACAGTCGTAGAATATGAAAAAAACCCTCCAAACCCAACACATCACCAGGCCTCTAAAACTGTAGCAAATGTGTATGGGTGTTTACAACAAACCCTGTATTTGAAAGACTCATCCTTCACATGGTATGTCTCTCTTATTCAGACTTGGGCAAAGAAGAGTGAACTTCTAATAGACACCACTACAGAAGGTGCTATGGCGAGGTGAAACAGCTAAGCAGCCCTGTGTGTTTATCTAGCGTAAAGATAAAATGACATAAATTTGTTTCAGGAAATTAGGCTGGTTTTCCATCTCCATTCCAGAGGCGGCCTGTGCCCAATTCTATCAATTGCTATGTGCTTTTATTGTATGCCCATTTTGCTTCAAATCACTGGAATAATGTAGACAAAAAGTCATTTTAAAATCTGGGCTTTAGTTTTAATGTCTTGTTTTGCAACCTATTCAAGTGGCTCCTTCATTCAGTGGGACCAAATATAGAAAAGCTAAACACACTTCTTCTAAGGAGTTCAGATTTACAAAAGTGATGGCAAGGTGCCCATTACTATATTTATTATTGTTTTCTATGCTATTCTTCACAAACCAATGAATCATAATATTTCTAGCATTGTCTGAATAAAGAAGGGTGGAAATTAGATCTTTTATGTTCCTTGATTATGCTATGCTGAATTCTACATTAAATTGATCACTATGGTACCAACAGAGGTTTTCTGAGCAGTTGCAGGTAGTAAGTACTGCATAACATTTTTTGTGACTGGCAATAATAACTTACCTTGGCAATTAAACTTATTCTGGTGTATCTGAAAAACAGCCTAATTGATATTATGGAAACTTGAAGATTTTGTTACTCTATAGTTCATCACCAGGTCTAGAAACAATGTGATAATTAAGTGTTTTTATCATGCTCTGATATGAACCTGTGGCAAGTTACCTGGGCTTGTTTAATTCCACTCCACAAAATTTAAATCTTAGGATTTTGAATTTAGATTTTTTATCTATATGCATATTTAGCCCACTATTAAGGAAAATACGCAAATATAGTATATGAAACTCTTACAAATATATAGCTGAAAACTTACTAAGAACTTCCAGTCTCCATAGATTTATTAGCACAAAATGAACTGGGGGGAAAAAGTACATTCAGTGAAACATCAGTGCTGCTACAAAGCTTTACACTGGAGAAGAATTTAACTTTCCTCTTTAATGCAGAATACAAAATGCTTCCCTGAGACGTGGTTTGGCTGTAGGTAAATTGTCCATACCGCCTAAAACCACTAGATGTAGCTGTTGATGCTTGCAGCAGGAAGAACACATACACACCCAAACACACACCCACATCTGCCTGCCCCCTCTTCCTCCCCTTCCCCAGCTGGGAATTTTTGGTTCATGAAGGTGATGTTTCGGATTTTTACTTTTTTTTTTATCAAATCTTCGAATTATGGCTTTCCTTACAATATTACGTAGGTCTTTTTGCAGTCCCTGAATTTGTCAGTCCATCTTCATTAGACGTGATATAAGAAGGTAGTGTAATATTTAAACATGATATGACTGTTCATTAATTAATTATAAATAATGATTATTGAAAATAAGTTAACACATATGCTTCCAGCAATTGGTCTGACATTGTGACTGAAGTGGTACAGGGCAGGTTTCTCTTGCAGCATTGATGCATTTTACACAGCTGGAACATAGCAGTAATCTGATGAGCTGCAACTGCCACAATACCAGATTGTGAAAATAGGAGTACTCTACTAATCTGTCTAGATTATTGAATTCAGTGGCCACTTGGCAATATATCAGGGAATGCTTGTAGAACTGAATCAAAATAGATTATGAGGTTTTATTTTCAGTTACATCTATAAATGTTCTGTATCTTGTTTTACCATTTTTGTGGGAAATGCATCTAAAAAGTTACCTATTGCTTTTATTTACACTGCTTTTTAAAGTTGCTTTGTTTCTCAGCTACCTGTGCCACAGTAATATTTAGAATTGTGTTGACATTACCAGTCTGTAAAATTTTGCTAGAATTGCTAGTTTAATTAGGAAAATGATGAAATAAAAAAATACAAAATAAAATATGAAATTAAAAAACCCACCCCAATTTCCTTATCAATAAAAATAAGGTATGCATGTAAGCATATACAAAACTTTTTTGTATAATTTTCTTCTGCAATGATTAAGACAAGTACGTTTGCAGGCACATGTATTTGCATTTAGATGCTTTTCTAGAGTGTAATTGTAAAATGTACACTCAGGGAGAAAGAGACAGAAAAGATGGATACGGCAGTGGAGAGAGTCATGCATTTTGCTGGTTGCCATGTTTCATTCATGCCCTATGAATGAAGTACTGAAGCTAGGGATCTGATGTTGCTATTCATTTGTAGCTGATAAATGCAAACAAATATTTAGTATAACAAATATTTAGTCAGTTTTAGAAGAATGTTAATGGCTGACTGTTGACAAGCACCCATAGCTGTACATTTATGAATGTTGAAGAACTAAATGCATGAATTTTAGGGTTTAGTTTACTGTTAGTGATGGTGTTTTATTTGTTATTAACAAATTTTTATAGAGAAATTGTTGTACATACAAATGAGCGGTAGAAGACTGGCATCTACACTCCCATTTGAATGAAGTGAATAGCCCATGCATACAAAAGACCTACAATGCGGGGTGTCATGCACTCCCACGTGCACCTGTTTTTTGAGCCCATGTCCAGTTCTCATTTGTGCTTCTGTGACTTTGTACAGATCCTCAGGTGACTGCTGTGGTATAAATACACTTACATCAAAATTTGTATATTTGTATGTGCTCCTTTGACCCCACAGTTCACAGCTGATTTGTGCAGAAGCCCTGATAACTTGTCCAGACATCACATGGCAAATGCCTGGTCCAGGCAGCAATGCAAGTGGATCATCAATGCAAGAACCACAGTGGGAGGATTATAGGTATTTAAATCCAGAAGCAAAGCTACAGGAATTTTGCCATGAGATACTCTAGAACTCAAAGTAAAATTAATCCCTGAAGAATTAAGTTAATAATGAAGTACACTGGTTTCTTAAGCATCATTCCCTGTTCAGCCAAGGCAAATTCACTGCAGTCTCTGAGCCAGGAGAAAAATAGCAGCAGTTTTACCCTTTCTAGTAATCTAGTCCCTGCTGCTGCTGACCTCAACACAGTTTTGCCATCTCTGTGCCAGATGTTTCCCCTCTCCTCTTCCTCCCTCCTATTTAATCCCCTCCTCTCATATCTAGGATAGCTGCTGCCATTGGGGGATCTAGGTCTTAAAGTTAAGAGCTGCATTACAAAACATGCACGCAGGCCAAAGAAATTGTACAGAAAATACTATAAAAATGTCTACCAAGAAAAATATGTGAGTCATGGTATAAAAAATAATTTTTTTACTCCAGTTTCCCCCGTTGCACTCAATCTGTGCTTCATAACAGGGATCTGCTTTCCCTGAGTCATGAACTCTTTCCTTGAGCCCCTCACAAATGTATAACAAAACAATTTTAATTTGTATGTTTATGGTACAAAAGGTCATGAAAACAAGCTCTCTATGTTTGCACCATTTTTGTATAGTCCACAGAATGATTTAAAATCTAGAGTGCCCAATTTTAATATTTTCTTTAGATACCTGGAAATGCAAACAAAACAAACCACTGCAGTTCAAAAGTTCCAGCAATGACTGTCATATTATTAAAAAAAAAAAAGAAAGAAAGAAAGAAAGAAAGAAAAGAAACAAACCCAAATGTTGAAACCAATGCAATCTGTTTTACAGTAACCTTTATTTTAACCAACTGCATCCAAATGGTGGGGTGGGGATGGGTGTTGTCTGGC
>VXBC01008666.1:2879-14971 GCA_013399945.1 Ploceus nigricollis | reverse complement strand
GATAACATGCAATAAACTACCTTGAGACCAGACAACAGAAGACTATTGAGTCCTTCTTGAAAGTGCGGGTTGGAGGAGAGACTTTTCCACCATAAGGAGCCACCCTTGAACCAGAGGTGTGTTCCGACACTTCAAATTTCTATTTTGAAGTAATTTTTTAATGCATTATAGATCTCACTGTATCTTACATTAGAGTTCTGTGAAGCTGTGAAATAATGTAGCAGCAGAGGATGGGGCAGAAATTACTGTAAAACCTTCTTGTCACTCTAGTGTTAGGTTTCTGCAGTGGTAAATTAGCATGCTAAAAGGAAAGCAATTGACCGATTTTAGACTATGGTGGAGTTTGTCTGTATGTTGTGGAAGAATTATTCAGTGGAGTGTAGTGCTTTAATGTATTTAATGGTAGTACAAAAGGTGAAAGGGACCTTGTTTTTCAGCTTATGCTGTAAACATGGTTTCAAGGGAAATTCTTTGAAGTGCAGAGATCTAAGCTGTCTGGTTTTGAATTCGCCCTGAGGTACTACAGAGGGACAGTAGGTATCTGATAATGTTTTAACTTCAAGTAAATATTTTTGGGCATCAAACAGTACTGATAAAAAATATAAAAAGTGGATTATTTAAAAGTGCTGCTTGAGATAAATAGGATGCTCATGTGATTTGTGGTGTTGAAGCTTTTAGTCTCTCTAGTGTTACAAAAGAGAATGTAAAGCAGTAAAGGAGTGAAATCTGGAGGTGTACTGATGATGTCACCATAGGGACTTAATCCCTCGTGTACTCATATCTTTGTAGAAGTTGAGTCTGAGAAGCAGAGTGGCATTTCCCATATCTTGACTATTTCCAAAGATCTGGTCTAAATGCCAGCTCTTCTTTCAACAATCCGGACAGCTGCCTTTGTTGGATTGTCTATTTAAATGTGCAGAGAAGCATATGAGCTACAACACTGTGGTGTGGAGTCAAAAAATATTCAAAGATGTAAGCTGTGCTAAAAAAAACAAGCAGGAAGGAAGCACTGCAGTTTAGATAGAGCATCTCAGGACTTCAGAAGGTGTTACAAATTCTGCCATAAACAGATAGGGATAACTTGCATAACGGTCATAAGACCAATATCTGTTTTTTGTCTATAAGTATGATTTTATTTTCTTTCCCTTTAACTCTGAAAATGAAAATAATAACAAAAAACGTCCATAAACAGTTTTAAAGTTTTAAGTTTGGTTATAGTTATTATTATATGGCTTATTAATATGTTTGAATTCAGTCTATTTTCAGGATCACACTTGTAGCCATATAAGATGCAAGAATAAAGTTCTCTTTTTGTAGTGTTAAAAAAATGTCTACAAAGTTGACCTGCTTACCTACAAAGTTCTCATTACATTTTCCATAACATTTTCTTGAGATAGACTCTAGTTGTTTTTCCTAAGATGTATTTTACCTGTTATACCAGGTTACCTGAGATGCTGAAAATTGTGGCATCAGAAACTTCAGAAAAATAAAATCCTAACAGAGGTTAGGTTTACAATATTGCTCAAAACAGTAACTACTGGCTTTGTCATAATAACTGACAAAGACAATGGCCAAGCAGTGTGCCCAGCAGAGTGCACTGTTTCAGCAAAATAAAATCTTTGGGGTTTTTTCAGTTTTGGTTGGTTGGTTGGTTATTTTATTAATCCACAAAATAAGTCTGCAAAACATGGAAATTTATTCTCAACTTCCTTTGATTGCAGCAAGACACAGGACCCCATGTGCAAGGACACAAGGTCTGGGTGTGCATGACCAAATTTTCATCATGTTCACAAGGAGGTTTTTCCTGTTAGAGTGTACAGTAACTGGAAGGGGCTGGTGGGTAAGGTCTGGATTTAAGTCTTGCCCTTCCTTGCAAGTGATAGAGATGCTCAGAAATGGAGGTAGCAGTGGCAAGCTAGGTGGGACACAGCTGTGGAGAGCTGGTTAAGCTGGGGATAATTCTCAGCTTTCAAGGATTGACATGAACTTCCTGAGAAGGAGGATTTCTAAAGAAAGAAAATTTTTCTTCAAGTACATGAGCAATGTCTTGTATAACAGGTCTGACCATTCCTTGCAGAAAAATCTTCATAATGCTGTGAGAAAAGCCTCAGTTACATCTATCAGTCACCTAAAAGTAAAGACAGAAAAGTCTTCGTGAAATGGTTAAAACACTGAAGAGCTACTAAGGGCCTACTGTCTTCATCAACTCCTTTTCTTCAGACCTTGCAACAAACACAGAGATAATAAGTTACTTTCCAAATGCAAAAGATACCTAAATGACAGAGATTTATAACTTTCAATGGGATCTAGAGCCCCATGTGAACTATATTCTCTAGGTCTTGAGAAACGCAGTCTTGCAGCACAATGAACTCATTAAGGTTTCCCACTCCTTCACTGGTGTTGAGAAAAAAAGACCAGATACACTGCATTGACAGTGCAGTCCTGGCCTTAGTCGTTTGTCCTATCACACCTGGAAAAGAAAGAAAATCTCATTCTGGACTGGTTATGTATGCTGTCTGTAATGGTTTGGACTTAACTGTTGCTACACACTTCCCCACAGATGATCTGAAAAAAATTCATTTGGACTCCTTCTGCATGGTCCAGCTTTACTGAGGTTGTACAGTAACCTACAGCCTAGCTAACTCTACCTTGAGGCTTTTATCAGACCTGGGAGACTTCCAGGAAAAAGTGGTTGCGACCTTCTATTCTATTCTGCTTGATATCTGGGAGCACCAGACCACAGAACTTGATCTGGCCTGTAGGTCCTTCATGCTCCCAAAAGGCATGCAATGTATTTGGGCTGCTTTGTTGTTTTGGTTTTTTTTTTCTTTCATACTTTTACATTTTCTCTCTCTCTCTATTTATTTTTTGGTTTTTTGNNNTTTTTGAGATTTTTCTGCTTGAACCAGTTTATGCTTTGTTGATGTGAACTGAATGTGCAAATGCCTCACATCAAAGATCAAGTGTTTGATGACAAAGCAAAGTTCTTAGACTACGGTCTTTTAATACTAATCGTCAGATTTGAGTGTTCTTTTACGTTACCCAAAATATGAGAACATTTTTGAATACATCAGCAGTGGTAAGATGTGGTGGTTGATTTAAAAATTGGAGAACAAAAATCCCTCTACTACTTTCATTTTGGGAAAGGATCATAGCCTTTCTGATCCCGTCACATTTTGCAGAATTCTCAGAAAGCTCCTGTAGGATGGGCATTTTGACCATTTTATTACTTGCAAACATTTGGACAACATGTACCACAGCTGTTGAACTGCACACTGCATGTGCTGTAGTTCAGTAGGGTACCACGTCAGATAGGGAGAAAGAGGTAGCCTTTTTGCAATGACAAGCAGTCTACTATATATACCTGATTCTGAGAGGGTTAGGCTTATTTATACATCTGAAGACCTGTCCCCCAGAATATAAATCTTTCCTGTCCAGACTGATACAGTCACAGAAAGGAAAAATACATTGTCTTGGAAGACAGCCTGCGTAAAATGCATCCTTCAAGAAAAACAACCTGTTCTTAAAACAAAGCCAAGTGCAATTAAGAGATAGAAGTTATCTGCTCTAAATAGTGGGTCAACAGGACACAGTATACTTGCAGGAAATACACAATTCCCATTTGTGACTGTAAACACTGTGGGGTCCACATCTCTATGGGTAAAAACCAAACTCAGTTAGCATACAGATGTGTGATACCTTTTAGAATCCCTTCAGTATCTTCCTACCTGCTGTGCTTAATTTCAGATTCAAGTGCAGTCATTAAAGGAAAAAAAATCCTCAACAAACAAACCACAACACTGTTTTTGCCTTTATCTGTGTCCTACATTGCACTGGCTTTCCCTCAAATATTTACGTGGTGCTCCAGCTCCCGAGACCTTTTTTTAATACTTAATATTTTAGGGCCTCAGTTCTCCTTTTCCTTTTTCAAGTGTCTCTGTCTTAAAGTGATTTTACATTTCTGTCTAACAGGTAAAATCACAACTTTTTGTTTTCTTACAAAAGCTTTCTTGCAAGCCTATCTTTGCAACATTGCCTAAGAAAAAAATTATGATCTGGAAGCCCTAAACTCCCTTCAAAGGCTGGTTGCACTAAGCCTAATTCTCATTTTGATTTATTTCACTTTGAATATAATGGTATTAAATTAACAAAGACAAGAAATGAACAAAACTCTGGAGAGGAATTAGCCATTGTATCCAGTCCATTAATCTCTTCTTCAATTCTTGAGAATTGTGGCTCACCCAGACCCAGAGATCAAATAAAATGCCTAATTGGGAAAATCCTAAACAAGAGTATCCTGGGGAGCTTGAATTTATTTGTCAGCTGTTCAAACAACTATGTTGTTTATAAGTCTTTAAAACCCTGAGACTTTTCTGCCACTATAACTTTATCCAGATACTTTAAACACAGGAGGGTGATTGAGAATTGCTTTCAATTAACTGGAATAGGGAAAGACACTTATTCTAAAAACAGATAGCTGTGTTGTGAACATTCTGCTGAGCATGCTGAGAATTTTAGATCTAAACATCAGGTTTGAGGGATGCTCTGAAAACTCTTAGAGAGTCACAGTAAACACAGTTAATAGAGTTCCTCCTCTTGTGATAGCATTTGTTCTAAGCACTGTGACTTAATAAGAGGAAGAAATACAGTATAAATGAAAGATGTTTTCTAAAAAAGAAATTCAATAACGTTTTTCCAGATGTCTGAAAGGCAACAACTACTTAAGCCTTTTCTGTCTGCTTGTGATCACCCTGAATTACCTGTTGATTTTTCTAGAGGTCAAGGAACATAACCCAAAAGACTGACCTCGACTGCTATTGCAGCAAAAATGAAGAGAACAGTTAAAAGTCTATGCCTGGGTTTTCATCTGATAACATCCCATATTCCCATCAGTGCTAAAAAAATAGGTAAATGTTAGTCATCTAGTATGAAATAAATTTTTTGACAGCACAGTGACCCATCAATAACCTGACTGCTCTTTCTCTTTGGGAAAATCTCTGGCCTGGAAATACACACTGAGGCGGCTGGTTCCACCTCACCTATGTTTTCTGGTCCTAATCACCACTTTAGATTTGATATGGCATAGAGATCACAAGTGCCACATGAATTGATGCCTCCTTCTTGCTGTAGAGGATTTCGTGTTCTCAGCTGCAATAAGAGTGATCATGAGATTACATTAAATTGCTTACAGGGTAAACAAATTAGCTCCAGCACTACAAACATTACATATTTTCATGGTATCCAGATGGCTGTCATTGTCAAACCTAAAGATGCTTTTGTTTATGTCGCCACAGAGATCTGTGTACGACAACCCTCTTGTTCAAGCCTATAAATTTTCAGAGAGGCTACTTTGAATTGATCAAATTAATGACAGTCTGTACTACAGGGCAAAAGAAAGTCTTTCAGGGACTGTTTAAGTATAGTTGAGAATAGATCAGATAACTTCTTGAAGCCTCTTTTTTTATGCCTATTCTTTCACAGTTTAATCTTTGCCTCCAACAAGTATGAGTCAAGCAATGAAATAATAAAACTAGTAGGAACTTGCCAGAACTGAACATACATTTGAACCTCTGGACCATATAAGACTGATAAAATATATTTTGTTCATTAAAATGAACAAAACATTAAATTTATCCTCTTTTTCTTTCACAGGTCTAAGAAATAACATCTCCGCGATGAAGGAGAAACAAAGGGAAAAAGCCAGATTGATCAGGGCTATAGAAACCTTGCTCTGAATAGACCATAGTGTAAAAATTTTATTTTTAAAATATTATATGAATTTGCTGATGGTTATTAAGGTTTTATTCCATATGTTAAGAAGATACCAAAATCTTTCTTTAATTGAAAAGAAAAATCTATTTGTTTTCATTTGTGCTGGTTTAAAAAAAAATCTATCTGGAAGATTAAACTCCACTTAAGCTACTCTCTTTCCTCCTCATCCCTTCCTGGTGAGAGGGAGTCTAAGAGCAAAGATTCTGAGCTCAGATATGAACCATTTACTTGAACAAAACAAAGCATCAATGAAATAAGAAAAACTAATAGTAATGAATATTAACTATATGGAAAGTACAGAAAATGAGGGTGATTCAGGTACAAAAAAGGTGTTCACTGACCTAGGCCCCAAGTGGCCTGAGGGAAAGACAAAAATGGCACCAGCCCCTCTCCATCCTTCCCTAGAGCTGGGGCCAGTGGTGCTTGGGAAACTGTTTGGTCCGGACAAGGTCACTGTGGACAAGTGCTGGCTCTGGCTGGGGCCCCCTTTCCTCTGGGGTGGCAGTGGGGTGACAGCATCAGCAGCAGAAGCAGCAGCATCACCCCTTGCCATGGGTTAACAATAGTTATGGCTCATGCCTCTTAAAGGAAATAGCTTGCCTTTTTCAAGGACCAGGGTAAGATGGAAATAACTTCCTAACCAGGTGACTTTCACTAATGTAGATCCCAATGTTTGAGTGTAGTTTTTAATGTTCCACTGTCTCATTTAATTTCCCAGACGCTGTTGCATGGTAAAGAATATGATGCCCATTAAATATTGTGCTGTCTGGCCCAGGGGTCTATGAGCCCCGCTGTCTGGCTGACCTCTTTCTGGGGTTCCATGTCACCACAGAACTTGCTTTTCCAGGCCCAAGATGGTGTTTGAGCAGTGGGGTGAGGCACAGGGCACATCTCCAGCCATCCAGTGGTTGTTTCCATGACTGTTAGCATGCAAAACTTGCCTTGGTAAGTTTGTAGGAGCATGATATTGTCAGTTAGCCAGGCCTTGCCATATTTATATTTCAACCATTTCCCCTCATACCACAGAGGCTTTACCTGCTGGGCCTGCTTGATTCCAGCACGTTTCACAGATATGAGTAACCAGGGAAATAGTGTCTGTGGTGAAGTCTGTCCTTTGATCACAAGCCCACCTGTATGTTGCATCTCTTCCCTGATAACTGGGCCCACTGAGCCAGAAATAATTCACCCTTATGTTACTAGTCCACATCCACCTGAGACATTTTAATCTTGGCAGTCCAATCCACCTGTCCATTGTTGTGATGCTCTTCAGTAGCCCAGCTCAGAGGTGCATGTACATCTATGTGATGTGCTTTTACAGCCAGGTTTTCTCTCCAGGCAGAGACATCTTGTCAGACTGCAGCAGCTCAGATCGTTTTACCTCTGTGCTGCTAATTGTTCTGTTTCCATCAGCCCAGCCACCCCTACAGAGCATTTGCTACCATCTACAAGTCAGTGTAGAGTGCTGTCCATTCCTCGTGTTCAGCGATATCTAAAGCCATCTGGACGTTTTTCAGCTCTGCAACCTGACTTAATCCCCCTTGTCCCTAAATAGCTTCTGCAACTTGCCACAGCGTAATGCAGCTTTCCATTTTTGATGTATCACTTCAAGACAGCAGGGAAGAGAAGGTGTCGCCTTTCATGTTCTAGTAGCTGATTATATGGTGAAGCCTCCTCAGCACATGTCGCCTTCTCCTCCTCTTCCTCTTCCAATGATAGTCTGAAATTTTTACCTTCACGCCAGTTCGTGATGATTTCCAAGATCTCTGGGTGATTGGGATTTCCTATTGAAGCTGTTGTGTGATCAGAGCAATCTACTTACTCCATGTGTTGTCAGTGCCATGATGTGTGGCAGGGACTTTCCTTTTGAACATCCTGCCCAGCACTGGCAGTCAGGGTGCCTGGAGGAGCTGTGCTTTGGTGCCCATCACTTCTGAAGCAGCTCAAATGCCTTCATAAACTGCCAGGATCTCTTTTTCAGTTGGGGTGTAGCAAGCCTCAGATTCTTTGTATCACTGACTTCAGAAGCCTAGGGGTCATCCTTGAATCCTGTGGCTACCTCTTGCTACCTCTTTACTCCAGAAGAACCATTCTCCCCACCTGCAGTGTAGAGCAAATTTTTTATATCACGTCCTGTCCTGACTGGCCCAGGGGCTACTCCATGAACAATCTCCTGTTTAATTTGTTCAAAACTTGTTGTTGTACAGGACCTCATTTGAAATCTATGTCACCAGAGAGAGAAAGTTTACAGCCTGACTGTAGTCTGGAATATGCATCTTCCAAAAATCTACAGCATCTAGGAAAGCCTGTATTTCCTTCTTGCTGGTTGGTGGGGACAAAGATGCTATCTTGTTAACCACGTCCGTTGTAATGTGATGATGTCCCTCTTATAATTTTATTCCGAAAAACTTAATTTCCTGGGCAGGTTTGTTGACCTTATTTTGCTTTATGACAAAATCAGCTTTCAGGATGATCTGGATTGTCTTTTCCCCCTTCTCAAAAACTTCCTCTGCTGTGTTGCCCTATACAGTATTATCAACGTGTCGCAAATGTTCTTGCCCTTTCCCAGTGCAGTCTGGATCAGTTCAAGGCAAATTGTGTGGCTGTGTTTCCACCCCTGGGGCAGTCTGTACCAGATGTACTGGACATCCCTCCAGGAGAAAGTAAACTGCGGTTTGCACTCTCCTGCTGAAGGAATGGAGAAAGAATTTATAAGGGGTCACCATTTTTCTATTTTTCAGCATTTCTCTATTTTCTACGAGTTGATAAATATTTTACAATAATTTGGATCAAAAAATTCAGCATTGTACTAAATTATATGATTGTATTTTGCTTGCCTTCAAGCAACATTTTGAACTGCTGTGTTGGTACAAGAAGTGCACAAGTTCTAAAATCTTGAAGAAGTAACTGAATAAACTTTGATTTTGTTCAGGAAAGAAAGAGGCCAATGGGGATGGAATAAGGATCAGTCTTGAAAGGGGTAGTTAATCTGCCTATGTCTAATTCTAAAATCTTCTCTGCCAGTCAAAGTGACCAAAGAAGTGACTAAAATCTGTCTGAAACAGGATTAAGAAATCACAACTGGAATTGATATTTGTTGCTTTACTGGGCACATCTAGTGTGTAATGCAAATGTCTGAACATATATTTTAGAATAATCGTTGGTGATCTGAATTTAGATACACAAAAAATCTAGACATCTTCCTACAGTGTCTAGCTTTGTGAGTGATTTTGACAAATTATACAGAGATATTAACACAAAATATGATTACATTAAGTAATCTAGTTTACATTATTTTTTGACATAATGTTCCATTTTTGTCCCATTTCTATGCATTGCATTTTGTCTGAATTATGGTTAACGAATTATGGAGAGGAAGCCATGTGAAATTTTGTATGATCTAGGTCACCCTTCCAAACAGTGGAAAGCAACGCAAGGTCTTTTGCTAAGTACTCAAGTAAGAATTTTGCCATAGCTGGGCCAGACCTATGCTTTTGCCATGCCTGGGAAAGAAATGAAAGTGTGTCATACTTACATCAATTCTAGTTTATGTGTCATTGTAAGATGATTCAATTTGTGTTGGAGGTTTTTTTTTTGTTTTTTAAAGGGTTTGTTTGTGTGTTTGGGGTTTTTGTATGTTCAATTTTTCTTTTTGTTTGGCAACTGGTTTTTGGTTTCTTTTTCTTTTTAAGAAAGCATGAAATCTATCAATTAAGACCTCAAATTGCAGATCAAAATTCTGATTTTGCTCTCACTGCTATATCTCAACAACAGCTAACTGGCAAAAACAAGCATAAGTTATTTAATATAATGGAATAATTATTTGGCCTGCTAGATATGATAACTGAGATGTCAATGAATAATCATCTTTATTGGTCTCTTCTTTAGCAATCACAGAACTTAAAATATAAACCAAACTGTTCTGTGATTCTAGGAATATTAAATGCTAGTAGTTTTTAAAATTACATATTTTAACTGAACTCCCAAACTCTGAGTAAAATAACTCATCACTGCAACACACGCTGGGGATGGGTGCCTCAGTCATCTGTATCTGTGATCTAATTCTTCCTTTTTTCTGAAACCGAGATGTGTGATTTTGTGCTGCTTGTGGAGCCAGGATACGGCAAAGACATATACCCTTGAAGCTTGGCTATTTCTTTGGGCTGCTCATGTAGGTAGCTGGGATTGTTCTCGTGAAAATATTTCTTACGTGGATTGAAATTTTAACCTCACATTTATAAATCTAACACAATCTCGAACTAACAACAGTTTAATGAATAAATTATAACAGTGTTATCTTGATACAGTCTCATGCTTTAGTGGAGAAATAGAAGAAAATTAACTTATCCTACTTTGCATGCATTTATCCCTTTCCTCTTTTAATGGTATTCTTTTGGCTTTTCACACTGCCTAGCTGTGTGTGAAGTTCACAGTAATTATATATTTTCTGAGAAAATCAGATGGAGGAGGGTCATAGAATGATTATCCATGAAGGCAAATCCAAGTTTTACAGATTTCTTGTTGCCTAGCATTTCCTCATTTAAAATTCTATGGGAAGTCATGATTACACATTAAATAATTGTGCTATTTTCCATTGATCCTGTGTTCACAGCATAGATGCCCTATGTGAATGACAATCATGAGGAGTACAGGAATAGAGAAGCATGATTTCAGATCACTCATATGGTATGAACAGTTCCATCTGACATGTTATCTCACAGTACCAATATTTCTAATACATGAAACAACATGATTGTGTTGTTTTTCAGATGTATTTCAGTACCTCCCAGAATAATCTTCTCCATAACTTTCCCAGTCACTGAAGTGAGACTGACACACCTGGAGTTACTGGGGTCATTCCTCTCGCCCTTCTTGAAAACTGGTACAATGTTTGACAGCTTCCAGTCAGCTGGGACCTCTCTGGATTTCCAGGACTGCTCAAAAACCATTGAGAGGTTTTGCCGTGACATCAGCCACCTCTTTGAGGATTCTTGGGTCAATTCCATGAGGCCCTACAGATTTGTAGGGGTCCAGCTGTAGCAGCTGATCCCAGACAACTTCAGAGCCAATTGGGAGCTGATTATTCTTGCAGTCATGGTCCTCCAGCTCAGGGCACTGAGACCCCCTTGGTCTGTAATTTGTGCTGAAGACAGAGGCAGAGGATGCTTTAAAACACCACTGCCTTGTCCATGTCCCTGTGTGTGAGGTGGTCATTGTCATCCTGTAATGGGCCAATGTTATTTTAACACCATCTCTTGTCATTAATGTATTTGAAAAAGCCTCCTTTTATTATCCTTCACTGTTCTGGCCAGCTTCAGCTCCAGCTGAGTTTTAGCTGCACAAATTTTCTCCCTAGACTGGCAAGCAGCATGTCTGTATTTTTCCCTTTTTTCCACTAGGTTTAGCTTTTTTACTTTCTTTATATCCAAGAGAAGATTCCTGTTCAGTCAATATGGGCTTCTGACCCTCCTGCCTGACTTCCAACATTCAGGAATTGCTGCTCCTGTGCCCTTTGCAGGTGATGTTTAAAAAGTAACCAGCACTGATGGACCCCAGCACCTGCAATACCATTTTCCCAGGAGACCTTGCTTACTAATTCCTGAGCAACCTGAAATCTGCTTTCCTTGTGACTAGAGTTGAGGCTTTGCTGGCACTTTTCCTTCTGTCAACAGAGATTTTGAACTCAATCACTTTGTGGTCACTGTGGCCAAGACACTGGTGGCTGTGGCCAATCTCCACTTTGCTCACGATATCCTCTCAGACAAGGAGGGCATCTTCCTTCATCTGCTCCCTTAGCACCTGCTTCATAAAGTTTCCATCCAGGTTTTTCAGGAATCTTTGGACCTTAGTTTCCAGATGCTCCGAGTTAATATCTGGCAAGTTGAAGGACATAAGGACAAGGGCAGTTGACTTGGAAGTGTCCCTTAATTCCTCAAGGAGTAAATTGATGTCATCATTGTCCTGGTTAGGAAGCCTATAGTAGACTTCCATGATGACATCCTCCTTATTTGTTTCATTTAGCAGATACTGAAAGATACTACTGATGTTTTATGATCTTTCTTCACAAACATTTGTCCCATGTATCTGCTTCACAGACTATAAAAAGACAAAAAAGCAATTGTGGCATGTATAAATGGATGACTTAAAGTTATGTATTTTGAATCTGATAATAATGAATAAATAAGAATCCTTTTCAGCATACATATATTTTAATATAATTACACTAAACAGGTCACATTATAATGAAGGATATTGTATCATGAACTATTATAAGAGTTCGCTATATTTTCTTTCTCTACAAAAGGAAAGACCTGGGTTTCACT
>VXBC01008665.1:147966-161056 GCA_013399945.1 Ploceus nigricollis | reverse complement strand
ACTGAAGCTTTCCTTTGTGAGGCTAAGGAGAAAACGGAGCTCTTTGGCCCCACCCTGCAGCTCCTGCAGCTGCACAGGCTGGCGGTGCCGCCCCGGCGCTCCTGCCGGTCCCTGTCGTGTCTCCAGCCCCATCCTTCCCTGGGTCTCCACTCTGTGTCTGGTTTAACTGGGGCTGCCTCTGCACTTGGATGATGTGTTGGGCAGCCCAGTCCTGTTCGGTGCCTCTGTTTGGGTGCTCACGTAGCCCCTGTGCCTGTAATGTCCTACAGCCGAAAGGAAAGGCAGGGCTGTCTCTGCTCTGAGCTGGCCGGCCCTCGTGCCCGGGCAGGGTGTGCTCCCTCGGCCTACCTGCTGCAGGGGCTCAGGAGGAAGGGCACACAGCCCTCACGCTCTGGTGAGGAGCTCTTGCTTGCCAATGAAGCCACGCTCTGTGCTGCAGCTGACCGCCACCTCGGTTTATGGACACTGGAGCACTAACGCAGGGCTTCAAAAAGGCAGGCCCAGGCAGCGCTGGCCCCGGCTGCAGGAACAGGAGCTGCTTGGATGGTTTCCAGACCCCCTGTGTGAGTGCAGAGCCTGCAAGGGACGCCAGGCGAGTCCCGCTGGCCAGCAGTGCTGGCCTGAGCTCAGAGGGCTCGCTGCAAATTCGGTCACAGCATCGCCTCACGGCCACCGCGGCCGGAGCCTGGAGGAGCCACGGGAAGCCTTCCTGCTGCGCTGGGACACGGCGCTGCTCGCACCCCTGCAGCAAAGGGACACCTCAGGCATGGAAAGCTGCCACGTCCTCAAGCTCCTTCCCGCACAGTGCATCTCCCCAGCTCAATTTAACCACTTGATGGGCAGAGCTGCTCCAAACCACAGGTGGCTGCAGCCAGGGGGCAGGACATGGTGCTGGCTGCTCGCTGTTGGCATCCAAGGCACAGGGCAGGGCCTGGGAAGGGACAAATGAAATGCAGAAACAGCAACACACTTCCCATCCATGAGACAGTCTTTTCATGGCCCCAAAGCTGTAGCCACACTGCTGTGTTTAAAAAGAGGACATAAATGGAAGATCAATTCATGATTTATCACGGAATGAATTAGGTCTATTCCTTAGTTATAATGGCTCATGAGGTCATCATGGCTTATGCCATATTCTCAATTTTTGTCTTCCTTGAAGAGCTGCTCTATTGCAAACAAAGTGTCTAAAGTGCAGAATTTTATGTGATAATGAATTTCTCTCTCATTTTTCCTGAGAGAGAAATGAAATGAACCTCTATTCTCTAAGTCCTTGCATTGCAGGGTTCTTGGTGCACCTTCCTCCCTCTCCACTCTCCCTCCACCCAGCCTCCAATAGAGTTTTAAAAAACTACAAGAGGGGGCTTTTGACTGTTCTAATCACCCCTCATTTGTGCTGGAAGTAACTCATGGGCAGGGCTGCTTTACATCAGGCCAAGCAGAGGTCAGGCACCTCAGAAGATCAAGCAAAGCATGGCTTACCTTTCCCTGGTGCTGTTACCTGTCTGAATATTCTGAGTTGGATTCCCCTGCCCACTGCAACTACCATGTCTTAAAATATGGAATTGCTAATGCTTTTATTTTCAAAAGGAGAGCACTGGTACAAACCTAAGCCCCACCTGCAGCATAGCCTGACTTTGGCGTGGTGTAACCAACAGCTGAACAGCAACTGGCAGTGGTCCAACAATGAGCATGGTGATGGTGCCCATCACGTGCACATAGACACCTTGTTCTTGTCCTCTGAAGGAACTGATTCCATGCACAAATCAGGAGAACAATTGCCACAGAGAATTTCACTGTCAGAGAAACAAAGCAGAGCTGTGAAGAGCCAGGGGCCCACGAAGCAGGGCAGGGAGAAGCTGGAATCTCAACACCTTGTGCATTGTCCCAGTTTCATCCATGTAAAAGTGAGAAGCAGAGCTGGAACACTGAGGGCCTGGCAGGGCCCTGCAGTTTTGGACGTCTGACTTGCATGGTGTGGCAGGACTACTCTGGCAAAAGGTTCTTCACTGCTCAAATGAGTTCTTCTCAAAACTTAACTTACTCCCTGCCTTGTAACACTAAAACTTAAATACTTCTTAGGGGGCTACTGAGGCACAGGGCACAGTAACCACCTCAATTACTTCTGATCACATATTGGGGCCTTTTACTGGCATTTTTGCTGGCTCCTTTTTTGTGGTGATCTTTTTTATTATTACAAAATTTTAATTTCTGTGTCCCCATTAAATAGTGGGGGCAGGTTGCCCTCTAAGAAAGTCATGTCCTGCCAACAGTCTGTCAGGCTCCATTTTGCTCCCCTGGTTGAATGCAGCGCTGTAGCAGTTGGCAGAAAGCAGACCTCCTCGATGTTAACGACAGGAGCAGGGATCAGCTGCCTTCTCAGAGGCAAGCGAGGATCAACACAGCAACAAAACAATACAGGTTTCCAAACATGACATGCAGTTAATTCCTTTGCAGTAATAATTTATTGCTAAGCCATCAAGCACTATAAATGAAATCCACGTGAAGTTTAACTGGGGAGCAATAAGAAAAGTGGGGAAGGCATTGAAAGCGGCTTCTTGCTGCAGTTTTCAGAAGGCAGCATTGCCCACATTTTCCTTATAGACAGAAACAAAAAGGATTTCCTACAGACAAAAAATATCATGTCCCCTTGAGAGCTGAATAAGCTCAACATTGGTGCTCACATCCTGAGAGGTATCTGGAAAGAGCTGCGTTGTGGAAGGGCTCTTCAGTTTTGGCTGTTTATCTGCTTGACCCTGGCACAGGGAAAGGTGTCACGTTTTGTGTGAAATCAAAGCTTGTATGAAGCTCTTCCAAGTTTTATTTACTGTGAGACAGGTTAAACAAACAAATTAACCCTAGGGAAAGCCTGACAATCTGTGCAGAGGCAGCAGCAGTCTCTCTCTAAAAAGAAATCCCATGCCAGCCATGCTATTTTATCCCTGATCTTGGCTACTAAAAACCATCCTACCTCCTTCCCATGTGTTCACATGTAATGCTCTGGTGTGCAGCTGTTTACACCAGCCACCACAGACCTGACCCTCTTCTGACATGAAAAAGTAATTTTATATACATATACATATACATATGTATGTATGTTTGTATGTATGTATGTGTGCATGAATTTTTGTTGATGTCTGTGCTTTCAAAGTCAGACACTCCACAGCAGTCTTTTCTTTCTTCACCCCCAAAATGGTTTCTCAGTGAGGATCAAACCATAGCCCCATTAGCAATCGTCACATAATATTGCAGTCCAAACTTCATAGAGCCACCTGGCTGATACGTGATCTTAAAGTCTAAGCACTCCTCCTGCATCAGTGAGGGAAAAAATAAATTTAAAAAAAAAGAAGCAGTCATGAAACAGTACAGTAGTACAGGTGCTAAAGACTGGTACTCCAGAGGACATCTTCACAATGAGAGAGAAATATGGCTATAAAATCAGCTTACAATATTATTAGTCATATAGTCTTGTTCAAGACTTATGAAAATGCTGATTTTGTTCTGAGAAGAGACAGTCCCATAAGACTTGAATGCTTCAGAAGGTTTCCACCAGGAAGCACAGCTCCCTGGGAATGTAATTTGAGCGATTAGCTCTGTGAGGGACATATTGCAGAATGAAGGATCTAACTTAAGTCCATGTTTGTACATGGCACTACGGCAACCATAAATCACATCAGCCCCCCACAAGGTATTGAGTACAAGTTCAGAGCCCTAATGTGCTCACACTGCCATCTTGACATGAGCACCCACACTTAAACTAAAAAAAAAAGATAAAATGTTGGACTGAAAGTAGATTTTTCTCATGCTCATACTTAGCACGGAGACTTTCCATCCAGAGATCTTTCATCAAAGAACATTATCATTATCTCCCCTAAAAAATTATGTAGTAGAATCCAAATCCATCCAAACTTTGCTAAACCCCAGGATTAGGAGTGTGATTTGTGTGGAAGTGACAAATCTCAGAAGCATACCAGGATCCAATAGGAATAACCAGAATCAGTCAGCTGAACATGTTCTGCCGGGACCTTGGCAAACTGCTCTGTGCTGTAATGCATGGAGAGAAGTAGATTAGAGAATCAAAAGGGGTGTATTACAGTCTCAGAAGCTGGAGTTGGTTATAAGGCTATTATCATAACAAAAAGGAATGTAACAGGGCAGGAGAGCTGCCAAGGGGAGTGCTGGTAATTGCAGTCTCAGGAAGAGCAAACAGAGCTCCTGCGGGGGCTGGCAGCAAGCAAGCACAGAGAAAGCCAGCAAGGGCTTCCAAGGGCTCTGGGGGAAGTGGAAAACTCTTACCCTTTCTGGTTTGATCCTGTGCAATTGTGCAAAAGGACAAAAGAGCTCACTCAGCATTGAGTGGAGGAAAGGGACTGACAAATCCAAAGGAAGATCATCTGTCTGGTCAGGGAAAAAGTGGTACAGCAGGTGTCTGAACCTGTGTCTAGGAGCCACCAGTGGAGGAGTACGTCCATGAATCTGTCAAAGAACATTTTCCTATCCCAGATGCTTCACAACAGTGAAGTAAAGGCCAGTGTGTCCTCCTGGCCAATGGCTATGTGTCCCCAAGTCCTCCCTCCCACAACCAGTGAGACCCTCTGAGCCAGAGGCTGAGCCAGGTGACTGCAGAATGGGGAGGGCAAGGACAGCCTTCCTCTTGGAAGAACAGCATATTTATTCTGCTGATTAATTTCTAACAAGGGAGGAAGAGCAAACACAGGGGAAAATGGTTCAATGGAGAAGAGGGGGGGAAATTGTGAGAACAGAGCCAGAAAGGAAGATGAAGAGCAGAAGAGCAGAGAAGAAGGTGTCACTCACAGGCAGATGCCCACCTTCCTGAGGCGCTCCTGGGAAGTGATTTGTGCTCCAATTAATGTTTTCATTTATTTCAGGACAAAGAAGATGGTTTGTTCAACAAACATGTTTTTGCTTCAAAATGGTTTGGAATGCCTGAAACTTCTGAATGACTGTTTACCTTTCTTTAAATAAAGAATAAAAAAATCATACTTTCAAAAATTCTCTCTCCATAGTCAGGATTAGACATTTGAATAGAACTGTTTGCTGAACATGACTTGAATTTATCAAGCGTTCTATCCTACCTATAGCTGAATATTTTTGGAGAGTTTATAACTGAAGGGCAGAAACAATCTCCCTGGTTTAGCTTCTCATCAGGCCTGTGCAAGATCTGGATACACTGGTTTCCCGCATCAGCACAGCTTCAGGTACCATTCCTCCTGCCAGAGCAGGCAGTCATTGTAAGCTCTCAGCAGTTAAGGAAGACAGAAGTGATTTTCAGCACCTCTGTGCAGATCTTCACCCTATCCACAGCCCTCACTCCCCATGGGCACCTCCCAGAGGCACAGCATCTGTGAAGGGCACCTTGGAAGCTATGTTGGAACAGAAGCTAAACTACATTGCTTTGGGCTACATTATGTGCTTATAGATAGTGGCATACATGTGTCTGGGTGTTTGTAGCAGGAATAGCAGAAAAACAAGAGAGAAAGCAGCAAGCAAGCACTTGATCTGACTGAAAGACAAAGGAGAAGTTTAAAGGTCAAAAACTGCTTGAAAGTTGTGAATGAAAAGGATGTCTGATCCTGTTTGCTTCCACCTGAGCTGAGGGCAGCAGGATTTTGTGATAAACAGCAGACATTCAGCAACACCTGACTCCATTGCCTGTTTTCTCTGAGAGCAAACAACACACATGGAGGGCCTTTGGCTGCCCAGCTGGGTCATGTGGGAATAACAACATGATGGGAATGGACGTCTCGTGATGTTATTTATCAGGCTAAACATGCCAAGTAGTGCAAAGAGGCTTACACACTCAGGTCAGTTGTGTTGTTATTGCAGCATTTACTGCTCATGGCACTCCCTGTGCACCACTTCAAAAGTTACCTGGCTCTGCCACATGATCCCTGAGCAAGCAAGCCAAGACTTTTAACAATATCTATTTTCCTCTGTTTCACAGGTCAGTGCTCCAAACAAACTGCTAGTGTTCTCCTGAAAGATTTATTGTGAAATTCAGCATGGAAAACACTGGGGCAAAAAAAAAAATAACAAGCACATTGCTACTGTTTAGGAGGGACTGCACGTGTGATGTAGGTGCAAAAAAAAATTCCCTGCTTTAAAACACACATTTTATCTATGCAGATCATGATCCCATAATTCTGTGCAGCATTCAATGGCACTTACATAGAAAATAGTTTGTTCACTCACAGAACAAGCAACACTGGGTGGCTGACCTCACTGACTCCAGGAAATATTTTGCCAGCGCAAACTTGTGAACCACTAGCAGCCAAATACTCTTAAGACTTATTCAAGACAGAGCACTACTACCCAGAAGTTCAGGTCATGTTTCTTGTCCTGCTCTTCTTTAAATTATGAGTTTCCACAGGGCCAAGTTGCTTGTGTGTTTATTTACTGTTACACAGCAAGCCTGCAGCTGGCAATAGCTTTTTGGGTCATCTGGCTATGAACTTCACATTTCAGCTTCTTCTGGGTTGCCCACGGTTGTTTTTAGGTGATGTCAAACAAAAATCTCAAACTGTGTTTCTCCCATCTCTTTGAGCAGAACTGTTCTTATACAGATGTCTACCAGTACAAACAATGCAGCAATAATAGTAAAAAAAAAAAAAAAGAAAAAAAGAAGGAATAAAGGGGTACTGCTATAAATACTTTTATTGCTGGCATAGATGATTTACTGCCACTTAGTTAATCCCTTTAAAATAGCACAGCTGAACACCTTTAAGTTTCATGCATACAGATGACTAATTAAATACACAATTAAATGGTTTGACCTGGCACTATTCTGACCATTAAAATCATTAAAGAAATAGAGCTTGTGGTTCCCTCAAGGCAAAGTGTTCCAGTGAATAATTTGGGTATTTCAGTAGCTTGGGGCAGTTTGGGACAAACAGGATATTCACAAGCTGGAGGGACTGGCTTGGGAACCAGCACTTGGGGAACTGACTGCCTGACCCCATCTCTCAGCCCATGACTCCAGCTCATTGCTCTGTGCCTTGGAGACCAGGGCAGAAGGACACAGGGGACACTGGGACAAAAGTTAAAATAATTCAGTCAGAACTACTAATTCATATTGTGACAAAGATTCAGCTGAATTCAAGACTTTCATTATAATGCCTGGGTGCAATTACAGCAGGCAATCAGCCAGGACCACTAATGGACATCCCTCAGCCCCTGTCCATGGGCAGTCCCAGGGGAAGCTCAGGGCCAGGTCATGAAGATGAGGCATTGTCTCATCTACATCGTCTGACTGAGCAGCTGAGTTTCTTTGTAAATAGATGACATAGGTAAAGACAAATATAAGTTTTCCTTGAACATATTTATATTTGTTCACCTGTTTTCAAGGCTCAGGTGGTGGTGGTGTAGGTGGATACACTGGCCACCACCACTTATCCTGTCTCATCTGCTGATGAAGATATGTGGTGTGAACACACTCTTGGGTACTGCTCCATTGCAAGTAATAGCATAGACTTGTTTTCATGAGGATTTGGCAGATACAACCTCTCAATAGATTTCTGAAATAACCAGAACTTCCATAAATGATGACACTTGGTGAACTTCCCTTCTAAATCACTGCCAGCAAGCATTTTTCTCTGCTTTCCCATGGCAGGATAAGCCACCTGTTTCTCTTCAGCAACAGACTGTACCCACCCAAATAACTGGGTCAAGATTGGCCATGTGGACAAAGTGCATGAGAAGCCTCTCTGGAAATACCAGCAATGCCATGTCAGGTGGGGCCATCCATGGCTTCTCTGCACATGGGCAGAATAACATCAGCTGCAGTTGCAGCATCACCTGAGGCTGAAAGCTTTGAGTCTCCTACAGACCACACGCAGCATCCGAAGAGAGCTGACATACAGTACAAAGTATGCAGCACCTTTATATAAGTCTGCCTTTCTTTTACAAGCACCCACTTTCAACAGAGAACTCTGATGTTCTGAGCACTGCCCGACTGGAACATCTGTTCCTGCCAGCTTTTGCTGCTACTCTGTAAGCTGCAGAGGTTTTTCTTCCAAATGTGTTCCATCATTTTTCAGAAATATAGTAAAAGGTATTTCAGGGAAGATACTTACTTCTGAAATGACTTGGACAAATGTGAATAGCAGAAAAGCTGAGAGCGAGGAGAAAAAAAACCTTTCACCATCCTCTCTTCAGGCCACAGATTCACCTGAAGGCAATAGAGTTGCCATTGATCTTCTCAAAACTCACACTGATCTTCTCCCAGCACAGTGCCTGATCCTCAGGTAATGAGCAGGGATTAAGGACCCCAAGAGAGGCTTTCACTTAGCACAAGAAGGTCCTGGAGTAGAGCTGGGGAGGACTGCAATGTCTGCAGGTAGAAACCTTCCTCTGCAGCTTCGCAAATAAGATAAAGCCCCTACTGACTGGCCAGGGAATAGGAGCAATAGCTCACTCTATATGGGCAACCACAGCTACATATTATAAAAAAATGACATGGCCCAGTAAAGACCAGAGGCATTTGTGTGCAACACCTTTTGATTCACCAGCTGTTATCAACCCTCCTTTCATGACAATAGTGTCAATAAATGAATCATATTCACAGGGTTGTTCACAAGATGTTAATGAAAAGTGGTCAGTAAACGCTTGCAGGAGCATTTGCACCGAAGTGGCCTTCTGTTTGTTGTCTGAATTGCAGATTAATTGAACATTTATGAACATTGGCTGATAACTCATGATTTTACACAGACTACATGTGATTTTCATCATCTGGCCAGGAAGCTGCTACAGCACAGCACTGCTCAGATGAGAAGACAAGAATACCAAATATATATTATATTACCAGGTCATATGTAGTGAAACATAAATAGTCCCACAAAAACCTGATTTCGTTGGGGATAATTTGCAAGCAGAAATGAGACTGCATTTTTAAAATAAGTTGTGTCTAGTTCAACTGTGAATAGTTGCCTGACTATAATAATAACTGACCAACAGAGGTCGAGTAGCAGGTATCATATTCAGTCATGAATCCAATCTAAAAATAATTCCCTTAAAACCTTTTGTGAGTAAACTCAAACATATTCAAAGGAATCACAATTGCCTCCTGGCCAATCTGGGAGTAGAAAACATGACAAAATATGCTGAATAAATTATTCACTGTGAATTGTTCCCCTGACTCTAACTTTGACAAGATGCTTCTTAGGAAAATCCCTTTTAAAAATAGATAATATAGAGCTACATACCAGATTATGTTAGGAGTCTTTACACAGCCCTGGATTTTCTGCCCAGCCAAAGTTTATTTAATGACTATTTCAAGGAATGAGGGGAAAATGCAGTACTGGGGGAAAAAAAAAATCACAGTTTTGTTTCACTGCATTTTTTATTTACCTTTTAATCTCTCTCTGTTTCATTCTCACTTACCCTCTGTGGAACCTCCATATTGTTGGTTCCAGACTTGAAGTAACGAAGTTCAAAGCCACAATTTCTGACTGAAGCTTTTTTTTTAATCCCTGTTTGCATAATTTTACTGATTTCTCTCTCTATCCATTGCTTTGGTCTTTTTGCAGCATATTTTTTGTCTCCCAACGTTTTTCCTACCAGCTAAATTTCAGTTCGGTCTCACAATGTAGAATCATGAAGACTGAGAAGTGTCAGAATTTATTACAGTACATTATAAGATTATTGCTATAAGGTTTTAATTCCGTATCAAAATCCAGAAAATAAGTGTGCAGCCTAGCGGGAGGCGTCCCTTTTTGTGAGGGCGTTGAGGGGTGAGGGCGTTGGAACTAGATGATCTGTAAGGTCTCTTCAGACCCAGACTACTCTGTGATTNACGGTCAGATGGAATGATTAAGGGAGGTGTTTGTGAACTTTCACCTGCTTGTCAGCTGTAACTTGAGGAAAGGGAAGGTGGAAGACTTTTAATTTGGGCCGTAAACTCATATTCTGCGTTGTTAATATGGAGGGTGCCGTAGGAGATCAGAATGTTGTGATGGCAAAGCAGCCACTTCAGCCTTCTTTACCCGAACAGAGTGGTTGGTGGACAACACCACTATACAGACATACAGGAATATATTCCCCGGATATACAGGAATTGCAGCAGTTCACTATACAATGAGGCAGTCAGCTATACTCAGATGCTAGGCCTGCATATATTTGGAGAAGATGCGGAAAGCTCTGCCACAGGAGAAAATTGTGTGAAAGGACTGCTTGTGCATAAAGGGGTAGCCAGCTTTTAGGAGGAAGATAGTAGCACAAACGCTCTTCACATAGAACACCTAGTAACATTCCCACAGAAGTATCAGCTATGTGCCTGCATCTTCTAAAGGACAGGAAGCAGCTCATTTTATGCAAGGCTAATTTGTAGGGCAGAATGGGTAAAGGAGCTTCCTACATTGATAGAGACTCATGTAAGTGCCAGGCGTTGCTTGATCTCATTCTCAAATCTTCAGCAAGGAGAAGCCTGGTCCTGTCAGAGTCCAGCCTGTTTGCTGGCAGCCAGGAGCTGCATCCTCTGCGGAAGATGCACCCAAATCTGGTGTCAGAAGTGTTGTGACACTCATCTGATTTCATCTCAGCCTTTACAAGTCCTGCCTTCATTTTGTGTAATACACTGCTCATGAAGAGGGCTGTGTGACTGATGGAGAGGTGGATACTGTGGGGTTGCACATGTCTCAGGCAAGGAAGGGCTCACTCTATGAATTCCTGACCAACAGGGTGGGAGTCTGCCACTTCGGAAGTGGAGACCTCAGTACATGGCAGGTCTTTAATACTTCTGGTTTCTTTTTCAGTTATGAGGGTAACCACTGGCAGAGCCTAGCCTAGGCTTTCCTGCACTGCACTACATCAAAAGCCCAACACTTTTTTTAGTTAATTATATATATTTAGTTAGTTATTATTCTTTCAATAATTGTTTCAAACTTAATTGTACTAGGACTCCCTTGTGACAGCTACCAGGACAAATTATCTATTTAGCCAGAGCAGAGAGCAGGGTTTTGTCTCCTGGTTGTGATTGTGCCATGAGACACTAGGGGAGGCAAAAAATGAACTTCTGCTTCTCTTACTACAACTGTGATCATCTCATCCCGTTTCATGGCTTTTCCTTCAGCCTCGTGACAGTAGGATCCTGTGGCAGGTTTTCAATGCTCTTCTGTTGCTAGTGCTTGCTATTCTGGTGTCTCAGCTAAATCCTCACCCAAGACAAGGCTGCAGATCCTCCCTCTGAGTAATGCAGCTAAATAGAGAGCCATTTTTAATGCAGTGTGAGTGATGATGGCTGTGATGTGGGAAGAAGCAGTTATATATGTTGATTCTCTTAAAACAGACCAAAAGGACAAGCTGTTCAAGCCAATGCTGCTCTGATCTATAAAGGCAGTAATAAAACTCAAAGCTCCTCTGGTGCTGACAGAATGGGAGCATATACAGCCCTGCATCTTCTCACTTTGATTTACCTGAGGGGGCACCACACAAGTGCCCATGGCCACCATTCTGCTTCACCCATTGCAACACTGCTGGGTGCCTTTGGCACTCCGTCTGTCTGCTGGTGTGAGTATGCTACTATAGCCTGGAAATCTCAGTTCTGACCCTGCCACATACAACCAGCCTCCAAACAATGTTCAAAGGACCTGGGAAGGTGAGAAGCAGCATCAGCAGGATGCTGCCAAGTGGATGCTGCTGCTTGAGATGTGAGGAGTTTCCTGCATGACAGCACTCCAGCTGAATTTGGTGCCTCACCTGTTTTTTCCACCTCACTCTGGCTGGAGAAAGTTAACTCTAACCCTGGCTGCTGGCACTGGCAATCTCCCACAGCTCCCACATCTCCCTCAGCCCTGGCCATGCCCATAGCAGGACCAGCCACTGCTTGTCAGATAATGCCTCGTGCGCTCCATTTTCTTTAAGTGAGGACAAGCCTTCTATGTTTTTCTCCATTCCCTTCCACAGTAACACACATTTTTCATGAATTCTAATGGTTATTATTTTTCAATAACCTCTGACTTGCCTGTGAGCTGATTACTACTACACAGACATTGCTTTTCTTCACTTTGTTTCATAGCTTTGGGGTTTTTTAAATCACATTCTTTTTTTCTAAACCCCAAAACAGTATTACTACTTGAAATACAGCAAAACATGGTGCCTCAGCTGTAGGCAGTATATGATAAACAAGAGAAAGAATGGAAAGAAAGCAAAAGGATTTCAGTTTGAAAGCCAAGAAGATTGTTTGTCACACTGTCACTAACAGCCCTGATAGCCTGTATATGGCAGCCACCCTCTGTGCCTACAGATGGGACTCCTGGGCATCCCACGCCCACCCTCTGGGACTGAAAGCCTCCTTGCAACACCCCCAGCCTCCAGCGAGAAAAAAAAGATCTTGGAGATAGGGAAACCCCAAGGTCAGTTTTGCAGCCGCTGGTGATTTCCCAAAGTCCCAGGCAGTGTTCTTGCACTCCTGGGATCAGGAGGAAGTAAAAATACTGTCTTTTTTTGCCATTGTTGGGGGATTTCCTAGGATGAGAAAGTGACACTACATTTGGAAATCTGTGTCCTCTTACTGTCCTTGTCCTTCCACAGGCCAAATGTTGTGACCTCCAGGGAGGTCATGTTGTGTCACAGAGAAGAGCTGAGACAACAAGTCTCATTGGGATTGAAAAATAAATGAAACAGACATGAGATTGAAATGGCAAGATAACATCCTTCTACTCTTCATCTCCTTCCTCTTTTCTCCCACGTATTACTCTTCTGATAGGTTTTCCAGTAAATCAGATGGGTTTTATCCCCTGCAGCCTAGATCTCCAGACATAACATTCAGCATTTCTGATGATCTCATAGCAGTCTCCAGAGCAAATGATAATTGTCTCAGAATTCATGAATTTTTGCTAACGTAGTTCTCTTGTCATTCAGCATCCATTCAGCACCTTGTCATTCAGAAAATCAAACCATTGTCTCTGAAGCAGTACAAGGATCACAGACTCCAGTTCCTGGCCCTACACAGAACACCCCAAGAGTCACACCATGTGCCTGAGTGCATTGTTCAGATGTTTCTTGAACTCTGTTAGGCTGGTGCTGTCACCACCTCCCAGGGGAGACTGTTCTAGTACCCAGCCACCCTCTAGGTGAA
>VXBC01008665.1:117532-147638 GCA_013399945.1 Ploceus nigricollis | reverse complement strand
GGGACAGGTCACCACTCTGATGTCACCCCATTCACTGTAACCCCTTGTGCCTGACCCATGAGCCAGCTGCTCTCCCATCACAATATGTGTTTATCCAGCTGTGGGCTGGACATTTTGTCCAGGAGGATCCTATGAAACAGAGTATCAAAAGACTTACTGGCATCCAAAAAGATGACATTAACTGGCTTCCCTTGATCAACTAGGCAGATTACCTTGTCATAAAAGAAAATCAGGTTTGATAAGCAGGAATTTCCTCTCATGAAGTTGTGCTGGCTGTGATCAGTTACTACATTATCCTCCAGGTGTTTTTCAATACCTTCCAGAATCTTCTGCATAATCTTGCCAGGCACTGAAGTGAGACTAGTGGGTCTGTGGTTTCCAGGGTCATCTTCCTTGCCCTTTTTAGTCTTTTAGTTCTAGGCAGTTGGGACCTTTCCAGATTCCCAAGATCACTAAAATCAATCAAGAGAGGCCTCATGACAACATCAGGCAGCTCCATAAGTGTTCTCAGTTGAATACCATCAAGTGCTGTAGACTAATAGGTATCCAGCTGGAACAGCAGATCCCTCAAAACTTCAGGGCTCGCCTGGGAGTTTATCATTCTCACAATCATGTTTCTCCTGCTCCAGGCCCTGGGATCCCCTTAGTTCACCATTTGTGTTGAAGACAGAGGCAAAGAATGCATTAAATTCCTCTGCATGGTCTCTGTGAGGGGACCATCCTCACCCTGTAACAGGCCAATGTTATTTCTGCCCTGCCTTTTGCCATTATTGAAAAAGCCATATTTTTATTGTTCCCCACATTTCTGGCCAGTTTCAATTCTGGTTGAGCTTTGGCCACATGAATTTTCTCCCTACAGTGGCAAGCAGCATCTCTATATTCTTCCCAAGTCACCTGACCCTGGTTCCACTGGGCATACATCTTCCTTTCTTGCTTTACCTCCAAAAGAAGATTCCTACTTAGCCAAGCCAGCCTCCTCATTTGCTTGACTTCAGACATTTAGGAATTGTCTGCTCCAGTGCCCTTGGAAGATGGTGCTTAGAAAGTGACAAACCCTGATGGACCCCAGCATCTTCAAAAGATTTTTCCTGGGGCACTTTTCCACTTGTTCCCTGAGCAGTCTGAAGTCTGCTCTCCTTGTATCCAGATTTGAAGTTTTGCTGGCACTTTCCTCCTGTCAGCAGAGATTTTAACTTGATCACTTCATGGTCACTGTGACCAAGACAGGTGCCAATCATCACTTCATTCACAACATCCACTCTGTTGGCAAGTAGCAAATTAAGCAGGACATCTTTCCTAGTCATCTCTCTTAGAGCCTGTATCATGAAGTTGTCATCCAGGTGTTTTAGGAATCTTCTGGCCCTGTTTGTGCCATGTGTATGGTGTTCCCAGTTAACATCTGGAAAGCTGAACTCTCCCATAAGAGCAAGGGAAGTTGATTTAGAGGCATCCCTTACTTCCTCAAAGCATAATCCATCAACTTCATCATCCTGCCTGGGAGGTCTGTAGCAAACTCCCACAATGACATCCACATTATTTGTCCCTTGTTTCTTACCCAGAGGCTCTCAGCTGCACCATTGCCTGCTGTAAGCTTTGTACATTCCAGCCCTTCCATTAGATATGATGCCAGCCCCCTGCCTCTTTTGTCCTGTGTACATCTCCTGAAGAGCCTGTAGCTGCCCAACAGGGCACTGCAGTCACAGGACTCATCCCACCAGGTTTCATTTAGGTCAGTGATACCAAATCTCTGGGACTGAATCGAAGCTTTGAGCTCCTCTTGTTTGTTCCTCATGCTGAGTGTATTGGTAGAGAAACATTCCAGGTGTTGTACTTTGTAGCCAACATCTCATGAAGCAGATTGAGATAGCCCATTAGTGTTCATTTCCTCAAGTTTTGACACACCATCCCACTGATTATCACTGGTGAGCTGGGTATTCTCCTTTTCTCCCTTCTTAAAGCCCATTTAAAGCTCTGCCAATGAGCCATGTTAGCTCCTGTGCCAGAACTCTTTTTCCACTCTGAGAAAGTGGAAACCATCAGGTGTTGGTAGAACAGGTGCTGAATGGATCATCCCATGGCCATAAACCTCAAAGTTTTTCTGAAGGCACCAGCCTCAGAGCTATGTGTTGATCTGTTGGATCTGCCTATTCCTATCAATATTTTTCCTTGCTACTGAAAGGATTGAAAAAAACACTACCTGTGCTCCTGATCCTACAACTAATTGTCCTAAGGCCCTGAAATCCTTTTTTATTGCCCTTGGACTTCTCTTTGTTATCTCATTATTACCAACTTGAAGAACCATTGATGGATAATAATCAGAGGGCCTTACTAGACCGGAGAGTTTTCTAGTAATGCCCCTTACCTGAATCCCTGGGGGACAGCAGCAGACTTCCCTGTGGTGGGGTCCAGTCAGCATATCAGATCTTTCATTCCCTTTAGAAGGGAGCTACCTATGACAACTACCCTTCTTTTTCTCTTAACACAGGAGGTTGCAGTGCAGGGTATAGATTGTGTTGCCCTAGGAAGCTCTTCTATCCCAGCAGGACCTCTGTCCTCCTCATCAGTAGGTTGTCCTTCTGGTTCCAGGGCTCCATACCTCTAGTAAGAAGTACCACTCCTACTTGTCACTGTCAAATTTTTAGGAGGAGGATCCTTCCTCCTAGTATGGGCACTGACCAGTTTCCAGCCTACCTGTTCAACACACTCTCAGCTAGCTATTTGACAGGGTTCTGGGTCCATCTGGCTCTTAACTACAAAGGAAATTCAAGATTCCTGTGACTGTAGTGTCTATGAGAATAACCTATCAATCTCTTGCTCTTTTTTTCAAGTTCCTTCACCTGGTGAAGCAGCTATTCCCAGGTCTCAGCTGGGCCCAAAAGGGCAGGACCCTCTTTCTGTCTTGATCCCCCCTAACAGTATTGAATTTCCCCTGGTTCTGCCTAGCTGCAAGCAGGAAGTGAAAACCCCTTTTTAATATTTTAGTGAAATAGAATCAAGTCAGGAACTTTATAGAAATGCTGGTATTAATCCAGGAGTCCTCATACCAGGAGGTATGAAATGTGCCTGTCCCTCCTGACTGTCAGTCCATGAAAGAATTAGATCTTCAAAAAAAGAAAAGAAATCACAACAAAGCTCTGTTCAAGACATCTCAGCTTCCAAGGACTTAATTTTCTGAGACAAGAGAGCAATATGTTGACATGCTTTAAACCTTATCAATTTACTTACCATTTTCACTAATTAGTAAAATAAATTTTGTGCTCCAAGTTGTGCATTAGTCAATCAACATCAGATAAGGCTGCCAGAGAAACTCTTTCAGCTCTTAGACACATTAGTTACGCCTCTTCAAACTGCAACAATTTGAATTCAATTTTTTTTTTAATTGAAAGTTTCTTCAAAACCGAAATTTCTGAGAGCCTTGTTTGTCTGATATTTACCAGAATAGTAGAAGTCTTGGGTCAGATCCATAGTGCTGCTATTTCATCTCTCTTCAGACACAGAAAATAAAGGACGGCTGAATAAAGAAGGAAACAATGATCACAGGGAAATGTTTGGGAACCATTTTCTGTATAAAAGCCAACTTTCTAAGTATATTAGAGTTTAAGTGGGAGTACAGGATGAACCAGGTTTTTTGTTCATTGGTCAAGAAAGTAAATACATCTGTCTTGACTCAAAGGATAGTCATGTATTTTTCCAATGAAATTAACATTTAAAATAATTATTTCCCCCTGACAAAGCAATTACTTTGATAATGAGCATATTGACATATTTGTGGTTTACTTGGACTTTTATAAGTCAACAGGAAGTGCACAGTGGTGTTTCTGTCCTGTTGGAGTAGGTTGGGGATGCTCTGTCCCTGGCTGCATCCCTGGCTCTGGCCCTGTCCCTTTTCCCCATGGCAGGCACACACACTTCTCCCCATGCTTTCATTCAATCAACAGAGCACATTTCATTTGCATTTCCAGGTGAACTTGGTGTTTTCATCAGTTCAAGATTATTGCTTTTTACGGGTAGGAAGGTTTTTACATTAAGCATGTACTAATGATGTGAGAGTTGAGCTGGGCAAGGGGGCTTCACCCAGGAGGGGCAACTTTATGTTCAAGAACACAGAGAAGAAGTAAGTGGAGACTGAACACCAGAAAAAGATATTCAATTGATACTATGTCAAACCCTGGGTTACAACACATTTTGCATAGTATAGGGAATAGTTAGGCATTAGCATAAGGATGGGATATAGTATGTAGATGTTTGACATTTCACATCTCTATGATGCTAGGAAACCCTTTGCTGAAATAGTTTAATAAGCCAGAACTAATATCTCACTTTCCCATGGAAGTGGAAGAACATCTTCCTGCTAATGTTGTCTGGAAGAGAAATGTTCCCCCTGAACAAATCACAGGACATAGCACAAGTGGAAACTTTAGCCACAATGTTGTCAAATTGTGAAATGCAAAATAGCTTCTTTAGGGTTTGTTTGTTTTGTTTGCTGTGTGTCAAAGATATTTGAGGCAGTTCCTCAAAATAACTTGCCTGTACACTTTTTAACACACGCTGGAATTTCCCTGCTCCTCCTCCCCTCTCATTTCACCCCAAATTCAAACCCTGTTGAGCACAATCTGTACAAGATATCATATTGTGATATTGTACTGTAATATTATAGTACTACATTGGAACTTCTATTGTGTAGTTAAGAATATGTATGTTCAAAAGATATTTAATTTATGGTAGAAAAATGTGGTAGATTCGCAAATTGTCTTGCGATTCATGTTGCCATCATTGTTACAGCATTTATAGGTTATTTTTAGACAAATATCTTATACAATGGTACAACAGGATAAAGTCATGCTGCTCACAGCATCACTTATTTGTTTTAAAAATCCTATATTGTTTTACTCTAACATTAGTTTCTTCAATCCTCTTGGGAATCAATGCCATAAAAACCAACAGTGCAAACAACATGCATGACAGAAAATGAGAGCATCTCTGTGATTATAAACTGACCTAACAGCTCCTCTGACTTACAGCCTATTTTAATGTTATCTGTCTTTATAACAATTTGTATTTTATTATTGATTTCCAAATTTTTCAGAAAACTGAACAAGTAATACAGTGTTTTCCAAGATGTATTTTACATCTGCAAACACTGCCTATTAAATCTGAACTAACTGTCCTCTGCTGTCTTTGCCTGAGGTCTTACCCTATTAATTCCAGTAGTCACAAGCTGTAGGGGTTTCCGTTGTCCGGGCATCTTTTTACTTGATTCTTACTTAATAAACTGTCCAAGGTCATGTGCTATTATCAGTCCCTTTCTAAAAAAAGCATCTTTTTCCCTTCTAGTTTTTGCCGGGCATAGCAGTTTAATCACAAGTAATATTAAAGTAGTTTCAAGGTTTAGCTGCTTTGACAGACCTGTCTACATCTACAAATGTCTATCAAGTTTTGAAAGACATAGTTCATGCATGTCTTCCCTTAAATGTCACTGCCATCTGCACTTTTACTGTCCAGGTACAAGAAACTGTATTATCTTTTCTCTTCTTCCTTATAAATGCCACTGCCTCTTTTGATGAAGTTGTCCTTGCTCACTGCTGGTGTGGCAGCAGAGCTGGACATGCTGCCCTGCTCCCAGTTTCAGTCCTGCCCTGCTCTGGGTAAGGCCACTGAGCCCCACACAGCCCAGCCAGGAGGGATGAGCTTCTGGAATGCAGCTACTGCTATCAGCCACCAAACTCCAGGCTGCCATCATGGCCCTGCCTTCAAGCCATGCTGCGTATTTAAGAGATAAGGGCTAAGTAGTTCAATGCATTCCCCTAGTTTTAGTCTTTCTGCTTGGAGGATTTGCAGTAAAGCCACCACTTACTGCCAATACTGATTGACTGTTTTGGTACTGATACTCACTTAAGATCTGCTGCTGCATAAACATAAACTGTCACAAAGCACCAAGGAGTGCCAGTCACCATCAGCCTGGCCTAGCTGGTAAACAGTAAACTAAATGACTGTGCATCCTGACTACTCAGTCTCTGTGCTACCCAGGTCTTCAAATGGCATTTAAATATCCTGGGTATGTAAAAATAAAGTATTTCACTTGGGTGTTTAACTGGGCAAGCTGATTTGTGCCAGTTAATTTAGGCACTTGTTTAAAAAATCACATGCAACTTCTAAATAGAAATTGAGGAGGTGAAAAGGGGGGAGCCAATCAAAGCCACAGGACTGGCAGCCTTATCATGCCATTCCACTGCCCTGAGGCCAGTAGACATGTCAGAGGTCTCTTCTTCTTGCAGTCATCACAAGCTGAATGTCCTGAGAAGGCAATGAAAGAAGACAAGCACCAGTCTTGACTGTCTCCATTTAACAGAAGGTTTTACTGGTACAGATCAGAGGTGAATTTACAGTGTCTTTCCAGGCTAACTGGCTGTTACAAATGTCTTCATGGATTCACCACTATCATTGTTCAGCTTCTGAAAGAAAAAAAATATTTGCAGTTATGTTGCTGGAGTGAGGTTTCCAAAACCTCATGACAATTCATGATTCAGTCATGAATCCATTCAGTCACAACTCCACATCCCACTGGCTTTTATCTATTTCTAGTGAGAAAAGAAAGCTAAGAGTCCATTGAGGTTCTTTAAATTCCCAAACAAAATAAACCCTATTGACCAAAAAGCATTTATTGCTAAACAGACTGTACTGGGAAACTTATCACCACTTTTAAAGAGATTTCTTCCATCTCCCAGCAGAATTTGAAGGGACACTGATTTTAACTACCTTTGGCAAAGTTGCATTTTTAGCAGAGTACCTTCCTTAACCTGAATAGTCATGTTTACAAAGAAAGGGTGTTTCCACTATAGCTACTGGACCTCAAGACATCTCCTCTTAGTCAAAATAGGGGCCACTGAGGAAATCAAGTGGATGAAACACTCAGATAAAGCTCTTTTAATACACTTGACAGTGTATGGATTGCACTATTTTGTATGTTAGTCATAATATTTCCCTCCACTCCAAATAAGTGTAATCTTAAGAGGAAAATAAACACCAGCGTTTTCACATATGTTGCTGTACAAAAATGAAACCAGAATATATATTGGATTAAGTTAGCTGAGTTTCAAAACGTTCCACTCTAAATCTTAGTCAGATGCTTTGCTGTGTGTCTTAAATTCCGTACTAGTTCATTCTTCTGCAGTTCTTGTGCTTTTAGATTTTGAAGGGATTTAGAAGCCATCCCTAATAACACATCTGTATACCTGAAGCTGTTTTATCCTGGTACCTTCAGTATTAACAGACACATACACATTTTGCATTTGGCAGGAGCAACTGTGCAACCAAATGAGTTTTTTAGAAATTTACAATAATACTAGGCAACGGTATTAAATCTACTGTTACATTTATGGTTTGTAAAAAACTTAGAAGTAGAAACTACTATACAAAAGAGCATTTTCATAAACTTAACTGGAACTGCAAACCCAGCTTACACAGAAGTTTTGAAAATAGCTGATGTGGTCCCACATTCACATAACTGTTGTCTGTTGAAGCCTTCCCCCAGCAAAAAGAAAAATAAAATTGCTAGCTCTGTTGTCTTTAAAGAGCATTTTGTATTATTACTATATTATAGTTTGGAATTAATAGGACCCTTAAATCCCTAGGTACAATACAGGGTCATTGTGCTTTCATGACCTTCCCTGGCAATGCCAATTATCCAAGCTCACAAATCCTACATAGGAAGATCATAAGTTCAGACCCCTGCTGTGCTTATGAAAATGAGTATTTCCTCATTGTATGCTGCACAGAGAAAACCTATATGTTTTGTACTGGCATCAACAGAAAATCTCTGCATCCTGCTGCACACAGAGACCTTCAGGAATGGTTAATTCAACGTGCTGTTCTTGAGCTGCATTAAATTTGAGTTTAGCTGTGTGTCCTTCAAAGTATTGCACATCTCTCTTATTCCTCCTTTGTCGCCCACACAATTTCTTTCTGATTTTCTCTTTGCACATTTTAACCCATGTGGCCTTTGGCTGTAGCATGAGAACCTTCCTGGCTGCCCTGAAATTTTATCTTATCAGCTTTTTTCTGAACCAAGAGGATGTTTCTTTCTCTCAAGCCAGGTTAGATTAAATAGTGCTTGTTTGCACTTACCAGTCCAAGTTCTCTGCTTCTGTTATTGTTGACTACACTAAGCACGACCAGGCAGGAGGCTCTGTCTAATTTAAGATGTTTTGATTTATGTTGTGAGCAGTAGACAAAAGAGCTTAACATTTCTGAAGAAATCACCCAAGGCATCTTTTTGTATCTTCTTCTGACCACACTGCAGAATTAGAAAAATCTCTGCAAGAGGAGAAGTAACTCCTTTTGATGACACAGAAAGAGTGTTGCTCTTCACTGGCACGTATGTGGGTATAAAGATGAAAAATCTCCAGCCTAATTTCTAATAACACATACAGGTGAGGGAAAAACTCCCAGAACTGTGGTACCAGCCACACTGAATTGGATGATGTAAGAGAGAATATTACAACACATTACATCTGTGCCATGTGGCTGCATTGAGAGTAATGCTGCGTTCTACCTTTTTGGCTCCTGAGCTGCAGTTACCACGGCAGCTTCTGCACCTCACAGCTGTAGATGTTTGAATTTAACACAGAGGAGGGCTGTCAGGTTGTGCAATGTTTGACAGACTGCACAAGTGATGTTAGGATTTTCTTTTTCCATACAGTAGTTGCTAACAGGAACACAACAACCTCCTCCTGGTTTTGTGCATGTCCCTCTGAACAGCGGGAAGATATCGATGAGTGATGAGTAGAAGCTCCTTTGCAATCACTCTAAAACTCCACCCCTGTACCTGGACTTTAAATTATAGGACAGCATTCTCCCTGGCTCGTACCCTGTGCTTGATGGACCTGTGTATGGGTCCAATGTAAATGGGAGAAGCTGGACAGGAGATAGAAATAAGCATTTCCCATGCTATGAGTTCATTAGCAATGTTAAAAACGTCTGACATGACTGTACCTTGATTTTCAGCACCACCACCCCCAAAGTTGTCTGAAAAATGAGGGGATGGGCATTTTTGCCTACCTAGGGAGCCTCAGTAGTAGAAAATCTGTGCAGTTCTGGTGCCTGTGCAGGAATGATGAGGCTGCTTCAGGACACAGTGGCAAAGCATCTCTTTACAAAAGACTGAAGATTTCTGTCATTAGGAATGGGGCATTCAGTAACAATCAAGAGATTGTGTATAGCCACTTTTGGAAAGAAAAAAATGCACATACAGAGTTGGACAAGGTAAATCCAACCAGTTGCAATAGCTTGGGTTTGGATTATGGTCATTTCATTTAGGGTTGGGGGTGTGGGCTTATGGGGGTTTTTTTGCCACCCAAAGCAACTTTATCAGAACTTTAGTTCTGATATTCAAATTGAAGAAATTCATTATTTGCCCCATGCTCTGAATTAATCAAATTGAAGGAAAGCAAAATTGTTAACTTTTGTCCTTTTTTTCCACTACAGAACATAACATAAGCTATAGCTGTTCTGTTTTCAATTTCAATACAATTTTAAGGGTAATTTGCCAATAACAATTATAGGCTCACTAAAAAAGAGCAGTGTCTGAATATTACCTGTTGAGTCTAAAAGTCTTTTTAGGAATATTCAACAATATTTTAATTTGTGCATCGAAATTTTGCCAGAGTTTTATGAAATAAGGTGACAATATGGAGTTTGGAACCTTTGAATTTCTTTGGTGACTGCAAAGAGTGCTAATAACAGATTAGCACCTCTGAAGGCTGCTCTGAAGTTCCTTAAAATCCCTAGGAATGTGGAGTCTATAGGTCTTGGCAGTGGTGTTAGCTGCTCGCAGTGGTGCACGACAAGAATGCAGAGTCAGAAGAGCTGGACCAAGAGAGACCCTCACACAAAACCTCTCATCTCTAGGGCTGAGGGTAAGAGGATTTCTTTCCATGTCCAAGCCAGAACTAAGCAGGAAAATGTGGTACCGTTTTATGACATTGGTATTTTTCAGCTTTCTCTACAAGAAAATAAGAGCAAAAAGATTTTGCTTTACTAGTGAAACTTCAATGATTTCCAGCAGTTAGTTAAAAAATGAAGGGGAAAATATGCAAGCAGAGGTGCATCCCCTTTGTGTTACAGTGGCAGTTGGAAATTTGGGGTTTAAGCATTGAAACCTAAAGGGAGTTCATCAAAAGTTTCTATTCTGGAAAAGAAAGATAAATGAAATCTCTGCATCTAATAATTTTTCTTCATCAGTCTTTTCTGTGACTGAGATGACATTTTGAGTATGAAGAAATACATTCTGCTCTTGTTACAAGACTCTCTGCTATAGTAGACTTTGATACAAATCTGTGCTATCATGCTTTCTTGTGCCATTAGAACTCATGACACCCTTGTTACGACAACATCATTTACAATATTCCAAATTAAACTGCAAATATTGCTGTAAAGAGATGTTCACTCTTGTTTTCAAGTTTTCCCAGAGTGCATACATTATGATTCTGGGTTTTAGATATTTAACTTTGAAAACCAGGTTTCCATTTTAAATGATTGAACATTACTTAATTTTTCAAGTCAGATTCTTTTGCACAGTTCCAAGGGCCTACAGTATGATTTATATAACTCTTGAGAGTAAGTGGCATGAACAGCCTTATCCATGTCAGAATTCATCAAGCTCAGCCATTGGGATCTGGATTGCACCATATATATGTCCTAGATTGCAAGGCAAGATGTATTCTATTTGCCATCTGTTGAAGGTGGGGCAGTTCTCTTCTGTTAATTGGGCAGTTTTCTTTATCTCTTCCACAAACCACTCCTCCCCCAGGGGAGACATCTGCTGTTAATGGGCCATTGAATGTCCCTGCATGGCTGATAAAAGTTACAGCATCCCACTGGGAGATGCTCTGCCCAGAGGGAGGAGCCAAGCATTCCTACCTGGATATAATCTGAGATTCTGGGACACCATACTCAGCCTTTTCTGGTGGATTCCCAGAGGAACAGCTGAGGTTTTTCCACTGGACCTTCAGAGGAAGACTCCAGCCTCCTACAGGATCTCTGCTCTGACAGAACCACATCTGCCACTCCAGGAGGATGCAGCCATCCCAATCTGGACTGCTGCCAACACCCTGACCAACAGGGTGTCAGGTTCTGCTCTGACTCTGTCAGTGGTTCTTCTTTTGTATTATTGCATGTATTTTGTTTTCTTTTTCCCTTTTCCTAATAAATTGTATTTCTGACCTGGAGTCTCTCACTGGTTTTGCTTTCAAGCCAGAACAATATACATGAGTCCTACATACAAGTAACTTAATCTGCAGCACAGCATCTACTTCCAGGATCGTATGGAGGTGTCAGGGCCCCACTTCCATTTCCTTTGAATTACCATTTGAAAATCAAGCTCTTGCAGTATCTCCCACTTATATGCTTCTCATTCAGGTACAAACCCTAAAGTCTTATTAGCCCTCTTTTGCACCTTCCTTATACTTAGCTCAAATAAGATCAAAATGCCAAAAAAGATAAATCCATACAAAATCCAGGAGAAAGAAGAGAAAATCAATATATTTTTGTCTATTTTAAAAACATTTCCCTAAAAATTTTGTTGGAGTGACAAATCCTTTTTTTATAAATGCAACCTTTTAAGAATTTAAGGATTTATTATGAGTAGGAAAGAAAACTGGTATCCCCAAACCATTGTGCCTGAAGAGAGAAACAATAGTTTTAAAAGTCATGGGGAAAATCTGCTTTCATGACTCCTGCCTTTTTTTCTTGGGGACAAAATGGGGAAATATTTCTGCTGCTTCTCAATTTTCACTTCCCTTTCTGTAACTGAACACTGAAAAAAATGTGAGGAGCAGGGAGCAGAATTTCATATGAAAACAAAACCTAGTTCTTTAAGTTGAACATCTTGTGGAACATCTCCTCATTCCACGGAGTTCAGCATAGGCAGGCTGCAGCACAAGTGTGTGAAACAAACTAGGGAAGAAGCAGTCACCCTGCATCATTTCTCAGCCCTTTGGGAGCCCAAATAAATAAAAATGAGAGTGAAAAGGGAAATAAACCACTGGCCACCTCGTTAGACATTGCCACATTGATTTTCCTTTGCAATTAAATGCAAACTAATTTTGCATGTTGAATGCTATCACATTCCTCTTTGATTGTCCCCTCTGTTTTAGAGAGAGAGGAACATCTCTGGATTGATTTAGAGGTTTTTTTTACTTTTTTGCAATGGTTTTATGAAGCTTTTCAAACACAGATGTGACAGATGAGGCATGGCCACCCTTCAGAAGTGCCTCTGCTATTTAACCCAGCTCACCTCCACCAGCTCACCTCCACCAGGGTTTGGAGGCATCTGAAGCTCCACTCCACAGGGAAGGAGGCCACCCTTGTTTTTCCTTCTTGGAGTACCAAGCCAGCTTCTCACAGAGCAGCCCTGTTTGTCATCTTTCTCACCTGGCTATGAGCTTCAATTAGGGAATTAATGTAGTTGTGCAGGACTTCACCCAGGTCCCAGGCAAGCTCCATGAATTTCTACTGAATTGGAGAAGGGTAGAGAAATCTCTTTTAATCAAACTATGGAGAGAGAGAAGGCAGTGCTGGTCAGGGCAGATTAAGGGCAGCACCCATGCCAGTTGGTCCCACCAATTTTCAGGCCTGCTGTGACCTCTATGCATCATTCACCTCAGCCAGACCTGTGTGAGTGTGCTGTGCAAGGCAATACCATATGGAGGTGAATAACACCCTCTACCTGACCTCGTCACTTTGCTCAGGTTGAGGTGGTCTTAGAAAATGTAGGATCTCACAGGTGCTTTCCATAATCTGAGTCCATTTCCATTGACTGATCAAGTCAAAAACACAGCCACGCTGTGAACCTCCTTCGGTTTTGGAAGGAATTAACGGAGGGCAAATCTGCAAAGTCCTGTCTTCAGTGCATTTCTTCAATGTTCAGCTGCAGAAGAGAGGGTCTGGGGCAAAGAGGTGTCTCCAGCTGGCTGGCCAGCACAACCCATACTTGCCTTCACTGCTGAAGTCTCCTGTGAAAACACAAGGTAGGCAGTGAGCACTACAGAAGAATTGACATTACTAAACTAGCTTAAAATATGCTGCAAATGTTTGTTGAAATATCCAAAGGGAGATTTATGCTCACCATCCGTTCCAAAGTACGTATAACGATTCATTCAATGTCATACACTAGAAACTAGCCGTGCTTTTTCCAAGCAAATTGGTCTGCGCTCACTCAAAGTACGTGCGCTGCTTACAGTCACACAGTATCTCATAAACAACTCGTTCCAGTGTGAGTCCTGCATGTTGAAAATTATGTTATTAAACCTAATTCACGGGGTTTTGTGATACAGAAGACACAGAAATTTGTTGAGTTTTCTGGCTGATTTTTCAGGTTAGTGGGAATGAGTCTGCAAAGACACATATGCATATGTCATACATATGTATATACAATCTTGAAATGTTTAGGAAAAGACCCAAAAGCTTGATGGTTCACTTCCAAATCTGCATAATTTTCTTTTTCATTTAAAGGTCATGTTCTAGATCATTCCCAATCATAATCAGTCAACATAAGCCCCAGATAAGGACTGTCTGACAGCTGGATATTAGAAGAAAGCTCTTCTTCATGCATGTTTTAAAATCTTTACCATTAATCTTGCCAAGAAATCTCAGTTAAATGATTGTGGATTATTACATCAAAGCTATCCAGTGATCAGCAATGTGACTTATTTTCTGACAAGTACAACTTTGTCATTTTTATCTGATGGTCATCACATCCTCACAAAAAAATAGCTCTCCTTTTTCTTCTCTTCCCTCTTTTCCCCCCAGCTTTACTACAGTGCAGATTTGTATTCTTGACACTGTCATCTCTGTTTGATGAGTTTTAGGAAAGTCCAACTGTCATATTGTCCCCAGAAGCAAAGCAAACACTGCCTTAAAATGATAACAACACAATTTAGCTGCCCCATAAACAGTCATTTTAACTCCATGATATGTGGCTGCTCCTTCAACATTCAAGCAATGGAAATGACATCATTATCAGGCAACTCTAGATGATGAAAAATGGCCTACATTAGGGAACACTGTGAACACAAAAAATCTTCAGCTATCAGTCATTGCCATTGTAATGTACTTACCTCTATCTGCAGATTTAGACCTATGATGAGGTTGAACTTGCAAGAGAAAAAAACCTCACTCTGCAGAGTATGTTTGTATAATTAAGCTGAAACACCTCTGCAGTTCTGAGGACGATAGTTGTGCAGAGGCCAACAAAAGCCTGAAGGCTAAGATATTTCAGCCACACCATAAATGTAAGGATCCTCAAGGAGTATGGTCTTATAGACACTCTGTAGCTGTTAGAAGTAGAAATCTGGGGTGATTCTTTTCAGGATTAAATTTATTATTTTGTATCCAAATTCTCCTGCAGGTTTTTTTGCCTACTGTAAGGACATCATTACTTTGCAGAGGTCCTGGAGAAACATATTGTCTGCAGTAGCTGTCACTCCAAAGGTAACACCACAGCCTTGCCTGGTATGAGCCTCTCAAAATCAGACCTGTAAAGGAGAGGGCTCTCAAAGGCAGGGGCAGTGGAGGTGCCTCCAGGAGTCATCCTGAGAGGGCACGACAGGGCCCGACCTCTCAAAGAGTTACCATGCAGTGGGGAGAAGAGTTAAGCAAGGAACAGGATTTCAAACTGAACTCAAGAGCTGACTCATCAGGAGATGCTGCAACTGTTTTGGGGACAGAGGGTTGATTTCTGAGTAGCAGGAGCTGAGAGATGACAGAAAGCAACACTCTGAGATTCACAAACCTGTCTAAAGCTGCTGTGGTACTGCCTGTGGTGAGAGCTTGTAGCTTCCCAGCTGTGACTAGGTGGGACAGAGGAAGAGGAACAGTGAGAAGCAAAGGGAAGGTTGTTCTCAGAGCACCTTCCTGCCCAATGCCCTGGAAAGACAGCCCTTTCCCAGGAGTTTTAATGTCAGTATCCCCATGTTGGTAAGGCTGCACTGAGACCTTGAGAAACTCAGGGTGACTCAAGCTTCCTCGGGCATTACAGAAATATTTTAATTCCTGAGTGGTTTAGGGCACAGCAGAGTAAAGGATCATGGTATCTGGTAGAGCACTAATGGAGTATCAAGAGTTTCCTTCACCCTGTCTCTCACTGAGAGGCTTCATTTTACATCCATCTGTCCTGTTTCAGCTCTCCTTGCTCTATTAATTGCATGACAATGGGATTAAGTCTCCAAAGTGTACCTTTCTATGACATACAGTGTCCTACACAGACCAAGGATATTTGAACACTCTTGTCCTGTAAGTGTAACCTCCTGTAATGGAAGGTTGTGTTAACTCTTTTCTCCTTTTGGCTGCCTTTTACATCACAACAAACAAAGTGAAGCTTGCAGCTCTGCAGTGCCTAGAAGTTGCACTGTAAGTAAAAAGTAGGAAATCTTCCTCAACTGCTCTGCAGCTGTCTGTGAAGGCACATAGTGAAAACTGGATAATAGAATCCCAGTCTTCTGGAAGGCCAAAACTAGAGGAACTCTGGACACAATTTTTCAAGCTGGAAGGGTTCTTGAGTAAGGCAATCACCTTCTTTCAAAATGAAGAGGGAAGAGAGACACCTTTTCCTTTTCACAAAGATTAAGTGAAGTATTTTGTCATTATTCTGTTCTGTATAAATATGAAAACAGTACCAGGTGAAGACTACCAGCTTCCCTAGCAACTTGTTTAGGTGCCAGAATAAAAGATTTTCACCCTTAGAAATGTGTTAGCAACATCTTCTAAAAAAAAAATGAAATTATGAAAGTTTCAAACCAAGTTACTTTCAGGTGTTTTCTTACAGAAACAACATATAAATTTCAAAATGTTTCTCCCTCCTGAGTTCCTAATGGCTTGAATGGGACTCCTCTATGTTTACAAAGCTCAAGCAAAACATCATTTCTTTACCATCTCCAGCTTCCGGAATCTTAGCACATTTTCCTATGCTTTATGTTCTTGGAGTCTCTCTACCCAAAGCAGGAAATTAGAAGAGAATTGCAATTGTCATTTGGGTTTTGTTTTGTTTAGTCTTTTCAAGAACATTTCAAGAATGGTTTTTATCCCTGTGTTTATTACAAAAAGCTTGAGAATGTGACACATAGAGGCTCAGAAGCAAGCACCTAAATAAAAGGAAATACAAATTTACTGCTCTGTAATTTCAAAGATGGTGCTACATGTGGTGAAAGGGGACAAGAAGAGGTTGATACAAGATTTTTGCATGCAGAGGCTCTAGCTGGGATATTGCTTCACAGTCCAGGGCAAGGACAAGTATGTCCTGAGATCTTTGCTTAGGGCCAGCCCCAGGGCTTGGGCTCCCAAAGCTGAAAGGGACCACAGCTGAGCAAAGCACTTCCAAAGAAACCCTTTTGTATTTCTTTCTCCATACTACATTTTTCAGTGCCATAAACAAGCAGAAAATTCTGTTCTGTGTTCAGAAAAGCAAAGACTTGTTTCTGCAGTCTTTACGCGCTGAGTTTTAAAACTGACTTTCCCTGCATTTCATTACCACTGCCCTCAGCCATGCTGTAGTCTCACCACTGCAGAGTGAAGACACCTCAGGGAGGGAGCCTCAGGTGCTCAGCCACGTGTCTGGCCAGGGGTAATTCAGGGCTCCTAGGTATTACTGAGTGTTCCTTGTTTCTGCCTTTTGGCTGCAAAGAAGACCCCAGGCAAAGACAGACTTGCTTCTCTGCTTAAAACTCTGAGCTCCTAGTTGTGACACTGCCTGGGAGAAAGATTAAAGGGGTGACTCATTGCAAGCCCAGGAAAGCTTTTTCCAAGTACTTGGATCAATCTCAGCCACAGGGCAGAAGCACCACCTCTTTAGGCAAGGAGGTGAGAAATTCTCTGATGGTTATGGTTTTCAGCAGAGATGAGTAAGTGAAAGAAACCTAGACTCTACCAAACACCAGGTTCAGGAGCAAGGAGATACAGAGCAGTGAGTGTAAACAAGAACTGTCTGTTTAGCAAAAATAATGAGACAATAGCAGATGGTCAGAAAATGATTCATTGGGGCTGGTAGAGAGGGAGGGAAGCCTCTTGGGCTGCATGGTTGCTTCAATAGTTTTATTGATTTATTCCATGCTTTGATATTATCTTTGGAAATCTATCTCAAGGAAAACTTTTAATGGGTAAACAACTTAAAAAATATTACTTCCTGGAGGGAAGAAGTCTTTCTGATAGTGCCTTTGATATGCTTGATCTTGTCCTTATCCTAGAGGAAGGTGACTCAGTCCCTGACCCACCAGAGATGGGTTTGGGCAGTGGGGTACACCCAGAACAGCAACCCCCAGGCTGCAGCTCACTGCTCATTTCTCAGCCTGATGTTAAAGAGAATTTGAAATTTCATCAAGGAACATCTTGCTGGCTCACCAGCTCAACTTCACATCACATCATGATGGGGGAACCACTGGTTAATTCAGTAGCATCTCTTAACCCATACAGTGGGGATCACTGGTCCAGGTTACTCACTGCTCTCCATGTCTCTCTCACAGCCCCAGTCATCTCACATGCCCCACACTTCTGAGGACAAATGTGTGTGTTAGAGCTGTCTGGTAATTAAGAAGAAAAAAGGCTCCCCTGTCACCCTCCCTCCCCCCCACCATCACATCCAGTGCAGTTCATCTGAAGTTCTTCAACACTGTCCCCCTTTAATTTTTCCTCCTCTGATGCTAAAGTTCCTGTCTAGCTAACAGAAAGGACCAAAATGCTTTGAAGGAAAGGAAAGGCTCCAAATGCTTTGCAGATGACCCAAATTCTCCACTTTTAAGGGCAGTGCAAAATGGCAGGATGAATCCACACGTATCCAGAAGTTTGGGCCCAAACACTTTTAAAGCTGGTATTGCCCTATTCTCTAAGAAGTCATATAACTAATGTGTTGGCAGCCAAACTCTCTTGCATCTCATTCATCAGAAGGAGAAGGGTTTGATTTGTTTCTTAGAGCTATAATCTATGTGGTATTAACTAGAATGAAAGATGGAATACATTTAGGTATGCAGAGAGTTAAATAGAGTTTAAGTGGATTAAATAATTTAAATAGAGTTAAACGCTGGGCTTTAATAGGTTTTGGCAAGAAGATTATTGAAGAGAGGATATTAATACATACTGGTATATCAGCCCTCATGAAGCTGGTGGAAATTCCTGTGAACAGAAATATGAAAACCATTGACCAGACCACTGGCCACAATGGGGTTATAACAGAATCCACTAAGTAAAGAAGGACCACAACTCTGCATTAAAAAGACCACAGTTTCCTTCTCTGATTTATTCTCAGACCATCAATTCCTAATAGCAATGATAATTCCTGTCCACAAGAATAACACCAGCTAATAGATTCTGTGGCTGGTCTCTTCTGAAAGACAGTTAGAATGACCATATCATGAATTTTCCACATCCTATCAATATTCAGAGAGAACAAGAATCCCTTAACCGTTGGAGCTATATCATATGTAAGTAAGAGAAATTAAAACAAAGTGTAGATTTCTTCATCTACAGGCAGACAGCAAAGATTCAAACCACAAAACTCTTTGCACAATATCTAAATGAGTTGCAGAAGTCCAAAATAACAAAGAAACCATATGAAAGCTTTTTTAAGTTACTAAAAAAAAAAAAAAAAAAAGCACCCAAATTCATCGAATTCATCGTAGGGAATAATCTCGGGGAAATTATTCCATGAAAAATTTGTTCACTAACATAGAGCATTGTATGTCACATGGGCTAATTATAGGAATGAAAGCAGCATAGGAATTCGATGGTCTTTTCAAGCCTGTAAGGAGTGTGAACAAAGAATATAATTACACATCGAGCCCGTTGATTAACCAATTACTAGTTAAAGCAGATTTAGACTTTAAATTAATTTAGTTCTGAATTCTGGGGATTTTTGGGCTAAGATAAACAGTGTTTGAAGATTAATTATCCTTGTCTAAGATGAAGGAACTCATTTCAATTTTAGCGTGTCAAAAGACTGGCTGCTGCATGGGAGAGGGTAGACTGCAAATCTCAGCAGTATTGAACTGACTGATTAAAGTGTATTCTGAGACTCCTAATCACTCTAATCCTCACAGAGAGTGGCAATATTACACACGACATTGTGACAGCCCAAATTAATATTTAAATGAAAAACAGACCAACATTTACCTAGATGAGAAAGTGCACTCTCTCCAAAGGACCAAGGGAAGTCCAGTCAAGGACTTACAAACTCAACAGTGAGGAAGCACTGGAGCACAGCTTTTCCTGCACCTTTGCCCAAAGAGAAAGTAAAGGTGCTGTTGTGGCACCTGCCATTCATTCTGCCACACCACAGCATCCTCACTGAACTGTGTGGAAGGGCTAATAAAACATTTTACTTTTCTGTAAGTAAAAAGTTTTCTTTTCAGGTATAGCCCCAGGGAAGCCTTTACTGAAGGAAAGATACCACAATTCACCAGCTGTCCTGGCGTGTGGATAGATTTTCTCAGCAACTTGCCTAGTGAGGTGCTCAGCTGCCTAACACCCCCTGCCACACAGAGGAGCACAAACACTGTGGCACTGTTAGGTGTCCTGGGCCAGCACAGCCTGCTGCTGCACCAGGGCTTCCTGCCCCACGTTCGGCTCTCCATTAAATGTCCCTAGTCTGCCCCCATCACAAGTCACCCTTTGGCTTCTTGCTGGGACTGTGTTGGAAGAGAAGCACACCAACTTGCTTGCTAATTCCACAGCAAGAAGTAGCCTAAAAGTTAATATAAATGCTACTTTTAAGGTTAGGCTGGTAAGTACAGTCAACAAAGGATACCTTTTGGGAAGACGAAAGCACAAAAAGCACAGCATTGTCGCTGCCTGCCAAGCACCTGCTCCTCACTGAAATAAAGCATTGCTTTCACTAAACTTCAGTGCAGTCCAGGAAGACCTTTCCTTACAGCCTCATTCCTTAGGCAGCATATTTCCACTGAAGTCAGTACAAGGCATTTTAATTTGCAGAAACAAGCAGAAGGTACAAACTGTATTTTTGGAATACAAAAGCCCACAAGGTCTGGACCTCTTTGTGGTAGGTACTGGAAGAGCACGTGGGGAGACAGCCCCTGCTGCAGAGAACATGGCAAAATAGATGCAAGGTTGCAGAACATGATTGAATAAATGAAGGACTGAAGAGTGCCTGCAGAACAAGGCAAGTCCAATAAGGTTTCCAGAGTCACAAGAGGCAAACTAGATCTAGGAAAAGCTAGGACTGCAGGGAGCAGGGTAGAAAATAAGGCATCAGCCATTACCACTGAACAATATTCCCTCACATCTCTCTGTTCTCAGGTCAGGTGAGCCTGACATATTTGTTCCTTCCTCAGGCCAGCAAGTTTTTATGGGGCATCCAGAACTGCATCAAAGAGTGAGTTGCAAGCCCCAGCCAGGATCACTAAGGGTGAAATATCTGCTCTCAAAAAGACTGTGCTGCCCCTCTCCATTTTCTGAATTTATTGGGTTGTGGGAATAATTACAACTACTTCTGCTCATAAAGCACTCACTGTGGAGGGTGGAGACCTTCATCCTAAGTAAACAGTATGATATAAGTATGTTCAGTTTCTTCCCCTCAAAACACTTTTCTTGCAGCATCTGGTGCTTGAAACATCTGGTGCTTCAACTAAATCCCAGCAAGCATGGGATCCTGTCCTGTGAACCCACATTGCATGCTGGTAAATTCAGAGCCATGGGTTTATTATCATTAGGTTGCTTTATTGGTTTTTATAATATTACTACTTCAGCCTGACTAGGAGTCCAGTCTCGGAATGAACTTTGTTTTGCTAGGTGTGGGCAAAGACATGGCTACAAGGTTCCTAGTATATTGCACTGGTGCCCCTAATTCCTAGATAGGGGAAAATATACTGGTTTATCCCCCATTTTCAGACCCAGAGGTATCTGTATTTTGGTGATGCAGATGTGGCACACATACAAGATACGCTAAAGGCTTCAAGTGAAATATAAATTAAGCAGCAGCATGGCAGAGAAAAGATTTGTGTTTGGAGACCGTCTTTAAAAATAGATTTCTGGCCAACTGCTCCTGCATGCACCCCTCCAGTGTGATGTCTGACAGTTTCTTAGCACAGGAACTCTAGGGGCAGCACGCATCTCTTACAGCAAGTATCACTTACAATCAGTCTTTTTAAAGAAAACCTGTTCCTGTAAACCCAAACCCTTGAATCCTTACAACTGACTAAGTATCCTAGTGCAAGTAATTTCCAGAAGGAGAGGAGACAGCTTTATTTCTCTCCATCCTCTCCTCTTTTAGTCATGCTCTCACATTCCCTCTAATGCTCTTCTGCTTCCACACTGCTCAGCCAAAAGGAAAGTTCATGTCCTGTTTTTCAAGAAACTGGTCTGCAAGCTGCAGAACCCACAAGCCCTGGTCTCCCATGGGCAGACATCTGGCAGCAAAGCCTCAGCTGTGCTTTTTTCCTGATTTTAGCTCTCTTTCAAAGTATCCTCCTCTGCTTTCAGTCCACGCCAGTGCCCCATCTCCAGCTGGACTGGTGGAAACCCACTCTGTGGCTGGATCTGGGGGAGGGATGTACGGCCAGTAGTGGTACACCAACTTCTCACAGCAAGGACAAGGAAAAGGGAAAACAAGGGCAGGAGCAGCATCAGCTGGATCAGAGGAATGGTGGGAATGGAGAGAGCGTGGGGGGTGGGGTATGCTGGGCCCTGCTCTCCCCCTTTCCTGATGAGCCGTGGGCTGGTGGGTTCACTGCAGCTGGCGCTGTGGGAAAGTTGGGTCCAGTTGTAGCTCCAGCAGATCCCCACTGAGACAGGGTAAACAGGGCTTGCAGCTTGGGCAGCTTTGCACAGACAAGGTGAAATTCCCTGCGCTGATTGCCTGCAGATTTTCCACATATATGTATATATATATATATCCAGTTGCATATTGATTTTAAAAAAGTACTTGCCATTCACTTTTAGAAACAGCTGCATTGTTCTGGATTAAATTTAAAGAACACATCAGCTTTAGGCTGATGCATTTGACAAAAAGAGAAACAACAAGGAACAGACCCTTATAATGGGAAATACTGTGCAGGCCTTTTAAAGGAGGTGCCACCAGATTAGTCTGAGGTTATGAATTACTCACTTCAGCCGTTGCATCTCACATGAGCTTCACAGGACTGGCAGTACCATGCCTGATGGGGAATGGGCAGGCTGTGGATGTTTCCATGGGGTGTCAGGGCACTGGTCACCCAGCAGTGCTTTTGGATGGGGAGGTCTGGCCACCCCTGTCCTGGTGGCACCACCCAAGGGCTGGCTGCTGCAGCCACCCACCCCTTGCAGCCAGAGACCTCTCCAGCACACAGTAGCACTGAGACACACTGCTTTCTCTCAGCTGAAGACATCCAGAGTATTTACTTGATTATTGACATGCTGCTGAGAGTCATCATATCCTCAGAGGCTCCAGTCTATGCCAGGAACTCAGAAACATGTGTTTCTCCTTGCTGTTGTACACCAGGATTGACACATCTTCTGCTTCACCTGCAGCTGCCTGTGCTGCAGCATACTGTGGCTTGGGTACATTCAATTCCTCCAAGCACCCAGAAACGTGACATGACAACATTGCTTGTAAGATCATTGCTGCAGGACTGGGAACAGGTTTTGCTTTGTGAAATTAAAGAGGCACCCAAAGGCATCTTGAGCTGCTTCTGTCACTGAATCCTGCCTGCCCAGCACAGGGTGTCTCAGGAGGCTGTGCTGTGCTCAGTGCTGCTGCTGCTGCCTTCGGCATCATCTGTAGCAGCAGCTGTGATTTATTCTTTTCTACGGAGCTGAGGGTAGGTGAGTCACACTGCAAAACAGCAGAGGATTGAGAGGCAAAGCCCGTGCTCAGCTATGCCCAGGTATTCCCAGGAGATCTCCATTGCTTTCAGGTGGCTCCACCAGCAGCCAGAAGCCACCATTTCAGTGGCCTGCAAGAATGAATAGGCAACCGTTCAGCAGGCAGCCCTCTGCAGGGGCTCTAGGTGCACAGGGTGTTCATGTGTGAATCATTCTTACCTCAGCAGCAGGAAACTGCAAGCCACAGGGACAGTGATAGCAACAGAGAGACACACTGCAGCATGCTGAATTTACAGAGACTCTGCAGGCAAGGGCAGAGAACTCCCAAGCCTCTCTGTGGCAGCCTCTGAGGGGCTTTGCTCTCTGGAAAAGGAGGGGGTGTGGGTTGCCCTACTGTTGCAGCAAGTTATGTTCAGGCAGTGTACAGGAGCCAGACAGGCTCCCTGAAGTTCAAAAGTAAGAAGGATCTCCTGACAAAGCAAGACCCCCAAGATCACCCCCTTGCCACAGTCCACATCATGCCATGTGTCTGGAGAGGCAGGGAGCGGCCTGCTCTTGAACCCCACCTCTCCTTCACCTTTCTAAGAGGATACCTATGCCATCTATTATTTCACAGCTGCCTTGCTCTGAAGACCACCTCAAGATTTAAGAGGTCCTGAGGGAGGAAACCCAAGCACAATGTGAGATGGTCTAAACTTGAACCTCCATGTTCCCAGCAGCAGGGACAAAATCTGTTTGAGCCGCATGGTGCAGCAACGTCAGCTGGATGCTTGGGCACAGCTAACAAAAGACAGTAGAGATTTCAGCTGCACAGTCATTACACTGGAAGCAACTGGAAGCAACCTGTAAGGTGCCTTCAGAATTATAGTAGAGGGTGTTCTGAGTTCCTTGGGAGCAAAGATGACTGGAATCACTTTCTTTCCTCTCTCAGTTGTGTAGAGTCCATGCATTTCACAACTGCTGCCTCAGCCAAGAGCATGAGACCTGTCAAGACATTTAGGTACTGATTTCCTGCTAAGTTCAATGCCATGCTGGGTATGCAAACGAGGAAGATCTTGACACATTATTGTAAATGCAGGTGAACCCGGTGGGAAGAAATGAATGATGTCTGACTACAGAGCAGAAGGCTGAATGATTTCTTTATTATAACTATACTATAATACATTAATGTACTATTTAAAGAGATACTAAAACTACATACTTACTTTCTAACTACCATATCTAACTAACAAGCTTGTGACCTTCTCGCAAGAGTCCAGACATAGCTGGATCTCATTGGCCATCAGGCCCAAACAATCCTCACCAGAATCCAGTCAATCACCCCAGGTAAACAATTCTCCAAACACATTCCACATGGGAGAAACAAGGAGCAGAGATAGGAATTGTTTTCTCTTTCTTCTCTCAATGCTCCTCTATGAAAAAATCCTGGGAGGGAGAAAATGTCCCTGCCACAACACATAGGTTCCCCTTTGGATCTGACTTATAGCTTTGGAACGTTCTTATTCCAATATTACTCCATTTGCCATGGCCTTACATCTCTGGAGATACTATAAATAAACACACAGAAGAAGAAAACAATTTGGATATACATAGCCAGTGGTGCAGTTCTCCCCCACAGGCACACAGGTACCCCAGAGGTAGTCAGTTGCAACAGTACAGAATGAAATCCAGCACTGGATTATTTTAGCACGACATGTAGTAGCCAGTGATGATTAAATTAGCCAGCACTTTTCAAAAATCCATCCACACATGCTTGACATTAAATGCCTGCATTAGTGAAGACTACAGCCTCTCTATTCAGAGTGCAAAGCAATATCCTTTGTAATTCCTTCTAAATTTATTGCTTTTCACGTCAATAAGACCTATTGTTTTCATACTGTGGGATAGGGTCAGAATCAGGGAAATGCTCTCTCTGCCCTTCAGAATTGGAAATATCTCACTCTAATGCTTTTTAACTCAGCTCCTTGCTCAGCGAGGGAGAGGCTGTTCTGGTCCTGGGTTTGGCAATTTCTCATCCGGTGGGACATTTCCAAGTGGGCCAGTTCTTTTTATCAAGCAGATCTCACTGTACCTTTAAAGTAGGGTTATGTGCTTACAGGTGTTACTACCCCTCAAAGTGGAGATAAGATATTGAATAATTGGCAGCCTTTGAGAGGTAAAAACGAGAAGTTTTAAAGGCATATTAAGTGTTCAGGTAGAAAAGCAGGATGGCCAGACGGAGCCCCCAGTTCTCCCCCAGACAGTCCTGCCAGAAGGGCAAGGCCACACAGCACATCTCTGCACCCCTGGCACAGAAACTCTGTGGGTAGCTCAAAGCAAGCCCTGGAACCAGAGGCACCAGGAATGGTGCTGCGTTGCCTTATGTTAACTTACCCAGGGCTGGGCAGTTCACTGCACCAAGGATGTATTCTTTTCCATCATCTGCTAGCCCGACAGAGATTATCCTCCATCAAGGGTCACAACAGGAGGCAGCCCTCCCCGTTGTACCGTACCAATGCCACTGAAAGTTCTCAAGGATCTTTCATGAGCCCCAGGTGCTTCTCCATCAGGTGAGATGCTTCACTTGGTACTCAATTTTCACAGTGTGGCTGGGTACTGGCTGCCATTGTCTTAGCTCCTGCAGTGCCTCCTTAGCCAGTGTAGTCTTGGTTGCTGAGTTCAAGTTAGCTGGAACAAGGTGAGTAGGTTTTAAGGACATATAAATGCAAACTGGAAATGCCAAAACGGGTTAAAAATGCTCCAGTCCTTACACAAAAATTAGTCTGCAAGGCACATTGATTACTTGCTTCTGGAAGTATGGGAGCTCCCATGTCAGAAAGAAGGTTAAATTACTTGCCCCAACAGTCCCATACAGCAGAGGTGAGGTCAGGTTTAGAGAGCTGGGTCCCCATCTCACCAGTCCACCAGCAGGCCAGCAGGCCATATTAACGCTATAATTATACATTTCCCATCTGCCTCTAGAGCTTTTTGTAGAGCTAGATAATTAAGCTCTCCTTCTGGCTACATTCTTTTAATGAAATGGCGCATGTAACGCAGCTTGGTATTTATTAATGCTAATGAGTTTTCAAAACAATCTGAGACAGCAACTCACCTTTCACTTGTGTGATTGCAGTACATGTCCAGCATCGTTCCCAGTTTAATGATGCCATGTGTCACGAGTCAGTCTCCTTAAAAAGGCAGCCTGAAACATAAAATACGGCAGTCTCCATCTGCACTCAGGCTGTTCTGAATGAAAAGCAGGTCCAGGCTTGAACTAAAAGGAGCAGATGCCAGCTTCCCCCTCCCTTTGAGGTGCTGATTGTGGTTTATTAATTTTTAGAACAAGGTCAGAACTTTACTTGCCTGCTGAATCTCAGTTAGCAACCTCACATCTCACAGGCAAGTAAACATAAGCCTTCCGAATCTGACACTCCTGATGTTTCTTAACACAGAGAAGCAAAAATGTAAACGTCGGATTTGCAAGAGCCAGCAGAGGTTACATATTAATAGCTCAGTTGCTTGAGATGAGATGGTTTGATAAGCACAGATCAGCTCTCTGTCACAGAGAGCGTGGTAGTCAAAACCATGCTGACAGCTGCCTGCCATGGTGGAGGGCTGATGTGCATAAGATACCTCAAGGGTCAGTTTTTAAAGATTATGGTTTCCAGTGCAAACACTCTCGAAGTGGCTCTGATGCTCAGGATACATCCTTGGAAATATCTCTATGAGTAGATGCAAGGGGCTGCAATGTAGTTCTCTTTTCCTGGAAGACAGGTTCTGGGCCAGTGACTGCTGTTCCAACTGGGATAGGATTCTGAAAAGTCCCTGCTCCCTGGTCCCATCCCAGGAACTGGATGCACAGCCCTGACCAGGGCTACTTCTGGAGAAACTGAGGTATTTTAAGGCATGGAGGTTCAGCTCCAGTGACATGACAACAGTAAGATGAAGGCACAGCAAGGGTGTACATTGCCACATGACAACTGCAGGGGCCACACAGGTCGCCAAGGCCACATCCTGTCTCACATGGGCTGCTGTCATTCCCTCCAGTGCCAGGGACTATGGGGGCTTTCTCCTAGCTGCAGACTCAGACTCCTGGCTCTGTCCTGCCTCCAAAGAACAGAGCCAGCCATGGCAGCAGCCCCTGCCCTCATCCACAAAAGGGTGCACAAAGGGTGCAGGGCCACGGCCCCAAAGGCAGCTGCATGCCTGGGAATAATAATTGTCTCCTTGTCACAAACAGTGGTGGGCCAAACCCACTCTCTCGCTCAAACAGTGAGACCCTCCAGGACATCCAACCAGTTTGTGAGGGGCTGGGTCAGGGCAGGTGTACAGCCCCAGCAGGCTTGCTCAGGGATGCTCTGCTTGGAAAGCCCTGCAGCAGCTCCCAGCACTCTGGTCTCAATGGCTCAGGCACCACAGGATCACATTTATTAATAAAAGACAGGAAAACTAACCGTGACTGTTTATAAACTGCATGGGTCCAAAAACGGCTCGCCCAGAGGAGCAATGCCACCGAGGACTGAGGAGCTGCACTGGCTGAAACCAAAGCTGAGCTTTGCAGAAACACTGCTTAACTTTTATGTGAGACATTACTGAGTCTAATAAATCCCTGCATAACACCTTCATTAGGCAGGGTTTACTGTAATGTGCTATATACGCTTTATGCCTCACCTGCACAAACAGCCACGTTAATGCTATAAATTACCGTGCTCATATTAATGTATCACAGGCACCTCAGCCAAGGTGAAATCCTTAATGGCATTCAGTAAGCACCTGAACAGCAAGAAAGGGTGGAACAGAAGAGAAGCTTCTCCAGTAATTGAGACAGACTGTGTGAGTGCTGTAAGCCTTACAAAAATCATTCTTAAAAATAAAAAGGAAAAAAGATCTAAACCCCCTAAGTTTTGCATACCGCAGTATTAGTGCTAGACTTCAAGGCTTTCTGAAGGAAACTGGCTCTGATTTGTGAGATATGCATTACATCATAGTCTTCTTTTAGGACATTATGTCATCCCTGCTGAGACGCATTATCTCAGCTTGGCCCAGCATTAGCGATTTTTGCGGGCCTACTGCAGTGTTTCCAAAGCACTGCTGGGAAACACAGATTGAAATCTGAAACGTTTATCTTTTACAAAGCTGAAAAAAGAGGAAAGATGTTAACATCAGGCATCACTGACTTCCTTAACCCTCTCTTGGCTCTGCTTCTTCCTGGGGCAGGGATTTGATGTTTTGGACATGCTGCACAAACAAAGCAACCTTTAAAAGCTTACTTTAGGGGGGCAAAATACAGTGTTTCTTCCCACTCCCTGAGAATTGCCCTTGCAGCTGCCTGAAAAACACCTCCGTGGTCTTTACAGGATGTCAACATGAATCAGATTGTACCTACATACACTGACGAGCTAGATTCCACAGACACATCTGGAACACATATTAAGAACAAAAGGGGAAGGCAGTGAAAAGGTTTATGTGACTCAGTCTCTTATTAAAATTTTATGTAGTATCAAGAAACTCTAGTACTCTGTTCTTCAGCCCCTACAGAGCTCATGCACGCCCATATGGACCTTCACATCCCAGTTTTGAGGACACGATAGCAGATTTCCAGGAGGTTTATATTAGAGAGCAATTTTTACGCAGGGAACTGAGCAGATAGTATCTCTTCTGATTCAGCCATGAAATTAGCAGCCCATCTCATCTCAGTGCATCCAGAGCAAGGTTAGAGTCTGTGTCATGAAGGGACCAGACAAATGCTCTCAAGATAAAGCAAGGATAATTCCAAAACCTTGGAGAATTGGCAATACCTCTTTCCATAAAAGCACAATTAAAAAATGAGTTGCAAGTGCTAAGAGGAAATGGGAAACATTCAACCATGACTAAATTTCAACTCCCTCTCTTGTTATAAACTAATTCTATTCAGCAGAGAGCTTTAATTTCTCTGCTCCATTTTTCATTTGTATTGTGTGATCAGTATTTGGTGCTTTAAGGCTCTCTGCTACAGCTGTAGCATATTTTATAGAGAGATTGCAACAGCAGCTATTTCCATCACGAATGTGTGCTTAGTGGCATAACCAGAACTCAGGAGGCAGGACATCCTTTAATCCTTCCAGACATCTCTTTCCCACTTGGAGTAAAAAATTATTCTTTCCTTCTTCTCCTTTTAGATTGCAGAGCTGGAAGATGGAGCATTAGGAAGAAGAACAAGTTCTCATGTGTACGTGACACCTGCTGTTGTCATCTCCCTGTTTGCAAGGTGAATTTTCTGGTGCTAGTCGTCTACTTGCACAGGCGGAAGTTTTATGGTTTAGGGTCCAAGGGCTTTTAATACTTAATGTTCCCAAAGAGATACATGTGACAAGTCCCCATCCTGCTACACTTTGCTGTTGTTTACGTTGGACGTAAAACTGCTACACACAGAAGGAAAAAAATCACTTTGTTTTGTTAAAGAGCCATTCATAAGAGCTGGAAAAAAGTGAGTTTCCAGACATTTTAACTGAAAATATACTCATGGGATTTTGGCAATGATTCCTTGCGCCAAAAAAAGGAGATGGTGATCTGAATTGCCTCACCTGAAGAAAACACAAAAGTCATGACAAGATAGTGAATTACCCGCTAACTGGAGTGTCAGCAGGGCAGACCACAAACAGGTGGGTCCTTTGGAAAGTCGGGAGTAGTATGGTATATAACATGGTAAGAGCTGCTCGATTCACTGAGGTGAAAAGCTGCTACAGACTGGTGCTTTATGGGTCTTGCATGGCTCAGGACATCGGGTCACAATTCACAGACAGAACAGGCTGTATTGATCTGAGAGACCAACACTTCTGAAAGATGCTTCATTTAAGATACCACAGCAAAATGCACTTAAAACTCAGATCAAGTAAATACAAATACTTTTGCTCTTCCCCCCCAAATACTTTTGCTCTTCTTTTGTAGTTTTGACTACAAAACTGAAGTCATAGCATTGTGAAACAATGGGATCAAACACTTTCAGATTAGCAGAGTATAAACCTGCATTATTTGTAGGACTCTAGTGGAGTTTAAATGAGAGTATAACTTGGCAAATGGTGCCAAGCAATGGAGTAATAACAAACTGAGCTCCTTAGGAAAGACTTGTGCAAATTTCATGCATTCTCCAGCCTGCACAAAGAAAGCCCCTTTGGCAGAAGCTGCTGAATGAAGGCTGCTGCCAGAGGGCATCACCCCAGCAGGAAAATAACACCTGTGTGCTGGGGGGACACAGGAAGGGCTGCTCTATCCCACAGCTTCCCTGCAAATGGAGGTTCCCCCATCCTGCAGGTTCCCCTGCAGATGGAGGCTCTCCCTCCCCTTTCCAGCA
>VXBC01008665.1:94566-110254 GCA_013399945.1 Ploceus nigricollis | reverse complement strand
AGGAAGGGAGGGAGGGAGGGAGGGAGGGAGGAAAAAGAGCATCTGGTCTCCTTGAGGCTAAGGAGGGACTGGAGAGTCAGGATGTTGTTATTGGGGAATTTGGCCTTCTAGGACCAGGCAGCTGGAGAATGGTGCACCATTTGCTCCTGTCAGTGACTCCTCTCTCACGTCAGAGACTCCTATGGTACACGCTCTAAGGTAAATGCAATTCCCACCTTCCCACTGCTGTTGGGTGCACACCCTTCTGAGGCAAGCCATGCCTCCACACAGACATCCTGCAGAGCAGGTCACACCAGTAGCAACATATGGGGACACTTGCATGGCAGCCACGGCTCTTATCTCACTGGCTCCCAAGAGAGCCTCAAAATTTCTCCTTATCCCATAACTGACCATGGCAGTGCAGTACGCTGGATTTTGCCATAAGAGCTCTAAGTCCCTTTTCTCTGTCAGCTTGTTCAGTACATGCCAAAAAGTGCTGGTTTGCAATACTATCTTTTTAAATAGCTTTCCGAGTTGTGCCCATCGTTTCTACCACCATTAAAGGTTTTGTCTGTTCCAGGAGAAAGTCTCCATTGTGAGAAAAAGCACATAACTGTCCTGTGCTGCCTTTATGACACTGGCCCCAGCCCTTTCACTCCTCTGGCCACAGGCGTGAACAACAGGCTACGACTTTCCTACAACTCTTTCTGCCATGTGTTCGTCTGGACAAACCTTCCTTTGGTCCTTTCCCCCATTCAAACTGAAAGGCCTCCCCACAGAGCTGCTGAAACAAGTTTTCTGGAAGTGTTGAGTTTCAGCAGCTCTAAATTTAACACATGAGTAAGGCATGAACCATATGTTCAGAACATATTTAGGAAAATTTGGGGAAACCTGTCTCGGGAAGTGTTCCTTTCCTTGGTCTAACCACTGCAACATATCCAAAGTTGGTTTGAATCCCTCCATGCCTTGAAGCTGGGTGTGCCCTCCTGCAGCAGCAGAGAGAGGTTGCCGTGGTTTTGTCAGAGGGTGATGGTTGTGTGTAGCACACACAAAGAGCTGTGCATGACTCTTGTTCCTGGTATGTCACCAGGCCACAGTGACCCCAGCCACAGCTTGTCTGTGGCCCTGCCCTGTTGCCAGCTGGGGGGTTATGTACAAATCATGAACAGGACGGGGCTGCTGAGGAACACGCCTCGAGCTGCTCATTTTCCAGCATCAGCCTCATTGCATGGTTATGACAATGGGAAGATGCCAGCAGCTCATGTCCCCAGCAGCAGATGAAGAACTCAGTGTTACAACTCACTTAAAAGTTTTTTTGACCAATCACACAAAGCAAAAGCATATTGATAGTAGTTCTAGCCAACCACTATAAGCACATGTACGTTTTGTTAAAAAACTTTTTGCTTGCTTATTTCGACTACAATACCTGCTTGTATTGAATTGAAACACAATGCACAGAGCTCCATTATTAAACCTAGAAATTCCTAATATCTCCCTAGGTATACTTTTCTGTAACTTAGGGAGTTATTCTAGCTAAGCATTAATACACAGACCATTGTTTTATTTGTCCTTACTTTCTACTTCTTGTATAATTTTTCTGCTGACAAATCTTATGGCTACTGCTTAGCTCTAACCACAGTTCTGCTGTCTCTGAGGCCTGCCTTTTGCAGCTTTCCCAAAACCCTCTGATTTTAAGGATTCCCACACTTCCCAGCCTGGGTTGGACCCCAAGACTAAGGAAGTCTCCATGCAGAGGCACAGGAAGGACCTGGTGCAGACAACCCATTCACCATGTACAAAGAAACAGCCTCCAGCTTTGCTGAGACTGGGGTGGAAGAATTAAGGAAGAATAACCAAGATCAGGATCACTCATGGCTCCTCAGCCATATCCCTGACAAGCTCTGATAATAGCCCAAGCATTCTGAAGCAATGACTTACTGATGACCTAGGGGAGCAATCTGAGCTCTTTGGAGGCTGAGAGGACCTCTGTCCCTCTTGAATTCAGTGTTTGTCAATGCTCACTCCTTACCTGGCGTGGTTCATTTGGGTTTGGTGCTTTCCAACATGAATTCCAGTGGAAGATCAGAGAAGTAAAATGGAAGGGCAAATGAAGCCTTATTATGAAAAGCTTAGAGTGGTGAAGAGATGGAAGTAAAGCAAGTACAGAAACAGACGAAACACTTGTGTTACTGACCATGTTTGTGTTGGTCATTCTGCATTGGAGACTGCAGAACCTGCAGCCATGCCCATAAGATTATCCTTGGATACACTGGGCATTGTTATTAGAGTTTATTGCTGCATATTGAAAAAGGGGATGCCCTTATGTCATTTGGTAGCAGCCTTTGCAACATTCCTCCCATTTCATGTGCAAGAAATGTTGCTCATGACTGATCACCATTTCTCTTTAGTTACTACCTCTCAAAGGCCACCATGTCCTTGGAGGCACATGAGTTCCTTTTCCTTAGCTTGTGTTACTGTGCTGGTTTTGCTTCACTGAAGTGATGTTTTGTGAGAGGCTGCTGGCAGTTCCCTCTATGTCTGACAGGAAACCAATCAGTTGGTTTTGGGAACTGACAATCTGTTGAACCACTGGAAAGCTATACACACCTCTGTGAAAAACACATGTTAATGATGAAAGAAGCCCAAGAACTCTTTCTTTTCCCTTCCAGAGCCTAGAAAGCAAGGTTCTCCCCCCAACTCCCAGCCCAGTGGCCAGGCAGGGAAGGGGAGGTGAGGCTGTGGGGCCTCCAGCCAAGGCAGGGCACATAGAGGAGTAACATGAAGACACCAAGGCCAGTGAAGAAAAAGTCCCAGATGGGAGGGATGAAGAGATGCCTTAATCTTAAACTGAAATCCTCTTGTAAAGCTATGGAGAAGGATGTAATTGACACATCAGACTCTTTTTCCCTATAACACATGCAACTATGGGGAGATGACTTATTCAAATTTTAAGCAAAAGCCTCCATGCTAAAGTAAGTGAATGTTGAAGTAGCTGTGATCCCATGAGAAGTTTGAACAGAGAAAGACAGAAGAGTGATGAGACCCTTTGCCCCCAGGGAGAGAAGACGACCTCTGTTCTCAGAGATGATGATAATTCTAGAGATAAATGAAGAGAACCTTTAAACTAGTACCTCATAACTGTATGTAGTCCATAGACAGAGTTGTGGGAAAAACTGTGAAAAAATGAGAAAGACTTCGCAATTGCAAATTTTTTCCAGGCAGCTGCTGTTCGTAGAAATTAAGAGCCATGAAGAAACTGTTTTCTTGTAGAGAAGTCTCCATAACATTAACAAGAGAGACTTCTCTCCCTCTGTGACCTAAAGAAAGACTATTCTAAAAGTGGTAAACTGAGTAAAAAATTTAAGTTTTGTACATTGTCAGCGAGAAAGAAAAGGTTGTAGGGGGAAGAGAAGTGTTCTGAAGGTTTTGTTCTGAGTCTTATTACTCTTTCTTTTAGTTATTGGTAATAAATTTTTCTTTATACCCTTTTAAAGTTTTGACTCTACTTTGCCTTTCTCCTAATCCTATCTTACAACAAGAAATAAATAAGTACATTCTAGTGAGTACACTAATAATTCACCAACACTAAACCACCACAGTTACTTAGCTACTTAGGTTATTATGGAGTCTGAATTTACCTTAAAATCTCTCCCAAAATTTAAAAACTTGTTGTTCCATTAATGCAAGCAGCTTTGCTCCGAGTGCAATTCTATCTACCTTTGGCATCCTCTTTTCTAAAAATACACTGAAAACTTAGAGATATTGGAGGTAAAAGTTATATAAATTAGTTCAGGACTGTAAGAAGAGCAGCACAGGGAAAAGTTCGGGAGTTTGATTAGCACAATGGGCACTGAAGATGCTCAGTCCTAGAGCTCAAGATAAAGTCCTTTTATGCTCAAGATAAAGGCACAGGTAAAACTAGTAGATGGAAATTTAAGATGGAAATGTCACTAAGGAACAGGTCACCATTTTTAAATAGTGTAGGGGACAACTTTCAGACAAGCTGCCAAGGAATGCGATAGCTTCTGGTTGCTCTTGAGAGCAACAAATCTTTAGAAATTTTCAACAAAGCTAGAAGAACATGCAGGTAGCATGCAATGTCTTCCAGTGTAGAAAAAACAGAGGAGTCTGGAGCAAACAGCCTTTTCTTGCTTCAGTCTTGGTGATTAAAAAGTGACTTTTCTGCAGATGTGAAAAGCAAGTTTGGACCTTCCCATGCTCACTGTGAAGCGCTGGGAAACTCCTTTGATACACTGAAAATCATCAGGTTTTGCACCAGAAAGGAAGGTAGGTGATTTTGTAAAGATGAAATACTCATATCTGAATGCCATAGTCGGCCTTGTCTACTCATCTTACTTACTATAAGAGATTAATAAAACCATTACCTCATCAAACCTACTCTAGCCAGATGGTTATCTTGCTAAATAGATGGCTTTGCACAGTAGATCAGCTTTGTGCTGAGGCAGACGTCCAGAACACTTTTGATCTGTCATCTAGAAGATGCTGCAACCACTTTCCCTCCCTTCTAAGAACAACAGGGCTTTTCTGTTCAGGCAGGTAGTGGTGGAAAAGATTGCCAACAGAAGCAGGCCCTTGGTTCATGAATAACAAGCACATTAGCTACTTTTGCAGCAAAAATTAGTAGTTACCAGAACAAATCTGTGATTTAGGGCTCCCAAGAGGAGATGTTTTTTTTTTTCTCTGTTTTTATAGCACTTTAATGATCATGGGCAAATAAAGTTACAATTATTTTCTGATGCTGCATCTTGGAACTATTATTTATAGCGTATATAATTCATCTCCAAATCCTGCTTTTTTGGCAAGGCGAAGCAGTAGCTAGGCCAGGAGTTAATGATTATGAGCTAAGCATTTATCTCACTTGGTGCCATGTCGGCTTGTTCTACTTTCAAATATTATTTGCTCTTATGCAAGCTGCTCTTCTGCCAAACCTGAAGACAAATTGCTATTTTTCCAAGAAAAAAAAAAGCACCATGACTTGATTCCAATTAACACTGTAGGTTTTAAGTGTAATCTCTGTATTGCTCCTTTTTTTTCCCCCTTTCCTATTTATCACTATTGAGTACATGTCATCTGTTACACTCTACACTTCCAATGCTTTTTCTCTTTTCTGATGTCTGAATATATACTTGAGGTAGAGACATATTGAGCAAAAACTGAATTTTCAGCCTCTGACCTGAAAAGACAGGGGCCTCGCAGATCATATAATTTTTCTATCATGTTTATGCATGTTCAAGAGCTGTCCCACTTACAAATATTTACTAAGTAGCTCTCTCCTGCACTGTGCCCTGCATTCTCTTTACATTTGTCCTTACCTTTCATTTTTCATTCTGCATGATGGAGCCCCACGTTGCTTTCTGGACAGACCTGTTTAATGCTCCCCAAGTGTTACTGCTTCCTGTGGAATTGAAGAGGGCAACAGTGTGCAGGACTACAAAAGTCCAAGCCAAACCAAAGCAAAACAAGCCTATTTATTTTATTCTTTATCTAGGGATTGTTTCTGTGTATCTTGACTTCTCAATGTCAGTGAATTGATCCAAAGACCAAAATGGAAGGTATTTTTCTCTATGGACTATGTTCCACTCTGAGAGTATATTTTTCTCTGAAGCTAGAATTTAGCAACAAAACCTCTGTCATATTGTAGGTTGTTACACAGAGAAACAACAGACAGTATATTTTATAATCCGCCTGTGTTTACGCTTTCATTTTGATTGAAAATTGGAGCTTTTTTAAAACTCAGTAGTTAAGGCATTTGGATTACTCAGTCCTTTAATATCCTGAACATGCAGTGAGAAATGCAGAATACAGGAAGGTACTACTCCCTGTGAAGATATTTACTTGTAAACCCAGTCAGAACATCCTCATGCTCTGATTTTCCTGATCATTTCCTTCCAGAAGGGAAACCTTTGCTTGGTTTTCACAAGTAGAGGGACCTTAGCTAACACTCTTTTCATGCTTCATTAACCTATTATTTCTATAAGATTAATTCTGGATTCTAGTCTACTTTTTGTTTTGTCATAGTTTTTTGCTGATGCAATAAAAATATTTTTAAAATTTAAAAAAATTGCTATTATTAATTTTTGATTCAAACTTCTTTACTAAAATATATTTTACAGACATCGTTCTTGTAAGATAAGTCTAGTTTTTCTATTTCTCCCATGGTATTTAGCATTTTGTACAATCTCAACCAAAAGGTATTTTATGGTTTCAGGTTTTCAGTAGCTTATGGTTTTTACACAGACTCACTCACTCAAGCAACCTCAAACAAATACTGCCTAAAACTTGTTTGTTATGTGACGTGAAACATGAGGAAAAGTCTGCTAGTGACTTTATTCATTATGTACTCATCAAACTGCAGCACCTACAAATACATTAAAAAGCACAGTTAATTTAAGTATTGTGATTCATAAAAGGGGAAAAACATTTAGAAAATTAAGTAAGTATTTAAGTTCAAACATTAATTTGTGAATCCATGAATTTTCAAAACTGGACAATAAATAGGGTGTGCTTTGACTTTTTTAGTAAGAGAGATTCAGAATGAAAAATAATGGTAATATTTCTAGCAGTGAATGCCTAACATTAGAAACCACAGCAGATAAGACCATTTTACTGAGAGGCTATCTGCTAAGTGACAGTGCCAAGTTTTTTTCTTTTTAATTTTCTCTGAAAAACAACAATACAGCCAAGGAAATAATGTAAAGTTCATTACACAATTGATAAAAAATCTGCTCTAGCCTGTTTTCTACCTTGAGGCATATAATCAAGACTAAAAACCAAATCTTAGCAGGAACAGCAGAAATAAGCAAATCTCACTGTTATTTATATCTGCTTTTTCAGCACCTCTTGTTCATATTGGTGCAATGATTTCTAAAATAAGAAAATCAGTTGGCTAGAAATTTCAACTCATTCCTACCCTTTAGGATTAAATAAAACCTGAACAGCCAGCATCCTGCTAGTCATACCTGGAGACACTCAAGTGTGCACAGCGTTGTTTTTATTAAACAGACTTCGTGGNAAGGAATGCAAAACAGTGAGTTGTTTACAGAAAGTGTGTGAGAAAGTTAGCAACAAGAATGGAAAACATCAGAAGGCTAGAAGGTCTTAAAAAATGAGGGTGACAGTGGTGAGTCAAGGCGATGGGGGCTTCCTTACCCCCCAGCAAAGGCGTGTCTGCAGGGGAGGTGATAGGAAAATTGCCTGTGATGAGAGGGCACGTTTCAGCCCAACCTACAGCCGTGCCTTCAGCAGTGCACATCCCTGTCTTGCGGCATTCCTCTGAGCGCCCCGCAGCCCTGCAGCCCGTGGTCCTGCCTGTCCATTGCTAGTCTGCAAATCGATGTCTGAACTAAGAGAGCAGCACCCAAATCACCTAACCTACCAGCCCCTCAACTGTAAGGTGCCTAAGAAAGCAGAATCAAGCAGTAAAGACCCATGCTCTGTGGAGCAAACAAATCAGGTCTTCTGAAAGCCTCCAGGAGTGCTCCAAGGTGCAGGCTCCTGCCTCTCTGTCCGCTCAGTAGGAAGGGAGCACAGATGCTTGGCAAGACTGCTTCCTGCGGGGCATACATCTAAGTGCAAGTTAGGTGGCAAAGCCAGACGCCTGAGTTAGGCAGGCCAGCCCCAAGCCCAAGACGTTAGCAGTCTGAAACTGCCACCCTTCCAAGAGCTCACACCCTGCTGCCCAGAGCCTCCCCACTGTGGCTGCAGGCAGCACCTGCGGAGCATGGAGCAGCACAGCCCTGGGACTGCCTCTTAAAAGGCGTCCGGGAGAGGCAGAGGCTTCAGAGCCCATTCAAGACTGTGTCCCAAGAGCAGAGGAGCACAGAGTCACTTTGCATATGTGAATTCCAGCCATCCAAGCCTCGAGCTGAAGGTGTATTAGTGTGTCTGTGATGCTATACCAGTGGTATGCAGAGTGTCATATTCTGCTCCAAATTAGCACTAACACTTCTCAGATACATGGGCTGATTAGCTTTCTAGGTAGACGCTCTTGCAATTCTCTTTTTAATAGAGTGTAATGTCATATGATCCGTGCAGCCTCTCTAGGGACAGCAGACTGCTCCATGAGGGAGGCTGTGCCACATCTGTCAGTAGCCTGAAAGCTGGCGTGGACACGGCAGACAGTGACATCACCCGTCCGCTCAGACCCAGCACAGTGCCAGCTGGGGGAGTTGTGCATTTTCTCCCCAAGGGTTTCCTTCCCCCTGCACAGTGCTTCTTCTCTGTGGGAGCTACAGCCCAAGGCAAGAAATGACAATTGCACGGACAGCACAGGACAGAGCTTGTGGGCATCACTGCTGCATTTCAGCCAGCTTGGAATCACCACAGAATTCAAGTCTGAGGACAGCGAGCATTCCTTGTGCCTGCAGCTGCACGGGGCATGCAGGAGGACACAGGAGCGTGGCCAACACTGTTAGTGCAGCCAACTGTTACCACATCTCCTACTTTTCATTAAATGTGCTCGAACCTCCCTCTTGACCTCCTGCTAATTTAATTTAAATTGACAAACTAGTTCAAACATCATCAGAGTGACCGACAGAGGCTAAGGCTGTGTAAGAAACGAGACATGAAAATGAGGAACGAGACAAAGACAGAGAGAGAAGAAAGGTTTTTCTAGGATACTATAGATGAAATACATGCAGTATCTAGTAACCATCCAGCTGTGTAACATGGGTGAACATCAGTCATCTGGTAGTAAATGGATTCTGACTTCTATAATGCAGAAAAAATGCTTAAGAAATACTGAAAATTTAAAGCATATCCTAAAAAATAATCACATTTAACATCAGCTCTGAGACAATAAAATGAAGAAAACAATACTGTGGTACATGGAAAAAAAAAAAAGAATGGCAAACATATTTCTCATTGCAAAATAAATTTGGGCTGCTCCTTAAATCTCTTTCCATTTCACAGATCCAGAAATGAACAGAAGGAAAAATATGCACAGTCTAAGAGAACATTTATTTTTAAAAATGCCTGTATATTTGCTGGAACATCAGAGAACTGAATAGCTAAATGCTGTGTACCAGTCAAAAAAAAGGAAATTACAAATAAGCCAAAGTTACTTTGGGGAGCAACTATGTCTATAAACAACAATAAAAAGAAAGACCTGTAAAACCAAAAAATAGACTTTATTTGTTTTACCTTCTGACCCCAATCAGGAAAGCAGTTCTCTTTCCTAACTACTTAGTTAGCCCCCCCGCCACATAAATAGGTGACAAATCAAGCTGCAACCATTATACCAGTGTCTGGGAAGGATTTTTGTCACTATAATCTGAAGAAAAAAGCTAATAAATACTGAGACGCGGAGATGAGGTTTTCAAAAATAAGCATCATGATTTTGTATGCTCTTTGTCAGCAAGCAATATTTTCCTGTGCAACTGACCAGCTTCCCTAAGCATGTGCGAACCAAACCCTGTAACACACTTGTCTGCTGGCTCCACTCTGCACTTTCTTCCCTCCACACTCTCCAGGATAAGGCTTAAGCTGCCAAGAACAGCTCACAGCAAAGACAGAACATGATTAATTTTTTTTCCAAGGAGTGAAGACATCAGTCTACCTGGCCAATTCATGACCCCATTCCACAGCTCTTGTTTTGAAACTCTCCATGATGGTCACAGAAGATTGTGCTGCTATCTCACTCCAGCACAGTGTCTGAGCTTTCTCTCTTGTGACAACAGCCTCTGTCTAATGTCCTCCCACCTTCTTCTGTTTCTCTTCCAGACGATACAAAAACCTGCAGGATGGTGTGAAGTCCCAAGAACACAGTGGTTTGTGCCAGTGTACACATCCTATTCTATGTGCAGGTAACACGCTCTGCGTAAAGTCTTTCAGTATGTCCTTCAGGAAGATGTCTCATCCTTAATTTTCTGTTTATTTTCTTTCTTTAAAAACAGCCATAAATCATCTGTTGCAAGGATACCATCACCTGGGGTTTTCTTCATCTTCACCTTTTTATGGTTGACATGGGTCATAACTCATGGTAATGAGGTTAAAACCGTTTCTATTTCTGAGCCAATACTGCATCTGACTTCTCATCTCCCAGAAAATAGGCCAAATGGTAAGAGCATCAGAGCTGTCGTGGGAAAAGCAAAAAGTTATGAGGTAGGAAAATCATCAGTAACTAGCCATCCTAGAGTCAACCACGACCTTAATGTTATTTGATACCACCTCACATCATTGCCAAGGGCAGGGAAAAGGGGCTCTCCCTGACTCTGAGAAGAAGGGCATGGCTTCCAGTCAAAAAACATGGTGGAAGGGGGAAAGCTGTCCATCATTGTTCATTTTCCTTGGGGTCCGTGGTGAGAATTTTTGCATGTGAATCACCCTCTCTTTCATAATACTTCTGTAATTAATATTGTTGCTGTTACTGTTCATTTCCTTATCTCATTGCTGTTTCTAGTAAATTTTTTCTATCTCAACCCCTGATTTTCACCTTTTGTGCTGCAGTTCTCAACTCGATCCCACTGCAGTGGGAAGTGGGAGGAAAAGGGGGAGCGAGAGATCAGCATCTGGTTTGGGAGAGTCTCTGTGGAGCACTGAATTGGGCAGCACGTTACTTAAAACACAGCGCTAATCAAGAGAGACACCAATCAAGAGACAGTGAGGAGACTAGTAGCATGAAACAAAGCTCAGTCAGATGTGGAGACCCAGACAGCTCCACATCTCATGGTCACTGCAGCCAAGACTGCCCTGAACCTCCACATCTGCAATTAGTCCTCTGTTTGCTAGTACAAGGTCCAGCAGCCCACCTCTGCTCATTGTCTCCTCCACCATCGCTGCCAAAGCGTTGTCATCAATGCTCTGCAGGAACCTCCTGGACTGTGTGTGCCTCACTGTGCTGTCCTGGAGCAGAGTGATTGAATTCCCTCACAATAACAAGGGCTTCTGACTGTGAAGCTGCTTCCAGATATCTGCAGAAGACCTTATCTACTTCTTCCTCATGATCAGATGGCCTGTAACAAACACAGCAGTGTCACCTATGTCAGCTTGCCCCTTAATTTTTACCTATAAGCTCTTAACCCTATTTTCATCCACCCCTTGGCAGAGCTGGATAATTCTGGTTGCTTTCTCACATAAGGAACAGATCCACCAACTTGCCTTGATGGCCTACCTTTCCTAAAAGAAGCATGTGGCTGCCCCTGACAGCATTCCAGTAATGCAATCTATCCCACCCTGTCTCTGTAACTGGAATGAGGTCATGGCAGTGACAGCAATGACAGCAAATTTCCTGAACATTTTTTGCATTATCAAAATTGTTCTTCAGTGTGTTCAGAATCACCCTTTATGCCCAGAGCTGATTACTAAAAAACCTTAATTTGGTACACTGGTGTTTATGGAATGCCTGAATTTCAGTGACCTCTGTAATCTACTGTCAATATTCAGCTTTCTCAGTGCCAATCATGAAAGAAGGAATCCTTACATTTAACACTTTAAAGTGTGAACAAGCTACTAATATGCTAGGATTACTGTGCTGATCATGGGATTTTTACACATTTCTGCCAAAATTTTATTTGCTTGACATTTATCTAGAACTTGGCCACCTAATATCTCTGTTGCTAGATAAAGATCAAGGGGAACTGCCTCATTACTTAATCTCTGTTGTTACCTCCCCAAAATCAATACAATCTGCAATTTCCCTCCAGAATAAATCCTATTGCAAAGGCTTCCATAATAGTGTAAAGAGAAACTTATAAGTACTCCAGGCAAGGCAAGGAGCACTATGAGGCAAGTCTGCATAAACCCATCTTCTATTGTATTTCATCACCTGTACGTGGGTTGAAACAAAATCATGCCACTCTTCAGTTGCCCAGAGCTAGGTGGAATAAAGCATGACCACAAGGTCAGGTTCTGAACTAGTATAAACCACCACCATTCTGTTGTCTTCCATGTTTTCCCGTCATCCCCATCCTCTGCACCCTTAGTCCAGAGGAGGAAATCTAGAAGTGTCTACTACCCATTGCAGAAGGCCCATACTCCTTCCTCATCAATGCCTCTTACACAGGATTTCTCATTCCTTCCTACCCTGTTATGACCACATAAAGAAGGCTTTGTTTCAGGATGAGATAGAGTTAAGGGAAAAGAGAGAGATGCCTGCATGCATGTAATTAACAAAAACATCCAAAAGAAGGTCTGGTGGTTTGCTGTGCTCCACAACATACAATTAGCATTAATAACAAAGAGAAAATTAATTCAAGAACAACATATTCAGACTAACTGATTATCCAGTGGAACGTGAGTTTATTAAATATATTTAGTCTAATATATTATCTCAATCTAATACTAACATATTAGTTAGCAAGCAAGATAGGATGGAATTTTCTGACAGCAAGGTTGATTGCCTATGGAACAATCAAAGACTGCTGTAGATTCTTTGTCACTTGAGGTCTTTAAAACCTGATATTCTTCTCAGGGTCATGCTCTACCGAAGCATAAACTGCATCATGCAAAAAGCACTTTCCAATAATCTATGTTGGATGTCTATGAGTGCTCTGACCTGAAGGTCAGTCATGGTTCTATCTAGATCAAAATCTAGATGGGAGAATCAGGTGGAATGCCCCAGAACGGATTCAGTGCCAATAAAGACATACAGCAACAGACACTGTGGCCCAGAGAGTGAGTGAAATGTACCCCAGTCCAAGACATAGTTAAGGTGCATGGAAAGGCTCTTCTTGATGCCTGTGAGTTTTGATTAACAGGCTTAGAGAGTGGGTGCAGGGCAGACAGTTTGCAGTGACCAGGCAAATCAGTCCCGGCAAGTATAAGGGGAGAGCGCCCTCAGACAGCCAAGGCTGAGTAGGTAAATGCTTGCTAATTCTTAAAATAAACTTAACAACTGGCTAAATGCATTTCAAGCAATGCACTGCAAACAAATCTGTATCACAATCAACTCTTGAGAAAATGGTCATTTCTTTGTCTACAGCTATCAATAGCCTGCAGTGGGAATATTCCAGGGAACAATGTGCACTACAGAATAGACCTCCTGCTGCAAAGGAGGAACAGGAAGAAATCAAAACAAAAAATCCTTCTCAACATAAAACCTTTGTACCATAGCTAAATTTGTCTAGAAGGTTAACACTTGGGAGATGAAATGGGCACTGCAAAATCCTCCATTAGCTGAAAGAATATGATATTTACAGCAGATAGAGAATAAATTTACATTTTTAAGTCATTTTTTATGCTTAAGGTATGAGAATGCTCTGCACAGGGTGAAACTGGAGATGCTGTAATAGGTTATACCACATCTCAACAAGAATTAGAGGTAATGGGGAAGCAGTTTAAATAGACAGGGCTACAGGAGGAGATTTGGGTTCCTTCTTCACATTAGGTATTTACAGGTTTTCTGTATTGTCTGTACCATATTTCTGTACCATACCAGTAACACAGTCCTTCCGAGGTGCAGCAGCCCAGGCATCTCTTCTCTGGCTGTCCTCCTGCAACCACCCTGAGGAAGGCTGGCAGCACTGGCTGCAGGAGAAAGAGGAGTTCTCACTGCTGCAGCTCAGCCACTGGCTGCACAGTCAGGACAGCAGCACCTGACCACAGGATGAGCCATGACACTCATCCTCTGCCAGCTCCTAACAGGCACACTTGCCAGGCCGTGTGTCCCCAGCACCTGCTCCCACCAGAGAGGATGGCTGGAAGCCCTTCCTCACCCTCAGTGGCTGAAATGCTGTCCTGTGGGGACACCCTGGGTCCTCAGGGACATCAGGACTGTGAACACCCTCCAAGGACTTCTGTGGTGTGACACCAACATTTGGACATAACAATTGAAGATGCCAGTGTGGCTCGAGCAGAGACTCAGGCTGCGATTCATCTGAGCTAATCTATCCTCGTGCTTCAAAACAGAATTAATCACATTCCTGGGAGTCCCACTCGCCTCCTTTGGTCATGCATGAGCTGCAAGCGAGCCACACAGACAAAGGTGTCCAAGTTTGGGAAACCATAGACAGATAAGAAGTAGCCAACTCTCTTGACTGAATTTAGGACAAACTGAGTTAGAAAGATAATTCACATTTTTTAAGATAGGGGGAAGAAACTTCTTCAGACACATAAAAATTCAAACAGACTCTTCTGAAGACCCAGGGTGATTAATCTGGAGTGGGAGAGGTCAGAAACCAGCTCAGAGGGCACATTTTGCTATAGTAAGAAACTGTCATTTTCCCTTCCTTTTTTGGTAAAGTTGCTACCTTCCTTCTTGTTCAGGCTAAGCCAAAAAGATGCTTCTGTCCAATATTCTAAATTTCTATGTAAGGTTTTAATACAAATCCAAGTTCTAAAATCCTTTTCATTTATCTTATGAGAAAACAAGTAAATAAAATCTCATCCTGTGGTTAAGCAGATTAATGGTGGAAAACACTCTGTCGCTTTTCATCTTTGAATTCAGAGAACTTTTGTCTGAGGTAGTAAAATCACTGGCTAGCTAAGCCAGAAATCTCTGATCTAAATCAGAGATTTCAAAATGCTTGAAATGCCTATAGCAGAAAGTACTTAGGTGAAAAAAATCAAACCAACCAACTTTCTCTCTTTGGTTTTTTTTGTTTGTTTGGTTGGTTGGTTGGTTGGTTGGTTTTTTAGAGAAAGAAAGAAAGAAATTAGGGGAGAAGGACACTTTTCCACCTAGACTTCCTTCATCATCTGTCATACACTGTTCTGTCAGTTGGGGATTGAGCCAGGCCTTGCCAACAGCCACCAGACAAGTGTTATAAAGAGTGGTGCAAAGGGCACTGTGCAGGATGTAAACTGGACATTTGTCACATTTCTGCTGCAGTGGTGCCTGCCTTGCCTGTAGCATATTGAAGTAATTCTGGTTTAGGCTGCAAAAATTTCCAGATTTGCCCAAAGCTAGGCAGATGCCTACAAGTTTTCCCGCAGGGGCTCTTCTCACCTTTTAATTGACCAAGAAATATAAAGGACAAACATGCTTCTCATTAAAAAGACAAAATAAAATATTTGATTAATTAAAATATTAAAATTAAATTAACTCACAATTGATGATTTGAGTTGATTAAACTAAAGATGCAACTCTGAGTAATTTCAGCTGAGTTCCTCTGCTACCTCTGAAATAAAAAGTTCAAAATTGAAACAACTCAGTGCCGATTTGAGACAAAAATATATTTTCCAATGTTTGAAAATTGTAGTCTTGGTAAGTCTATTCTTTGTGAAATTTTGATAAGAGTTTCTCTGCCACAGAAGGATTATGGCAATGAAACAGTATAGAATCAAAGAATCACACAATCATTGAAGCTGAAAAAGACCTCCAAGATCATTGAATCCCACCTTTGGCTGATCACCACCATGTCCACTAAGTGCTGTGTCCGGTCACTTCTTGGCTACTTCCACCTCCCTGGGCAGCCTGTTCCAATGCTTTCAGTGAAGAACTGAAACCAAACCACCCTTTCAGGGAAGAACTGCTTTCAGGCAGTTTTAGAGAGCAATAGGGTGTCCTCTGAGCCTCCTATTCTCCAGGGTAAACTAACCCAGCTCCCTCAGCTGCTTCTCATAGGGCTTGTGTTCCAGGTCCTTCATCAGCTCCGCCGTCTGTGGCGGGGAACGAAGCCGGTGAACCCGAGATGGGAAGAGATGATGCTGAGTCCAATTCAGAAGGCTGAATATTTTTATTATAACTATATTGCAATACATTAATATATATTTAAAGAGGAGCTCCTAAAACTACATCCTAACTTCTAGC
>VXBC01008665.1:34899-94532 GCA_013399945.1 Ploceus nigricollis | reverse complement strand
GTTGGCTTTGAGGGTATAAAATTCCTTTGTTCTGGGTCCTTCCTCAGAGACACCTAGCTCAAGCTGTTATTTTGTTACTACGCCATGATTAAATTGCTTTAAGGATTTGGACATCTGAGACTCTGCCAAGAGAAACCCGGGATGGGCTGGTAAGGAAATCTGACCTGGCTGTGTGGGTGTGGCATGTGTAGCTGAGACTGGGCTTCAGTCCCAGCTCAGGTGGGACAGAGTGACTGACAGAGCAGCTCCTGGATGGCTGGGCAGAGATGTTTCCTTAACAACTGCACACAGATTCCAGGTGGGGCCTCACCAGTGCCCAGTACAGGGGGACAACCCCTGCCCTGCTCCTGCTGGCCACACTATTGCTGATCCAGGCCAGGATGCCATTGGCCCTCTTGGCCACCTGGGCACACCCTGGCTCATGTCCAGCTGCTGTCACCAGCACCCCCAGCTCCTTTCCAGCCACTCTGCCCCAGCCTGTGGAGCTGCCTGGGGCTGCTGTGACCCAAGGGCAGGACCCAGCACTGGGCCTTGCTGAACCTTTTATCTGTATTCTCAGCCTACCCAGATGTCCAAATCCCTCTGCAGAGCTCTCCTGACTGAAAGTGTGCTCAATTCCTTCAATTCCTTCATTCAGATCACTCATGAAGATATGAAAAATAATTTGGCCTCAATGCTGAGCCCTGGGGAACAGCACTGATCACCAGCTGGATGTAACTCCACGCACCACCACTCTGTGGACCTGGCCATCCAGGCAGGTTTTTTTCCCAGCTGACAGCTTTGAATGAATGAATGCCATGGAAGACAGTATCAAAACCTTTACTGATGTCCAGGCAGACAATATCTACAGCTTTTCCTTCATCCACCAGGCAGGTCACCTGGTCATAAATGGAGATCAGGCTGGTCAGGCAGGACCTGCCTTGCACACACCCGTGCTGGCTGGGCCTGATTCCCTGGTTCTCCTGTACATGCCTTGTGTGTGATGACACTCAATATGATGTTTTTCATAACCTTTTCCAGCACCAAGGTCAGCTTGACAACCTGTAGTTCACCAGATCCTCCTCTGATCCTTCTTGTAGATGGGCTTTACACTGACTAATCTCCAGTCACCTGGGATGTCCCTGATTAGCCAGGACTGATGATAAATGATCAGCTTGGCAACCTCTTCTGCCAGTTTCCTCAGTACCCTTGGATCCCATCTGGTCCCAGAGACTTGTGAGCATCTAAGTGAAAAAGAAGGTCACTAACTGCTTCCTCCTGGATTTCAAATGCTCTTTTCTGCTCCCTGTCTAGCAGATCAGGGGGCTGGTTGCCTTGAGGATATCAGGTTTTTCTGTGAAATACTGAGGCAAAGAAGGCATTAAGTATCTCAGTCTTTCCTCATCCTTGGTGACAATGCTCCTCCCATGTTCAATAAAGGATAGAGATTTTCCTTGGACCTCCTTTAGCTGCCTAAGTACTTGTAAAACCACTTTTTATTATGTTTCAAAGCAGTGACAAGATTGAGCTCTAGCTGAGCTTTCACCTTTCTAAATTTCTATCTAAATGACCTAATGGCATCCTTGTACTCTTCCAGAGTTTCCTACACCTACTTCCAAAGGTCAAAAGTTCTCTTTGTTTCCCTGAATTCACTCAAAAGCTCTCTGTTCAGCCTGGCCAGTCTTCCCCACTGGCTCAGCTTTCGGTACATAGGGATGCTCCTGCACCTTTAAGGTTTCCTCCTTAAAGTATGTCTAGCTTCCATGGAGCCCTTTGTTATTGAGGAGTGTTTCCCAGGAGAGCTGCTGAACCAGTTTCTGAACTGTTCACTGTTCCCTTCCCAGTGTAAGCCCAGCTTTCTGCACTGACCATATGTTGGTTTTCACTCGTTCCTCAGCTGTCACTGTAGTGTGACTCTGAAATGGGGAGCCAGGCTGTAGATGGTGCCTGCCCAGTGACACCAGTGACACCAGTGACACTCACACAACAACACCAATGCCATTTTACCAGATCCATGCTATGGAGACCAATGCAGAATCTGGCCTATATTAACTGCTTCTTTAAAAGTGTTTTATTCCCAAAATTGGTAATTACAACAGTCAGTGTTACACTGACTCTAGCCTCTAAGAGAGCCTAGGATCAGTGCCTAGGACTCTTGCAAACTCATTCAATTCTATTCAGAAAGCTATTATCCAATGTGTTAAATTTTTTTTCTTTTCTTACACTGATGAGAAATTAGAATGTTTTCTCACTCTCCTATTTTTTATAAGTTAACAGCCAGCAATATGGCTTTGTGTAGCTAGAACACCCAATATATAGGCAGTAAATTATTCCCAAGCAAATGTTAAAATATGGTAAGCCAGTGAAATATATCACAGTTTTGCTTGTAAATTAGTTGAAGCTCTTTTGTTTAACTTGTGACAAAATTTGCACTTTGTTAGATTAAAGCATGGTTCTAGAACCCAAAGGCTGATGGACATGAAGGAGGAACCTGACTCTAAAATCTTGAAATACAAACTGCATTAGTCCAGGGGAAGGAATTGTGTTTTCCACTATATCCATGCATTTCTATAAAATATTCTTTTACCTTGTGCTAGTTAGGCCTTTTTATGTTTTGTCTTTTCTTTTCCCACTCAACTAAGATGCAACAATGATGTAGGAAGGGAAATTTCTTGCATTTTGAAAAGGGAGTAGCTGGCAATGAAAAAAACAGATCCTGACAGAGGTTTATTGAACAAGCTCTTTAAAACAAACCTATCAGTAAAATCTTGCCACTTAGGAGGGGGCCTGGTACTGAATTTATGATTAATGAGAGGTAGGTGAACGGGTAGTTGAACACACATGTGAGGAAAGAGTGAGGGAAAAAGATAAAATAGCAGCTTGTTTCTTGGCTTGGTTAACATCAAATTGCTGGCTATTAAAAGTGATTGAATCATAGGCTGTACCTTTCTGTTCAAGCCTTAAACAAGAAGATATCTTCACAGGGGCACCTATAAAAACCCACCTTAATATCTCAAGTTCTTCTGGGAGCAGAGTCTCTAAAACACAGGTCTGTTAACCTGGGTCTGCCATAGGTAATATTTATGAGGTCCCTTGGTGACTCCAAACTGACTTTTGGATGGTTGTTTCCTGCTATAAATGCAGTTTTAAAGCAATTTCCTAAATATTTCTGCTGGATAACACAACCAACAGTGGCAGCTATAGAGAGCAGCAGCTGGGGTAGCCACTTACCACCACAGGCTAACTCTGTACCAGGTTGTGTAATCCATGTACCCCTGTCCAAGAAGCCTGACTCTGGAGTAAACCTGTAAGTTTAAATCAACAGTTTTAATTTTTCATCATATGCACAAGGAAGGCTGTTGTCAAAGTAGCTGCTCTCCCTAAGGCTGTGTTGGAACGTGTGATCCACTGATCCTCACTGAACACAAGTACAACTGACAGAGAAAGACAGTCCTAACCTAAAACCTTTCAGCTACTACACCCAGCCTCAGCTGGATCTTTAATCAGGATTTTTGCTCTTGACAAATGTAGTGTCTTGGCAAGGCAAGATGTTGGAGCTGCTCACTTGAGGAGGCTGCCAAACAACAGTTAAGTTCTTCTATTCTTCTCTAATTAGGGAAGGTGAGATGAGAAATCACCAAAATGAGTTGCACACCCCCTTACCTTCCTGCATGTCTCAGAAAGATCTTGCCCACAGGAAAGTATAGCCATGAGCTTGTCCTAAAACTGTTGTGGCATCCAAGGGTTCCCCTACACTCAAAGCCTAGAAAGACTTAGCTGCCAGGCTATACTCAGCTGGGCTTTAAGCTAGCACCTATTGTTCTTGTAATTACCTTCTGGTAGTGCTGGCTTCTAGGCGCTTTACTCAGGCTTGTCAGAAATTTGCCCAAATGTCCAGAGAAATGTTACATGCTACGGCTCTGGAGACATATTCATGATTTCATTGCAGTAATAGGTGCTTTCTCTAACCTAAGGAGCGGACTATGGATTTTTTTTTTTTTAAGGGAAGGAATGGGGGCTGCTTCTGAATAGATTTTCTCTAATTTCTTAGTTGAGTGACTGGCTTTCCTTCAGAATTGCAGGCACCACTGAAGTCCTAGTCCATGGGCAAACGGACCAGTACTTCAGCAGACATTTTCCTAAAATGGGAATATTAATGTTTGCAGTTTTCAAAGGGAACTTCCCAATTTCAAAGAGATAAAGTTCAAGCACTACAAATGCTTGTAGTCTGATCTTTGCCTCCAAGCTGAACCCCACGAACTTTCACTGGTTTGCAACACTTGGCAGCACACTGATGGGCAATATAATATGTATGAAAATGAGGGAACAAAATATATAGAAGTTTTCAATGGTGGTGCAAAGGGCTGGAAAATACCTTGTGTAGTACATCATTTCACTAAACTTTCTGATTTTCAGAACATTGGTTCTAATATTAATGCAGTCATAATATTCAGTATCTCCATAGTGGAATTCCAGCATTAAAAAGAAAGAAAATCTACAGCTTCTAGCTAGGAAAGTATACCTCACTGCCTTTGACCCTGCTGACTCTGACTGTTTTGGGAGTTACACCCACCTGTCCCCAGGACAGAGCCTCCAGGCTCCAGTACCTGGATGGCAAGTACCTGGTAAGAAAACCTATCATAAGCAAGTGTCCTTACAAATTCACACTTAGGAAGGATGTTACAGATAGCAAAAATGCTCTAGAGGGGCAGCACATATTATTTTAAATTTTTGCCTCTATCCTTTCTTCTTTTTGTATTTAGCAGCTGTGAGGTTGTGATGTCTGCAGAAAGAAGACTATTTTTTTTTTTTCCATGAGAGGCAGACCTCTTGGTAGTTCCATTCTGTTTACTTAGGGCCATCTCTCCCTGTGCAGTCTCTTTATGCAGTTCCTTATCTGGCCAGTATTTTTTGATGCTGCTCTGTTGTGCTAAGGCTGGTGCTATACATTTTTCAAATAAAATAAAAATTTGTTAGGGGAACACTTAGAACTAAGAGATTCAAATGACACAATTATTCTGATTATATTATTTCCACCATTGTAAATGGCCTCTCTGGAAAACTAGGCACCATTATTCACTCTAGGGAGGACACCATTTCCCCAGCCACTCCTTAGGCAGTATGGACCATTACAAAGGTTTTGTGAGCCTGATGGGACAAGGCAGTGTAAAACTGACAAGCAGAAATAACTCTTCATGAGGATTCTTGTGGATGTGTCTCCCCTCTCCTCATGAATGCATCAGGAGGCAGGAAGGAAATGCATGGATGGGCATTTCAGTTCCATCAGTAAACAGTTGGTAGTGTGAAATAAAATGTTTTTCTCCAATTCCAGTGGTCCCATGCTCTTACCTCAGACCTGTTGCTGTGTTTTAGCAGTTTACAGAGCTACTGCCAGATTCTTAAAGAAGCTCACAACATTAGTGTGATGACCAGGCTAGCAGGACAGCATCTTTGAGATTTCTCCCTCAGTTTTCCTCTCACTGAACTTGGGAACTGCCTTCATACAAATAAAATGGTCCTGTTGAAAAGATGTAATGCAGCTTTGCTCTGCCTTGTGGTGCCAGTGAACACCTGAGGAAATGAAGCAACAAGTCCAGGACGTGGTAGAGGTGTATCTAGACTACTCCTGGTTGTTCCTCTCTGCTGGGGACACCATTTACTATGTGGTAAACTTTCTGGAGATGACTGTAGTCCTGCTGCCAGCACTGCCTAACGCAGCAGGCAGTTTGGGCCTTGGAACACTGTCACACCCTAAAAACTCCTGCAGAGAAGGAGTTTTGCGTCCTCCTTTTTCTGCATCCTTCCCTGCCTCTATCTGCCTGACAGGTCTTGAGCTGAAGAAACTTTTGTGTGCTTGCTCAAGTTTTTTAAGCCACCTTCCTGGGCTGGTTTTGAAAGCTCACACGTGACTTAAGCAGTTTCTGTATTTGTTATTGCCTGTAAAACCCTTTTGCATAACTTGAGCCTGACTAGGGACACCATCTCCTAAGCAAAATCCAGGGATCCCTAGAGGCTCATCCTGCTCATTCCATAACCAATGCAAAGAGTTCTTCCTTCCACTTTTCAAAGTTCTAAAATACAGAGAACAGTTTTACCTGTTCATAAACCTCATGAAAAATCTACACCACCTGAAGTAAAACCCTCCTTTATCTGGTGGACTGAAGAAACAATATCATAAAATGCAATAAATTTTCAGATAACAAAATATTCTATGGAATGCCTTAGGTTATTTTTTTGTAAGATGCTTTAAATCATTTAAGAGAACAAAGACTTTGACACAAAATATCTCAGGTTTTTGGTAGTATCAGTATTTATGATATTCAACTCGAATTCACCTTCACATAAAGCAGAGAAGCCCAGGCAGCTACAGAAGTAAAAGTACTTAGGATCAGAGGCATTTCATGCAAGTGGACATCAAGCATCAAAGCATTTCTGGTCTGAGCCTCAAAATGTCAATATCAATTTTTGGAATTAAAAAATCCCAACCTACCTGCTGGAGCAGGTAAAGGGAGAACTCACAGGCCTGTGCTGGGAGTAATGACAGGCATTTGTGCACTCGCCCAGAGCTCAGCCATGCCATGTGCAGCCCCAGACCCACAGCAGGCTGCAAGAGGAAACCTCTGCAAACCACCGACTCTCAGGCACAAGAGCAAACCTGGGGCTTTCTTTTGCCAAGATCACTGTGGTGCCTATTATCACCAAATAACGGGAGGTGTGGATCTGTGCAGGAAAGGAGCTATGCAGATTTTTAGCCAATTTATTTTACAATTGATTCTCTTGTTTGCCAGCATCCTCTGCCACCAGCAGAGCTCTTTGCTGTAATCCAGTGCAATGCACACACCTTTGAAAAATGATGCTTTCAAACTTGCCCTGTGGTACAGTAAATTGGAAAGTGCTCTTAATAACAACAAGGATCAACATTGACTTTAATGGTCTTCAAGCCCTCCACATAATTTCATTAGCTACCCAACACAGATGCAAGCAGGGATGATGTCATACTTTTTACTTTGCTCTGAAACCTGAGTCAGGCGCCAGAGATAGAACAGAGTTTTATTGTTGTAATCAGATTAACGTTTCTGGCAGTTGGTGATAGATAGGTGATTGCCAGAAATAGAGGAGGTTCTTGTGAAGATTCAGCTCAGACTGGGGCGAGGGTCTTAGGGATTGCTTGCAGTGCAGTGCTGTGGGTGCCATCGGATGGCTGTGAGCACTGTGAATCAGCGTGGGCAATTGTCCTTTAATAACATTTCTGCCAGTGCAAGCACCAGAAGACAGTGCAGTTTCACAGCATGGAGAACCTCTGCTTTCACACCAGCAGTGACTACCAGAACTCCCATCTTCACTGCAAAGCCCATTGGCATAAATACTTCATGCAGGTAGCATACCACTTCATCTGTGTGCAGAGTGCAAGTGCCTGTGTGTGCAAGTTCTCTCCAGAACTAAACTCCTCTTGTCTTCCTCTGCCTGACATGGTGAGCACCACGGACAATCCACATTTGTCAGCACCTCACCCCAGACTGACATCTTTCCCAGGAACAGGAAGCAATAGTGGTTACCTTGTGATATTTGTGGACATGGAGCAATGCCATGACCTCTATCCCACCTTCCAGAACTCAGACGCAATGNAAAAAAAAACAAACCCCAGAAAATCCAGAACAGAAACAAAGAGAATTAAGGAAGCTAGGTAAGTCCATGACCATTGACTGCTTTACAAGACTTTTTCAATAAGCTGATAAGGTGCAATTACCTCATCATCTGAATATTGCAGCAGTAAAATCAATGCTACTTGAGGAGTCTGACAATCAGTTAGGCACTCTTTCGATATTTGTGACAGTCAAGGCAATTCTGTATGAAAGATTGATAGCATTAAAGCACCACAATACTAGTTACCTAATGGGTACTGGGAAAATTAACTTGTTCCAACTGTGGAATTATGATCAATTCAGACCTCTGAATCTTCATTTTTAGCTGGATAAAGGGGGTTTTTTCTGGGTGAGGGTTCTTCAGCAATGCCAACAATGTCGTGTAACAGGCATTCACACAAGACCCAGCACATACCTGCCTAAAAAGAAGATAGAATACAGAACAACCCTCTGGATGGACTTGTATATTAATATCATAACACTGTTATCCAGAATGTAATTCTAGACAATCTGATCTCAGTTTTATCTCGATGTATCTGATTAGTAAATAAACCTGCAAACATGTAACAAATAAAAATCAAGGTCACAAATACCCAAACCATCACAATTAGGTAAGTACTATATTTTGATTGTTAGAAGAGGCAAGCATCTTGCTGCCTTTCAGCATCTCTGACTGTCCTCTGATTTATGTACGTTACAGATGTCAAGCAGGGGAATAGATCACTGTGAAAGGCTGTGGAATCTCCATCATTCAAGATTTCCTCAGAGTAGATTAGACAAACATCTGCCAGGAACAACCTGGGCATAGTTGCTTCTGTGTTCAGCAAGAAATGGGCTGCACAACCTCTTGAGGCCATCCAGCTCTACAACCCTAAAAAGAAACTGATACTCATTATATGGTTTTCTGATTGTATGGGAAGTCTGTCTGGGCTTTCATCAGATATTTAAATAGTAAACCAGCATTAATTTAGTCATAACAATCATACAGAGAATAATACGGATCCATTTTATTTCTGGCATGATGTGACTTCCCTGGAATTATATAAAGGACTAATTTAATTCAGCATTTGGATAATTAATAATCTATCAATGTGTTACATTAATGTGCATATTGAGTTTTTCTGCCATCATTTAAAACAGTTACATCACTAATGAGACTATTAACTATAGAGATCATCAAGTCACATTGGATTCATGTTTTCATTATTTCTATCTAAGGCTAGTTTTTAGCTCAGCAGTTAATAAATGCCAGGGTAGTGCTGGCATAGGAAACATGCATCTCTTAATTTTCATTAAGATGTCCTGGAGAATGCTAGTAAAGACAGATGTGACTGTTTTGTATCACAGGATCCTGCTAGATAGAGAAAACTTAAAGGTGTATTCTCATTTAGAACACAATATACAGATGCTTTTTGCTTACTACTTCTGGAATTATTTGAACTGTACCAAATTCAGAAGCAAATTAGGATCTAGTTCTGAAAAACTCATCAGCTCCTGCTGGGCTTCAAATACCCAAGCAGCTTCACTGAAAAGAACAGCTAAATTTAAGCTCCTGAGCATTTGCAGGATATATTACCATGGCTCCTCAAGTGTGATTACAAGTACAGATCTTGTCCCACTTACCTGACAAATTAACAGAGCTATACCACCTTTTCAAGCTGAACTGGGCAGTGAGTGAGCCTGAGGTCAGACAGAAGAGCCCCCACTGGGAGCTCCATTTCAGATTAGTCGAACAACAGATCAAAGCACTAAAATGTTTCTTCATTCTCCTCTTAAAACTCAAACTTAAAGACTGACAATATGAGCTGCAATGCAGAAAAAATATTGCAAGAACTTCACTAAAGTGGAACTTTCAGGGCAAGTTTTAGAAATTGTATCATTTGGGGATGTTTTTGCTATTATGTCTCTAGCAAAAATGAAGTACACTTTGAAAGATGAAAATGTCACTTCAGTGCATTATATTGTGTGCCAGATTGGCCATGTAGATTCAGATTATAACTATCTGGGCACCAGGCCCATTCCTCATTGACACTCATAAAGAATGACTATTAAGAGATCAAGAACACAGCAGCAGTCAAGATGAAGAACATCCTGATCCCTGTTGCACAGGGTGATTCAGATGTACCCCAGCAGTGATATTAGCCAGGCAAAATTTTGTATTTCTTTGGGCCCACAAAGAAATAAAAAATTACTGCAGTTGAAAAAATACCTCAAAATAACAGGGCCTGCAGTGGCTGCACATGTATGTTCATTGGTAACCATATCTAAGTTCAGATTCAGACTCCATCAAGTGGTTTGCACTAGTCGTAGTCATACTTTAGGCCTGGGCTTGTCTCTGACTCATGCCTTCTCCTTCCACACTGTCCAGGTTCTTTGCCTTCCCACTGCTTTACTCTGTACTAAAAAGGCCAGCCAGCCAGCACACCTGCTCCCAAGTTTCCTTGCCCCACAGACTATTGTGTGTTATCCTGTAGGATGAGAAATGCTAGGGAAGAGGTTGAACTGATCTATGTCTGTTCCAGAGTACAGCAGTTCCAATATCAGTGAATGTGTATTAATGCATGGTGGGGGGAAAAAATCGAATTTTTACTTCCATTCCTGGTTTTCTGTTCTCATTCCCTTTCCATGACCTCCACTGGTAATGAATCAGCATCAGCTCTTAGTGACTCACACTAGACACACAGGTAGGAACTCTGGAAAGAATCACATTTTCTCCTCTTCCTTGCCTGTCTTAACTTCTTAGAGCAAGGCACAAGTTGTTTGTTTTCCCCAAGACCCAATCCCAGAGACATTTCTCACTAATATGAAGCAGAAGCCAAAAAGTCACACCAAAAACCATGCGAATTCCTTACTACATTTTCTCTGTGCTGCACTACGGGTCTACGTGGAGCTTCTCAGACCAGTACAAAACAAGAGATAAACAGACTTTTTCTAATATTTCCCACACAGCTTCACAGATACAGAAGCAGCTGTACCCAGGGGAGGTGACACAGGAAACATGCACCCTCACAGTTCTGCTCCCAAAAACAGAGCAAGGTGTGGGGTAAGGAGCCCTCATTTGGTGTTCCTGACACAGGAAGATCAGAAGTGATTCACCTTCACTGGTAGCATTGCAGGAACAGGACTTAGGCACGGAATGCACATTTCTGTTGTTGCACATGTTTAAAAGTATTTTCAGTAAGGCAATGGGAACAGCCCTCTTGCAGGCCAGAAGAGCATCACATGCTCATACCCTAAGGATTTCCCACTCTACACTGGTCTCTATTTCAGCTTCCTCAGCAGCTGGAAACTAAGCATCTTTCAGGGAAGGCTCTATGGGCTAAGTTCTTCTATTCTATTCTAAGTTCTTCTATTTAGCATTACATGCTGAAATAAATGAGGCCGTACATGAAATCCTACTTTTTTTTCAAATGGCTTTGACAATATAATTCCATAGGTCCTGACTTTGTGTGGTTTTACATCTTGTTCTTAATAGTGTAATAATACAAAAGTGAGGACAGAAAGGAGAGGGAAGAGATAAATTTATATGCAACAGATCATTCTTGTCTTTTGCTTTCAAGAGACTTTGCTGTAAAATACATTTCAGATTTTCATAGGAACATGGTTAATAATTATTAGGCCTAATTTGAGGGTGCAGAAAGCAACTGTGTTATTAGTTACATATCAATTGGCTCATTAACTTCAGAAAAGGTAAAATAAAAGGACCTAGGTACATACACTTTCCCCCTTTTTTGCCCCTGCAGAAAATCACTCTTGGTGACATTTGGGAGAGTTTTAAGGGAAAAAAAAAAAAAAAAAGGAAGAGATACATGATGTAAGAAAAATATCAATAAATAAAGCCAAGAGAGAAAACATGAGAAAGAGCAAGGATTGTGTTAGGGATGGCAAACTGACTCCTCAGCTGTGCTGTTGGAGATGATGAGAGCATTCCAAACACCAGGCTCTATTATTCTGAAGCAGGTGCAGGTAAGCCTTAGAAAATCCTTCCAGGGAAAGTCCTCACCCAGTTGAAATCACAGCAATTTGTTTATCTCTCATGGTGCCTGGATCTTTCAAACCTCAGGAGATTTACTGGAGCCTGTTAGAGCTCAAGATCCCTTTTCTTCAAGACAACAGTTAGTCAAGCAGAAAAGCTAAGGCACAAGTGTGAAGTCACTCTTCATTCTCAGTGGCTTTAAGAATAAGGTAGTAGGGATACATCCAGACATACTTTTTATGCCTAGATCTTCCTCACATATAACACAAATATTGTCACTAAATCTGTCAGCAGGTCTATGATCCCACTGCTCATGGAGTTATTCCCAGATTTATCTCCTGGTCTCGTCAGTAGGGTGGAAGCAATTGGTTCATACTGTTAATGTAAGCAATTTCAGCTGTGGAACAAAGGAGCATTTTTAAATGAGGTATTTAAATAAGGAATCATTGTAATAAGGTCATTTGTGTATTGATGATGCTGAGACTTCATCCTGGTGCTTGTAAGTGCTCACAAGATGTCCTAATGGTTTTAAGCACACCCTGTAACAGTGCTGATTTCTTCTGGCTATGGGCAGAAAAAACTGTCACATCTCCCACCATATGAAAGAAAAGATAAGGTAAGAATGAAAAAAAGGATGTATTTTAACTCCTGGGCAAACTGGAACTCAAAATGCCAATAGCTGACCCTCAGTAGTAGCTGCGAGGTCCAGCAGGGAGTTGGACCATAAATAGGCATTTTGGACAGGATTAGCAACCGTGTGTTCAGATAATGAGTAAGAGGACAATTGCAGGCTGGCATAGACTGCTGGCTGGGTAGCAGTACAAAGAGCCACACTGAGCATGATTACAGCAGCCCAGACAGGTTCATAGTCTTTCTCATCCGTGCAAGGAAAAGACAGGCTCTGTGCCAAAGGGACTTTCCTTTCCTAACATTTCACAACATGTGCCATCAGACAGCTCAGGGCCAAGAGCGAGAAGTTTATTAGCAGCAGCTGGAAGAGTTTAGACAGCTGTTGCTTTCCAGCATCTTTCTGAAAGCCTTGAGGACCCATACTTGCAGAGAATGTTATCTCCAAAGCACAGATCAAGAATGCATCTGCAGGGAATTCAACTTCAAATACATAAAAGGTTCCAGCAAAGTGGAAATAAACCAGCTGTCCCAGTGACTGTGGTGGAACAGACCAGACTGAGCAGGTCTGCTGCAGCAGGGTAGCTAGATACAAGCTGGACATCATGAGAAGCTCCCCAGGAGTGAGCATAGTGAAGCCCTGGAACAACTAACTGGCCAGCCTGCCTGCAAAACCTTGTGCGGGGGGATGGTAACAAAAGTAACCCATTTAGTCACCATGGACAGAGATGGGCATGGAGTGCTCCTCAGGGTCTTTCCAAACTTTCAAGTTTTCACATATTTCACAGTCAGTGAAGCCCTACAGACACCAGAATTATACTATGTTGATGGTTACACACATCTTTAAGTCAAATCAGAAACAAAAATTTTGTTTCAGAGAAGTTTCCCAGAATGTGCATGCTTGACTTCTGCATACCTTGAAGGCTGCATACTCTATTTGTACAGCTCACAATGTGCTGAAATAATCCTTTTCTCCATGGAGTTACCAGGTCTCTCCTACCTGCTCTTCTTTGTTTGCAAAAGCTTCAGCTAGCTTGCACTCCTGGCGCAAGTAACTTCAAAACTTTTGGCAGGTATTGAAAATAACTGGCAAATGTTTTGCCTGGACTCTGTACTCCTCTACAGTTTAGCAGAGACACCTCAAAACCCTACCAGCATCTCTTTTTGGTGAGAGATTTTCATCCTTTGATGAAGAGTCATTATCAAAGTAGATCAAGTTGAAAGTCTTTGGAAAGTACACAGCAATCTTTTTGATTTTATAAGTAACAAAAGCCAAGTAAAAATTCTGAAGGAAATGCTGTGCCCTGCCATAAGCAAGAGAAAATGAGAAGTTTAAAGCAAGAAGAACTTCCAGGGAAAGACTAGAAATATTGCTAATAGGAATTCCCAGAGGGGTCAGGACCAGCATATGGCACAGCAGCCTTGCTCAGTTTATCACATGCATTTAAGTTTCCTTGAAAAGTTGAAATGATCCTTGACCAGATTTTTTTTTTTAAGTCTTTTAAATTGAGGCAGTATTTCCCACTGCTAATGAAAACCCCTTCATGATTAATTCAATATCCTGATATTTGAAGAGAACTGCGGCTGTGGTATTATACAACTATCACAGAAAATTACCACTTCAGGACAGATGGTGCAGTGGTGTTGATGAGTAACAATTAAGCCCAATCATTAAGGGCTCCTCTGATCAGCAAAGCCGTCCACTGAAGACATGTATATGAAAAGTCAGTATGACTTTTTCCTGCTAGAAAGATCTTCATAGAGTTTCTAGAGAACTGTTTTTATCTTTGCAAGACTTAATTAAAGGGGCTGTGTTTGAATTATGATACTTGATTCTTTTTCCAAAGTGTTAAATGGTTTTAGAAAATGTTTCCTGTCCACCTAGAGCTACAAAGTACTTTTAATCATCGAAGGCTGTTCAATTATATCTCAGTGTTAAGTTTCTAACTTTGACTAAGTAGATGAACCAGGTCTTCAACCTTTGTATTCTAGGAATTCCACAAAGTCACCAGGAAACATGTCCCAACTCCATCATCAAAAGGTACAAATGTGTTGCTATTTCAGTGCAAAACAGATTCCAAGAGTGATTGGGTGACAAGCCTCTTTACTTCCTTACCTTCCATCTTACCAAGAGGAAGCTGGCTGGTGATAAGTTTGACCTTAGCCTGGTTGAAATGGTTGCCTGCACAATGCAACTCTTCATTTTCCTTCTGTAACACATTTCTCGGGTTCTACCCTAAACCTCATATAGAGGATCAATAGACCATCCCATTTTCAGTCTGTAGTCTGCAACAAACCAGATAGTTGGGGGGTGCAGCCAAGGCAGTGATCTCAGCATTTATATCCAGAATTTTTTGGATCTAACAGAGAGAGAGAAATCACTGAATTTGGTTGTGGTACTAGTCTTGAAGTCCAATACCTGAGCTGAGCACTGAGGCCTTTGGAGACAGACTCTTCAAATAAGGCACAGCCAGGAGTCCCCCTGCAAACCAAAAGCTGCAGTGTGGTGGCAGCATGCTAAGCAGACATGATTAAACAAATCTGCATCAAAGACATGACCTGCTCACATTGTGTGTCAAATGAGGAAAAGCAGAGCACTGCTTGTAGCTGCTTGCACAGGGATTGGAGGGAAGAGAGAGATTGGAGGTCTTGTGCAGAGATGAGGGTGGTAAGACCAGGTTCAATTGCAGGCTCTCTGCAACCAGGCCCCTTGATGAATGAGGAAAATTCAAACTCTGGGATTCCTCTGTGCCATGACACAAAATACTGCTGGATGAAGACATATAAGTCTTCAAAGCAGGATTAAATATCAAAAGCAGGATTAAGTATCCATTCTGATATTTACAGAGATAGAGCAGAATCACAATTGCTTCACAGATAATAGTAACTATTCATCCTAATTTTCTGCTGAAAGCCTGTAGTCTACAACAGGGTCATGCTAACCCATTGCCCTCTTCTCCCCAAATAAAAGAATGTAGGATACCAAGAGAATAGAAAGCACATGTTAAATATCTGACTTGTGCCTATCTATTATCCTCCTTCTTCCTACATAATAACCTCCTCTTCTCTATTTATATTCACATCTATATTTAATGCTCACTGAAGACTATGGACTTGTGTTTGATGTTCATCTGAAGACATGATTCATCACAATCCTCATTTTTAGTAATGGGAAAAGGCTGTGGTGGAAAAAAAACAGAGGAGCGCTTTTCATCTCGGTGGCCACGTAACCTTTATGTGAACTTGAAATGTCATGCAAAAAATGGCAGTCTCAGCCTATTGCAGTTGATACACAAAGTTTTCTGAATGCTGCATGATCCTCCCTAGCAGTATCTGATCTCTCCTTCTTTAAAGAACACTCATTAAAAAGAGACAGCAAATCATTCATTCCTTGACCTACCATGTCTGTTGTTTTTAACACGATATGTAAAAACATTCTATTAGTTTTAAGTTTTTGAAAAAACAGATGTTATCATTTCTATGTCTGTAGTCTTGAGAATGAAAAACAAGGACAATAGGTCAATTATTAACTTGTTTTTCATGCTCTACCCTGCAGCCAGAGCCACCAGTGCTGACTCCCAAACAAGTGGTCAGAGGAGAGCATGGAACTCCCTTCCCTACTATCAACACAAACCCTCTAAGAGCAACCTACAGCAGGGTCACTGAATGCAGACAGCTGAAGAGCCCCTGATATCAACTCACCACAAAAACAGTCTACTGATCTTCCTTACCAGAACGAAAGGAGCACCAGACTATTTTGTGTCATGGAACATATATGCTCAGAGTCTCCTATACATCCTCACATGGAGAATGCCAATGTACGTAGGGTAAAAATATTGCTACACACAGAGCTGGTTGCTAGCTATTAGTTATCATAACGTTATAAATCTCTTTGCACAAAAAACAGGTTTACGTCCCTCTTTTCCAAACCAGCTTGTTCCCCATAAAATAACTAACATCAGCCTGTTAGAGATCAGGCATAGCTGGGTTAGATGACACTATAATTTAAGAATATAATTTAATGTGAACTTCTAATTCCAATGTGAAAGATTGAAATTCCAGTGGATATGTGAATTGATTAAACAGAAGATATTTTCATCCATCAGAATACATTCTTTACAGAAATAAGAAACCAACCTCCAAATTTACAGTTGCTATTAGAATTATTGCGGTTTTGTCTGAAAAAAACCTCTTAATTTCTGGAAAAGGAAAAACATGAACCATCACCTCTCTCATCCTACATTCCCCAAAGGAGTAAGCAAGGAACCAAATACCTGGCTGAAACTGCATCTGCATGGTGGTGAAGCCAAATCAGGAAGTGTGGTCAGGATGCCTGAAGCAAGAGCTCTGAAAGGGGCAGGTGGCTGAGACAGGTTCATCTGATAACCTCAAACCACACTGCAGCACCTTTTGTTTGCCCATCCTCAGTTCCAAAACATCCTGGATCTTCTCTCATGCCAAGGAACTGGCATAATATTCAAATGCAGCTCCTCCTGGGAGAGAAACAGAGCAGAACCTCAGCTTCAAGTGCCTGGTGCAGTGATGGGCAGGGCAGGAAGCAGGAATCACACACAGGCACATTGTTCTGCCACAGGGGAGGTTTTCAGACAAACCCATCAGCTGCACCAGGCCACCTGGCTGAGATGGGTACAACCAGATTGTGGGACCAACCTGAGTCAAACTGGATCATCCTCCTGGCTGGGTTTTGGGAAACTGGTTTTGTGACACCTTGCTGGCCATGGGAGCCAGAGCCTCATGCAATATTTTCATCTTCTTTGTCACTTACACCAATGCTTACGCAACATGGCAGAGGGAGGCAGGCATGGTGTCCCGTGGTGTACCTCTGGACTTCTCTACAAAGAGCATGCCATTTCCAACACATTTTCTCCTCATTCCAGCAGACTTGCCTCTTCCCTTTCTCTTGCCATTACTGCCTGCACGCCTGACTTGGAGACCCAGTACGAAAGTGCTGCAGAAAGGCTCAGGTGACACAGCATGACACTGGAATGGCTGTGCTAGAAATCAAGGAGGGCACAAGCTCTTCCTCCCATCAGCATGGGTATAACAGAACCACATAAGGGAAAATCTGACCAACCTAGAAAATATTCCTACAGATGCATGAAGAGACTGAAACCAAAAGGGCAGATCAGGTGCTGCTCCATTTTTCTGCTACAGTCAGTCTTCCCCACATCCCTATTTAAAAGCAGCGATTGAAACACTGTTCCATCCTTGATATTTCTGCATTATAATTGTTTGTAAGTGCCATTTTTTCTTTAATTACCCCTTCCGATATATGCATGAGAATGATAGGATAAAGAACAATACAACATTGCAATTGAATTACAAAAGCATAGCAAAAGGATTGTCCTATTAACTTCATAGCATTGATGTGTTATAAAATGCAAAGTAAAGAAAAACGGGGAGTAATTTGTTTATAAATATGTTAGTTAGGTGGAGCAAATGCCATATTGCCTGATTGCAACTGATTGCAAAGCATGCCTTTTAGCATGGATTTCATGGAGCAAAATGTAGTTAATAAAACTACCTTTATGATTTTTATTACAGCCTTTTAGCATAAATAGCTAATAACCAATTTACATTAATGATATTGGCACAAATGTAAATTAGTGTCTTTTTGTTTGTATTACTGAAGTGCAGTTCCATTGCCAGACAATTGTATTTGGCCATTCCATTAACTGGAGAGATCTAGGAAACAGATACAGTCCCAGAGCCTGCTCAAGGAATATTAATTCAGAAAAGAAATTGCACTGCATACCTCCTTACTAGCTGGGGCCTCACAAAGAGCACGTCTGCTTTTTGCACCCTAGCCTGTTCCTCCATCACACATTGACATAGAGACAACACCCAAGCAGGTTGGTGCTGCTTCAGATCAGGTTTAGAAAACAGGTTTCCAGCCCCACACAGCATTTCAAGATTTCATCTGCTTTCCTGTTCTAAGTCACAAGCACCAAGGTCTTAGGAAACTGTTTGCCACCCACCCTCAGAAAGAGACCCCACTAGCTGGGCCATTCACTTAGAAGGGGGTACTGGTTCTTGCAGAGGCACAGCAGCTCTACTGGAGATGACACCAGGCCACATTCAAAGAAGGAGCTGTTGCCTCCCTATGCTCTCCTGGTCAAGATCTTCTCTGCTAGCAAACACTCTCCCACTCCTGGCTACTTAGGACACTTCCCTCCTCTCCATGGTGAAATGGTGTTCCTGCATCCAAGAGACACACCTCATGTTTTCTTCAGTGTAGCAAGTGGTGTGGAACCTTGCACGAGGTTTACACCACCACTTCTCCCCTTTTCCCAGGGGATGGCTTTCCTGCTTGACACCTAGAAAAAGCGATGGTTATAACATAATTTTTATTGGTGCAAATGGCAAGTGGGGAAAGGGGCCTTTGCAGCCTACTAAATCAATGCTTCTGAAAGCCAAAGATCAAATGTAAACATTGGCAAGTTACTGGCAAGGCATGTGAAAGCCACGCAATCCTGCCCGCTGTAGAAATAGAGGTTTTCCATTCCAGGCCTCATTCATTTGGGACCTCTCCTATTCACAGGGTCTTTCTTTAGCCATGCTATATAAGCAGCTACTGTATATAATGAAAGCCAATTTTCCCATATACTTAAGAGTGCTTCTGGAAGAACAATACATCACCTATTTCCAATTTCATTACCCTTTATGTGATATTGATACAAAAGCATCCTTTCCATTCATCTGCTTGTTTCTTAGATGAAGACTAGAAGAAAGGCTTCTTCTCTTCATACAAATTGGCAGTAAGCTGTTTTCCTTTCATCAGTACAGAAGGTGACAGACATTTGCTACTACCCGAGGGTTTTGGACAAGGGATGTATGTACTGGTTGTATGTCATTTTGATTCCAAGCATGCAATACGCTGGGCTAAATTTTGCTGCTTTTAACACCAGTCTAGTATCTCCAGAAAATCCCCAATGAACAGAGAATGTTTTTTTTTTTTTCCTTTTGAACATGAACAGCCATTTTAAAGAATCATTATATATATATAAATCATTATATATATATGCATACACACACACACACATATGTATACATATATATATATATACACATGTGAACTACAGCTCCCTCCCCCCCTCAGCACGAGCAATGACATTCTAGCAGATTAACAGAATAACAGTAGACCTCAGGCTCATACTCGTGCTGCACTACTATATACCAAGAATAATTTCATTGAACTTCATCAGATTCTGTTGATGCATCTCCAGTGTAAATGAGATCAGAAACAGGCTTTGTGACCTCTGGGTCCTCTTGTGCACTACATGCACAGAACATAATGAACTAAGCAAACATAGCAGACAAGATAATGCTATCCCTGTAGAACATTAAATACTAATGCAATTAACGACACCAACGTTATGAGATGAGTGTTATGAATGGCCAAGACTCATGAGAAGTAAAAGAGAAGAATCACTGCACTGGAGACCTGGCACGAGAAGACAGAACCCATGATATGAGGTCAGGGCTCCAGATTGTTCTGATTTGGTACGTACTTAGGTACAATCTGATTTAAATTAGGTGGACTAAGGGAAACACTTCATGGTTTCACTTCCATTCCCAAGCAACAAGATCAATGCTCCAGCTGGCTTATGTGCCTCTCTTGCATATTATGAGCCATAAAAATACCAAATTGAGCTAATTATGATTCATGTTAAACTTATACTGTCCAATCCAAATCCCATTATCTGAATGTAAAGGTTCCCAAGAGGTTCCTCAGAGTTTGGATTAGATCTACAATGACAAATGCCAAGTATATAAGGCCAAAATGAGCTGACTACCCCAGCGTAATTTTGGCATGACTCTGTTAAAGTCTGTGAGGCTACTCTGATTTATGTGGGTCTGAAAAAAGAATTTAACCATTAGTGATTTGCACTGGAATACAGTGTACTTGCCATTTTACACCAGCCCTAAAGGTTTCCGTTTTCTTTTTGTTTTCTTTTTAAACCCTAATTAATTTTTCTTTCAACAGTATCTGTTATGTGTTCTCCTGATAATTTTTCAGATGAAAGATTCTATGTAGTTCATTATTTCTTCCACTAAATATATTGGATACAACCTATAATAGGACAGGAAAGCTTTTAGCATAGCATAGTCCTTGAGCCAAATTCAGGTCTTACACTTGAGGAGTACTCTGTTTTCACTTTACATCAATAATATAGCCTAAGAGGAAATGAGAGAGGGATTTGGTCAATTATACAAGCGCAATTTTTTACAGAACCAGCTTGAAAATGACAGAAATAATCATTAATGAAGATTAATGGGAAGATTCTGGGGTACAGAAATAATTATTTACTATTTCACTTTAGAAGCACGAATGGGAGAACAAAAAATTAATGATCACAAGGGTTACAAGCTGGTCTGGTGCAGTGAGTTCAGGAGTATATGCCTATTAATAAACTCTTTTGCCAGTATATTGGAATGAATAATAATATCTCAAAGCTTCCAGCAGCTGCCACAGCCTTGTCTCAGATTAACTGAGAAAGCACCACCTGCTGCTCTGCAGCACTGATCGGGTTAAAAAGCTGGTAAAACAGTATTTGTTTTTCCTGAGGCTGCCTGGCTGGGGCAGATCCCATAACTGGGCAGCTGTCCTGTGCTCCCTGCTGTTGGTGTCAACATCCCCACTGGCCACCAGTGCAGAGGAACCAGTGGCACCTGCATGACTCTCACACACACAGGAGGCCCAGTATTTTACAGGTAAATAAAGATATTTACAAGGAAAGAGAGTCATCCTTCATTTTCAAAAGTTATCTCCTGCAAGGAAAAAGCCCTTTTCTTTATCACTGGGAATAGAACTTTTTACAAAAAAGGGACATTAAATCAGGACAGTCTTCCCTACAGATAGACAAAGCTCAGCAGAGTTCAGCTGCTGATTTGATGCTTCATACAATCCCCCTGAATATTTGAATGCTTTGGCATTGCAATTAGGGGATAAAACTGTGTATTCCACTAACCTACCTTAATCTGGCAACATTTACAAGTGCTAAAACATCCTTTTTTAATATTTGTTTTTTAAAGACATACTGAGGAACAGATTTAAAAGCTTGGATTTAGTCAGTCAAAATCAAGGGCAGGTATGGAACAGCTCTCTAAAGAATCAAACAGAATGCACATCACATCCAGCAGAGATGAGTGCCATGGTACATGGTGCAGTTCAGACTGCCCTGTTTGCCCAGAGTCACTGCATTACCAGCACTATATCCTAACTTAGCTGATCTGTAAAAGGGCTTTGATATATGGAAGAGCAAAAGAATCCATATAAAACCAATTTCTCTTCTGTTCTATTTAAAAGTTAAAGGCAGTAGTAAAAAGGGAATAAATATCACTCCTTGCTTTATGCAGTTGGGAGTATCCATCATGAAATGATTGATGAGCCTTAGTGAAAAGGCAGAGAGCCCTCAGGGTCCTGCTCTGTGTTGCCCCATGAAGAGATGCAGTGCCATATCCACGGGCCACTGCTGTAAAGCTGATGGGACACTCCCTGCCAGCCTCTGAGTGCCCTGGGCAGGAGCAGGCACTTCTTGGGTGGTCTGCAGAGGTGGCAAATCTGCTGTCATGCTTTGGTCAGGGGCCCTTGCATGAGCCCCATGGGTGGTCCTGCACTACAGAGGCACACTGTACCTCTTGTCACAGAGGGACTGTTTCATTTCACAGAAGGAAGCAGGAATGCTCCAGGCTATCCATTGCATCAGAAAGGATATGCTAATAACTGCCCTGTGTCTATCATTCATTGGACAGCTTCTCCAGGAAAGAAAAACCTCTCCAGAGGGTGTGTAGGAACAAATAAATTGTCTACAGCAATTTCAGATGCCTGGAAACCTCTTCAGTATCCATTTGAAATAGCTGTTGGGACGAGTGAGAGGAACATTCAGCAGAGAGCCATCAGTCACTGACAAAGCCAAATTCACCTCAGAAAGAGGGCAGGACAAGATTTGCACAGAAAGGTGAGTAAGAGAGTGAAGTGGTCAGACCAACACAAATTTAAACAGCTTCGGGGGAAGGGACAGCTAAACTAAACTTTTCAACAGCGAAAAAATTACCTCCTGGAGGAAGATGCTTCAGGAGTACAGGAACCTACTCCTGGCACTCAACTGGTGACTCTTCAGTCTGCTGAGAGGGCAGCAGGGCAGGGTGCTGTGCCCATCCCCATCAGTGCTCCCCACAGCCATCACAGCTGTGAGCCCTGCACCCTGAGAGCCCAGGGCAGCTCCTGCCCGCCTACTTAGACAGCTCTGCTTTTACCTGCCAGCACTTCTGGCCTGCAATCAAAACACAAAAATTCAGTTGTCTGATGGTCCCCCTGAGGAATGTAACATCGTCAGCCACACACATGGCCCCAGGTGACCAACAGCATAAGGCATAAGTGCAAAAAGTAAATTCCTTATGTAAACACCAGGCTAAAATTGTGGTGAATTATGTGCCTATATAGCTCCTGTCAAATGCCTCATGTTGCCACATGCTGGCAACCTTACTCCTCACAGAGGACAGTGAGCCTATCAGACTTGCACACCAAGCCACCTCACAACTGCACACAGCCATCTTCCCTCACCAGAGATTCCATTCACATATCCACTTGTTCCCTTTAGGAAGAAGTTTCTAGAAGGTCTCACTGATCACCAGCTGATGGACCGCCCCTGCTACATGCTTAGAAATCTCCTTTAATTGCTAGGAAGTGGAACATTTAAAACAATTCCTTTCATGACTGTATCTTTGCTGCAGTGTAAATTTTGTTTGTATTGTCTACATAGGGATATTTATTTCTAAATTGTATTGTTTTCTACCCATCCATGTATAAGGGCAGGTGTTAAAGAAATCTCCTATTTGGTGTTACTTATGGATGTGGTTCTTAGAAATAATAACAAGCAAAGAAAGGAACCTCGTGCATTTCAGTCTCAAAATAGGTTTTATTAACTCACAAACCTAAGTGTTATTGGTAAATATCCAAATTTCTTTCTAAATAAAAACAGCATTAAGCTGTCAGAATTTGTGTATCTGAGTAAATCTGTATATCGTCATGAAAAACAAAAGGAAAACAAACACAATGAATAACAGCACAGAGTACTGGACTTCACATAGTCAGACATGAACATCTACATCCAGATTGTTCCTGCAGCCTGAAGCTCCCTGGAATACACTAGCCCCACATTATAGACTGTGCACAGAAATACTTTAGCTCATCTTCTGTTTTTATCAGAAAAATGCAAGAAAGTATTAGACAAACAACAACAACACTTCTGGGAAAAACAAAAGTTTTTCTTCTGATTTTCTACTCTGCACACAAGAACACATATTCTCTTGGGAAGCAAATGTATTTGGATCACATTTTCTACCTTTCTTTGAGAAAAGAGGCATTTAAAACAGTATAGCACCATTTTTAAATATATTTGTCATCTATTTTTCCAGTTTCTCTTCGACTTTTTAATTTGTGAAACTATGTGCATGGGAGAGATGTTCTGTCCTGGGTAAAGGAGGTGCCTCTTCAGGGACCCAGGCATGGCCACCTCACCCATCCACAGCTCAAGATCATGGTTTCTCCCTGTTAGAGCACTTCAAAAACAATCTGGACTGCCTTTTCCCCTTAGTTTTTACAACAAGGGCTGATAAATGCAAACAAATAACCCCTAATCCTCATTCACAAAATGGTCTGTTTACATTTTTCTGTAATTTTAAAGGATCTTTCAAGTGGGTTGGTATTCAACATTTGCTGCCTTTCCAGCATACATTGTTATCTGGAGCCTTAAAAAACTCATTATTTCTCCATAAAGATGTCTTTCTAGATGAGCTTTCTGATCATGTTTGTGGTGGTGATTGAAAGTGTAATGTCCCCAGACTGCCAGTGTAAATCATCAAAGTTTAATTATCAAAACTGTTTTCTCCTCCTCATAATCTTTGGCTGAATAAGTGTACGTGACAGATGAAGAAGAGAGGAGTTTTTACAGATTGTACATACCCAGGTGATGTGGACAGCAAGGGCACATGTAAGATCCTTAAGTCAGGAAGGCCTGCAGGATCAGATGCTTCATACTGGAACGGGCAGGATGTGGTGCACAAGCTCAAGCACAGCTCCTCTGGCTTCAGATGGCTGTCCCAGTACGGGACTGACCTGATCTTACCTAAATACATCTGCATGAGGAAACTGTTCTGTGGCTCCACTGCTCAGATGGGGTCAGTGCCCATCTCCCTGTCCATGCTGGAACTGATGACAACAAACTTAGCACTGTATCCATGTCATTCAAAAGTTAACGTGGCCCTGTGAGAAAACCAGCAGTTCACACCTGCCACCTTGGCAGCCTGAAGTGCTGAATCTCCCCATTCAGGCAGTCCAAGGGCAAAAATGTGTATGTTTGCTAAAACTCTCAGAATATTTTCAGTTAATAGGTTGCATTAATGTCTGAAAGTTAAATTACAGTCTTTCTCTGCCTTTCCTCAGAATACTTAGCTCCATTTGAGCATGTACAGACAAGAGAGATTTTGAATTAATAAATGTGGTATTATGGCATGATCCTTTAAGCAACTGAGAGATGAAAGGCTGATTTTTGCTTTATTCCTAAGCATGCTGACATCAGGGGTAAATTTGGAGCTTGATGCAGGAGATTCAGCTGTGCAATTGACATTAAGGCTAATAGCAGCCACAAGAAAAACAAAATTACATTCTCTTTCTTGGACAAGAAATTAAATACAGATTGCAACTTATTCAAAGAGTTCAAAGTCAATTACTTTTCCCAGTGAAATCAATGAGAAGGACTTTCCATTTCAGTTCATCAGACTTTCTGCCTGCTGAGAAAAGTGACTTTATGTGGGATCTTTATCACCATTTGCCTTCCTGGGTTGTTGGGTTTTCTTTCTTTCTTTTCCTGATTGATGATTGGTCTCATAAATACAACATTCTGGGGTTTTTTCAAAAGCAATTCAACTGCTTTCAATAACTGCTAGAATTTTGAAAAATCACTAGAATTTTCCTTTAAGTCACTGTAAATGACACAACAAAGACCAATATTAGCTGGATGAAACCGCCAAAGCCCACATTCCATTCCCCCCAATAGCCTGTGAAATGTCGCTGCAGATCCGTGGAGACACTGTGACCAGGATAAACTTTCATCCAGTGACTTCTCTAAAAACAGTGTGATTTGGTCTTCATTTGTCACTGTTTGCTTAAGGCACGTGTCACTTGAAAGGTCCTTATCTTTTCCCATCAACGGTATCAGTACACACAAGGGCAGACAATCGCTTACAAAATCATTACAGAACACAGAGTCGATGTGCCTGGGGGAGATTAAGGTGGTGTCTATGTTCAGTTCATTCAAAGATGTCAACACTATCTGCTTACGTGTACTGATCCCAAATTTTGTTCTAAGAGACTTGGTTTTGGCATTGCCACCTCCAAGATCTGGGCTGGTTCCCACACTGACAGCTCATTCATTCTTAAAACCAAATGTCCACACAACACAACCAGGACTAGTATAAAATTAGTTACCTCCCATCTCACGTACAGCTACACCAGACAAGCTGAGGATTCTGCAGCCAAACCCCAGGACCCAATTTCATTAAACATTATTTAATAATCACCACAACATTTAGCAGGTAGGTAGCCACAGTAACCACACTGTTCTCAGATTCCCATGCCCTGCTGTTACCCTGCTCCCAGCCCACAGCGGCTCTGCCCGCTGCTATCACCCTCTAATCATCTGCACCCCAAGCTTGTGCTTGTAAAGATGGATGTTCAGGATGTGGAGTGGATGCATGTCCTGGTGGGGCAGGGCTGGGAGCAGGAGCTGATGGTGCAGCTGACATTGCTGGAGCTGTCAGGGCAGCATGCAGCCTGCCACGCTGTCCTTGAGGGGCAGGGACGTGGGGAAAAGGGGACATATGCAGGGTTTGCTGTCAGTTAGCTGAAGAAAACTATTCATGCACATGTGCCTGGAAGCAAAAAGTTCTTTCACTATATACATTATCAGCAAATAGAAATCATTAAGTTAAAAAAGGACAACAGCTGGTTTACAACAGGATCCCAGGGGCCATTAAATCATGAGATTTTTAGAGTGTACCATTAGACCAAAATAACTTGAAATGCCTTATATACCATAAACAGTGTCTCTCAGCAGCAGAAGAGAGCATGAAAGGTAGTCAGAAGCAGGTAAGTGCAAGGAAAACAGCCTTCCCACCACACTAGCAAGGGGCAAAACTGTAATTTTTCCAGTAATAAAATGTAACATAACATTCCTCTGTGCCAGTATGCAGTGTTTGCTGTGTGTTAGCATTAGTAGTTACTGTGACAGTGCAAGTGTTGTATCCAAGCTGTGTCCATCGAAGGGCTGGAGGTACCTCCTGTTGGGTTTCCAGGGTGGGAAAGAGAGAGGAAACCCCACGCCAGCTTCAGTGCCCTTCCAGCTGTGGAGGGGGAGGCTGAGGAGCACTGGGGCCAAGGTTCAGGGGCTTCAGGGGACAGCCCTGCTCCCCACAGCAGCCCTTGCTGCTCACCGAGTCACTGGGCTCCGGTGGTGGAGCCACCTCTCTCTCTCACACTTCCTTCGATGTTCAAGGCACTTGGGCTTTCTCCCCACTGTGCTGGCTGGAGTCCACGTCAGTTTTGGAAAGGTATTCCCCACAGTGGGTTTTCCAAAATCCTGCTCTGTATCTCAACAGCAATCTCAAAAGCTTTTCATCCCAGGCAGGCAAAGCATGAAGAGAGCACAGGTCCCATGACCAAGCACAGCCCCCTGCCTCCCTGAGCTTCCCAATACAGAGAAGCAAGATCCACACACACTCAAAGAGCCAAAATCCACTTCGAGCCCACGTCTGCCCTAAACTCTGGGGTCATGAACATCTTGATACATTTTCTAACCGTTATTTTATACCTCATGACAACATTGGTAGAGGAAAACACCCAACCATAATCATGAGGGAACCCCCTGCTTGTAAATAAATTTCTGGCTGAAGAAAAGGAAACAAAATTTGACTTAGGTTTCTTTACCCTGTCAGCAGATCTGTAAGGTCATACAAAACAGCACCCTTTTATAACCATATTAGGGAGGGGGGAAATGACATCTGAAAATCTATATGCTGGGAAGATGCTGGTGAAGGAGGTCCCCAGGTTAGGAAAATCAAGTTAGAACAGTTTGCTACTGATTTCCTGTGGCAGATTTAACTGTTCAGTTAAAACCCACTGACATCAGAGGTGACATTACACTGTGAGTCACATGAAGGTGCTGCAAGATGCTGGGGAGCAGAGGAGAGGACAAGTTTCCCATTCCCTGCTCACACACTGATTCTCCAGGTGCATTTTGTACATGATGAATAGCAAATTCATGTACAAGACATGAATCTGAGCTGCCGTTTGTGCCACACAAATTGTCACCTACGTGTTTGGTATGAACACTGCTTTCCCCAGTCTCTGCATTTCAGTCCTATTTCAGTACACGTAGCAGCGTGCACATTCCATTAAGAAAATAATACCACCTTTCAAAATTCAGGATTGAAATAAACCCAGGGGACAACAGACAGACAATTAGATGTAGTTTGGCAGTGGTGTGTGGCTGGAAGGTAATCAGTGTGGTGTTCCTCTGTGAGGAAGGAGGATCATACTCTAGGGCTTTGCTGTGGGATTTTTAACCCTCTCTGGGATTTTGCCATCAATATGATCATTCAGATATCCATTACATATGACACAGAAAGGGAAAAGCATGAAAAAGGGTGAAGGATACTGCACTTCAGGTATTTCTATTATCTTTCTCTAACAAGACCATTCAGATTAAAAAAAAAGCCACACAGAGAAACACTACATTGTTGATATATGGCAAGGGGAAATACATGTGGGACATACTGACAATTTGTTGCAGTTTGAAACGGTGACAAAATGTGATTATCTGAGGTAAAAATATGTTAGTAATCATTTGGCAAGAGGCCAAGCACTCTACATCTTCATGGTTCCCTTGCAAAGCTCAACAATAAAAAGTGAGGAGAACAAATTGTGTGAAGTCTTTTTTCCTCACTAAGACCAGATTTTTATGTTCATATATATATATATTGAATTTTAAAACAGCTAATTTGGAGAGGGAGCCTTTATAAAGTGACCTATTCTCTGCAATGTTGGTTTCCTATTTTTCATCTTTCCTAATATAATCAATAGTAATGGACTGTAAGTAAATTGCTCATGTGGGTAGTCAATACACTGAGAGGATGTTTTAAATATCTTAGTAACAACTAACATCTCAGAGTGGGTGTTGCAGCCATCAGTGGGGCTGGTTTAATGCAGTGTCAGCAGGAACCATGTCAGTTAGGCCAGACACCTCTGCAACACCACAAACTTCTTAGTTTTTCAGAAAATGTCATGCACTAGGTATGAATTCAGCAGCGTTTAACTTCCTTTTGCACAGTGCTTATTCCAGAGAGAAGAGCTAAGCCACATCATAGAGAGGATAGGGCAAAAGGGGCAAAAGTATCAGTGGACATCACAGCACTCATGTCATCAATATTCATTACCACCTGGACTCAGACTAGGTACCTTTCCTGATCATCCTCCACTAACCACACCTTCCCCTTCAGTGAAGGTTTGATGATCTTGTGAAGAGATCATCAAACCATCAGAAATTACCCCTTGACCACCAAAAATTCCAGCCACGTGCCAGCACACAAGTTTCTTTAATTCTTCAATTGGGCACCAGGCTGTTTCCATGTCTTCCAGGACTGCCTGCCTACCTGATAGGATCTGTGTTGCAGGAAAATACCATAAGCCTCCTTTTAACTGTCTACACTGGGAGCCTAGTTGTTCATCTAAGCACCATTTGCAGGTAGTGGACTACCTTTTTTTTAAGTAATCTTATTCCTAGAATTGCAGCAGAGACCTCAAAATGGGTTTTATTACTGTAATTTTATTTGCTTATTAAAATCTAAAGTTTGCACTTAAAATAAAGAATGCTCTCAAGCTGTCACCTGTCTTCTGCCAATTTATTAGTCACAATCTGATATTAATTTTTTAGATGGTAAGCTATTGTCCAACAGCTGGTTGTGATATTTTGGGAGGGTGGGGAATGGAAAAAAAAAATGCTTTTGAGACAGGCTTAGACCCACAGCACAGGAAATGCAATTGCAAGCACCCTCACTGCTCTCCTGCTTACTCCTCTTCTGCAATGTGATTTACTGGGCCCAGTCTTACCCCAAGAACCTCCCCTGCACCCATTTGTCTACCAGTGCTTGTGAAAAGGACAGAACTTATGAAAGGATTACTTGGCCTCTGCTCTGGAAGACGAGAAGTTACCAAAAGACACCAAACTGGAACAGGTTACTTCCACAACCTTTCAGCAGTACCCTAAAGCATCCAGCTCTGATGGGAGTTTCATCATCTCAGTGACATCACAGTAAGAGGAGAGGAGTTAGCAGAGCTGTGGTTTAACTGTGCTCCAAGCACTGAGAAACTGGGAGGGTCTCACACAAGCTCCCTGAGAACCAGACGTACTGTGGTCCTGTTCAAACAGAGGGTTGTTGCACTGACATACCTCTCCCTCCCACAGCTTGGGGAACTCACTTCTGAGCCTGAATCAATTTCATCTGAATGTTCTTGATCTTATTTTAGCTAGCTTGTTCCAAAGTACCCGGTGCTCCGTCTGACCAAGAATTACCACTGAAATAACTACACAAGAACAAGGGAGGGGATATTCAAAAGTACAGATGAGCATGAGAATCCTGGCTGTGTTTCTGAAAATTCCCCTCAATAAGTATTACAAGCCTATCTTGAGAAGGATGCCTGATAGTGTCAGACCATACAGTGAGAAGAAAGACAACATTCAAATAACAAGGAACATATTTGCCAAAAGCCAGTGCAGAGACATCATCACATTATATGGAAGGTGTTCCATTGTCCCAGGCACTCTCTTCTCTGCCCATACGCTTTTGCTATATGTCAGATCCTTACTCAGCACCTTCTTCAAAGAGCAAAAATGAAACCTTTCAGAAAGCCTTGTGAGACACCCAGGATTAGTGTTGTAAGCACCTCCCCCCCTTTGCAGTGCCTCCAGATGCACCCAGAAAATGCAATATTCCTTTTGCTTACTCATTCCAGTTTCTACTTGTTCCATGAAACTAAAATCTCATTTCTACACGTCCTTTGCTCTACAATTCACTCTCCAGTCTCTGTTTAAAAAATGCCAGATTCTAGCTATGAACTGCTTCACATATCCTGAGAACTTCTGCAAAGCACAATGCAAATTTGAAAAGTTCAAGCCTAGTGCTAATGCAATAAAAGAAGGCAAATATGATTCCAGATATACAGTTGGAGTAATGCCTTTAGGAAGCGCTCCATCAGTTTGATTTAGAAAATGATTGCATTATGTTAAAACAACTAAATTGGATAAGAGGAAAAGGGATTTGTTGACATAAATCTTGTGTTTGGGCTTCAAACCCCTCCAAGTAAATACAAATAAGAAAATACATACAGAGAGAACTGTCAATTTCCCCTGAGAAGATCTGTTTTCAAGGAAGTAAAAGTCTATATTGGAAATCCATCCAGTTGTTTATAAAGCAAGAAAGCTCTATTGGAAGTCAGCAGGAAGGAACATTGGAAGCAAACCATCAAATAGCAGAGAACAAAGTGAAAAAATAACCAAACAAAATTATTGTTTTCAAATAATTCTATGATTCTGACCTCATCTGCAATAAATTCGGAATAATTTGGCATGTGGACACCACCAGCTCAAAGGAAACAAAACACAGTATAAGATCAATCAGGAAGAGCCCAGTAGTTTTATTAAAGGTTGCCCTGAGTGGTCAGCACAGGGAAGAAAAAAGACAGAAACAAACTTAGGCAGCAGAAATTATCTGAATATTTTGCATGGACCTGATATGGTGCGCTGGTAGTAATCTTTAGCCTAACAACTGATCAAGATAGCCATTCATTTTAATACTTCTCCTGCCAGAAGAATCCTATCAATCTAGTGGGAATAGGAAGCATGGGCACAAGCCAGGGTAGGAGATGGAGGATTTGCCTCCCTTCTGCTTTCCCCTGTCCCTACAGCTCCACAAAATCATGAGAAAGGGAAGCAGAGAGCACAGCTGGATGGAGGCACTTTTCCATAGTCAGCTGTGATTAACCAATCAATTTTTCTTCCAAGAAGAAGCCTTCCAAGCTTTGTTTGTCTACAATCTGAAGCCTTGTTTGTCTACAACCTGCTTTTTAAATAGGTAACTGAGTATTGCTTGGCTGAACTAAACAGAAAATCTGGGAAATAAGTGAGGCTTCATGATGTAGAAATGACAGGAAAAATTATCAATATGTGCATCTGTGAAATGCTAAACAGCTGTCAAGAAAAGAAAAGAAACAAATCTGAAATGCCACTGCTATACATCCTGACACATAATTCATTCCCTGTAACCATTACTGCTCCTTTATCTGTTACACCACCAGGAAAAGATTTGCTGGGTGGTGGATTAAGATTATTCAAAGCTTTGATTGCTGAGCAATGGTCAAAGGCTGGTTGGTTACTCTCCCCAGTTCCACAGGCTGGTGTGGCCACAGTGATTTGTCCAGGCAGACAGCAGTGGCAGTGATGGTGGACAGCTGCCCATGCTCAGTGAAGGAGCAAGCAGAGGTGAGGGGAACCTCAAGCCACTCCCTGGACTTCAGAGAGTGGGATCCATTTTAAGAGTTGCCAGCCTGGAAGTTCCTGGACCCTAGCATAAACTCACCCTTAATTTCAACCAGACACCACACAAGCAAATGTGAATAAGGTAGTCATACATTCCCAACAGGTGGCATGGCTGCAAAGTTATTACAGACAGAAGCTGATAGAAATGGAAAAAACCTATTCTATATCTCCTCATATACAAAGTGAATTCACAAGGGCATCTTGCCCTTGCTGTGAAGGTACAGGACATTAGGCATTGTGAGGAATGGAGTGCCTTGGCCAGCAGCAGTAGTGAACCAACTCTGGTGCCTCTGACCACCTAGGCCCATTTCAGCCCTTTTCCCCACTGAGTGACTGCTTTCACTTCTCCAGAATTGCTCTCATCTTCTTGACAGACTGGGCATTCTCATTTTCTTGTCCCAGTGGTGTGTATTAGTACTGCTGTAGTGCTTGACTAAATCCTGAACACATTACTGGCCCATGAAAGAGTAAAATCCTCTGTCCTACCTGACACAGTAAAGGATTGCCCAAAATCCTTGCCATACACTGAGTTAGACATGGTATCTGACCATGTAGGCTAGTGCCCACATACTGTTTAGGTGGGTAAGGCAATGCCTGTGCAAGAGGCAGACCCAACGCTGACTTTCAAGGAAAGCAATTATTCTTATAGCAACAGCTCCTCAGCAGCTCCTGCCCTCGCCATGGGCAAAGTAAAGAACAGCAAAAGAGTTTTTCATTCTCTTCATTCTCTTTTATTAACATACTGCTCAGTCTTAGATGTGGAGACACACCTTAATACAGGGGCTCTGATCCACTGGGGACAGGGATGAAGCTAAGGACCAAAGTTCCTGTTGATCAAACCATGGGAGGAATGTATGGAAGAGAAAGCAACCTGCCTACTTGCCTTTCCTTGGACTTCTCAGGCTGGGAGAGGTCCAAGGTTTCTTCACAGACAAGGCTGCCGAAACTGAAGCAATCAGAGATTTAAAAAATCGCCTTCCATTCAGACAATATTTAGCAAAGGACTTTCTCCTTGAAAGCCAGTTCTCAATGATGCTTAGAGATATTCTTGGCATTGTCAGCTTATCCTTCCCAAGGGACTGAGACAACCTTACTAGCATTTGCTAATTTCGCCTTCTATTAATCCGTTCAAACTGTGGCCATTACTTAGCATGAGGGTACAAACTGCAAATGTGAAGGAGCCACTAAACTCACTGGAGGTCTCACTTGGTGTCTCATGAAAAGTCCTGTGGGAAGATATCACCTCACTGCAAAGGTCTGTCATTTATTTCTCATTACAGGAGAGGGAGTTGGTTGAGATGGCATTAGCACAACTCAGTTTTCACCTCAAGATGGTCTTAGCTTCCACCAGCACTTGTTCTCTAACCTGACTCTATCCCTGCTCAGTAACCTGACACTCTGCTTCTGCTCTTGCAATGTCCAGGATCAAAGATGTCATGGTCATGCCTCTGAGATGTAAAAATGTTTCTCCTTGCCCTTGGAAACCCATAGGTCATTGGTACATTGCCGTGACACTTCTGTAAGGGAACAACATGTTTATCCAAAATCCTCAGGTGCTGGAAAGAGTGTTTTCCATCCTAGACCATCCCAGTGTTGCCTCAGCTGCAAAAAAGAGTCATTGTGGCCCTGCACATGGCCAGTTTTCACCCCTGATAGTGATTTTTTTCCTTAAGTCACCTGCTGGAAAATCAGAAATAGGAATTAGACATCCTGCCTCTGAATCTTAAGCTTCAATCATATGGCCATTGCTTCCCTCTTCTACCTATACCAGTTTTACACAGTACTTACTTACTTTATACAGTATACAGTTTTATACTTTCAATGATATTCATGCTCTTCAGCCCCTCTCTCCTACAAATGAAATCAACAGAAGTCACTGCTAGTTTAAAAAATGAAGGAAACAATATTTTCAGTAACCCTAACCATCGCTCAGAAAGAGAAAAAAAGCACTCCAGACACCTGCACCTCATCAGGCTTTTAGTAACTGCTGTTTTGGGACTCTTCCTCTTCCTTTTGCCTTTTCTGCCATCAGAAAACAAACTCAGATATAACATTTTACTTGACGTGTATCAAGATCTACCATTCTTGGGAAAATATGGAGGGGAAGTAAAATAGCTGTAACAACTAGCTCTGTGTGTGTAGCAGCCAGTCCTACTGCTGCATAAATACACCATATGAAAATCCCTGTGAGATGAGTGAATGCAGTAACCATGGCTTATCTGTATGGTATTTGATAAACAAAAAGGAACTAAATAAACAGTGATTTATTTTTGACAATCTGCTCTATTTCCTCCTAGTACTGAAAAAAAGAAAGCAAGCCTTTTTTTAGGTACATCAAGTTCTTGTCAATGCCCCAGCGCTGCGTTCTGGGCTGCTGCCACTCACCAAAAGTTTGGGGAAGGAGAGTCAGCTGCTGAGAGGGCTGGCAGCTTGGATCCCTGCAGCACCCTCACAGCACCACCACCACCACACTAGGACCTCCCAAAGGCTTCAGAGGCAAGAGGCACAAGGCAACAGCCAAGAGCCCTAGAAATTAATGGCAAGATTTCTACTGATTTCAGACAGGTGCATGTGTCATCCAGACACCTCTGCAGCAGACACTCACATTTCTGATTTAATCTCTTTCAATAGCCAGTTAAATACATTTCAACTAATCCTCACCACACGGACACAGCATGTTGTCCTGCCTGGCACCAGAGGTGAACAGGGCAGAAGGATCCACCCTAGGGAAGAGGAGGACTGTGCTGGCAGCCTGGGATGGAGGAGTCCACACTGATGTAGTACCCACGTGTCTGCATGAGACAAGATCAGAAGTCCACAATAAAGATAATTCAATTCTCCTTTGAAAAAAAAAAAAACCACGAAGTGGATAACACTAAAGTACATAGAATTCACACCTGGGGTTTTTTTGTTTGTTTGTTGTTTTGTTTTGTTTTTTTTGCTAAAAGTCTGGTTCCAAGGCATGTATAATGATGTAAATTAGAAAAACTCTTCTTGGATGAAATAATCTCAAAAAATACCCTTCATATTAAAAATACATTTCTCTTATAAAACTGAAAACATCTTCTAGGATGCAAACTATTTTGTATGCATCTCAGTCATTATATTATTTGCATTCAGTTGGAGATGGCAGAACTTCTCAGGGGGAAACTAACATGGATATTTTAAGGGTTGTTTTTTCTTTTTTTTTTTTCCTTTACAGTTTTCTATGTGCAAAACCTAGAGGCTTGTTTTTCTCTTTTATCAGAGAGAAAAAAATGATCCTGATTCAAAGCAGCACTGAAATACAAGGCTCTGCCAGATGTTACATAAACGATGATGTAATGCTGAAGTATTTCATTACACATGCAGGTCTGTTCCTCAGCCCAGCAGTGATTTATTACATTTTGTCAATCCCATTTTATGTACCCACATCATTTTTACATCATTTTTCTTCATGACATTGTTACATTCTCACAGAAGCACACAGAGATAACATCATAATACTGCAGCCAATGAAGTTAGCATTTTACAAATAATGTTACTAATAAATAAATATACCAGTGAGGGGAAAATGGTCTTTCTGAGAGTGAAAAGCAAATTTACCTTTGAATAATCTGACGGAGGAAGAGGCTATAAGTCCAATAAGAAAATTGAATTTGCATCCTCTTGGAGTAGCTCCTGCCTTCATGCAGAACAGTGAGGAAATGCTGCTCTTGCCTTTTTGGTTTAATCTCACATTCCCTTTGTTCTCCTAATGTGTTCTGTGTGCTGCCGGCTAGATCTTATGCACCAGCTGCTTGGTTAAACAGATGCATCAGCAAGTGGAAGAAGATCAACACATAAAATCTGTTTTGACCCTGAAATTATCAAGCCGTTGGACACACCAGATTTTTTTCCTGATCATCCATCAAGATTTATTAGAAAAAGCACACCAAACAACACTGCTTCCTAATGGGAGAAAAAGAACTCCAGAAACTGTAAGTTCAAAAGACATGAAGGTCATGTCAAAATAATGTAGCAGGCTATTTAGAAGATGCATTCCTACAGCAATATTGTTAAAGAAAATAATCCTTCTAACAAGCAACTTGCCAAAAATCCCATTAGACAACTGAAAGAGAGAATTCCTCTTTTTTAGCAGTCAGCCATTAACCTGCATCAAACAAAATGTTGCAGTGAGAAGCTGCAGTTGAAAAGAATTTTAAATTTTCTTATTCCTAAGAATACAGGGCCAGATTTTGCTTTTGCTGAGTCTCTAGAAAACCAAAGAAATGTTGATTTTTTTAAAAAAAATTATTTCTTTTTTTTTTTTTTTATTTCTTGACATTTTAAATGGTGTCTCCCCCTTGGTCATATAAAAGGCAAATCCCTGGTGTTTTGTAGGTGACTTCCTTCTGAGCGGAACTGAGGATCCCATGTGCCAAAAGAACCCTTTCCACAGGGAAATCTGCTGCCTCCCTGGAGCCTGGGTGAGGCTGAATTCCATGAACTGAGCACTCTGATTATTATTCACTGTTGTTGCCCAGGTTGCCAAAAAGTCCTAGGGCAATCAAAAGGGACTTCAGGGCACTGGGATAACTGGTTGTAAGGACAGGAGCATAGATGTTGTTTTCCTCAATTCCTCCAGTAGCAGGGAAGAATGCCAAAAGGAACAGCCATCTGATCATCATGTGGCTTTAAGTCTGGTGCCACCGGTGGGATTTTGGCTTTTTTGCTCACAGGGTGTTGTATATGGCGCCAGGCCTGCTGGAAAGAGATAGGGTTTGACTGTCTAAAAGAGGGAAAAGGATTCTATCCTGTGAGTTGGCATGGCTGTTTGAGAGGGTTTTATACCAGGTTTGAACGGGGGAATATGATAAACCCAGGCTCAGCAGAGATGAGCCTAGAGTGGGCATGGCAGCATCGGGGGTGAAATCAGTAGCCCAGCTGAAGAGCATCCACACTGGGGCACACAGTGTGGGTAACAAAGCAACAAACAGGAGGAAGCCACTGGCAGCAGGAAAGCTGTGACAGTCACCATCACCAAAAGGTGTTGGGGTGACTCACACGGCTGGAGTGCTGCCAGGATGGTTATAATGGTCCTTCGGAAGGGTCAGGTGGGGAAGCAGGGGTTGTGTAGTGGCTTTGTACGTTAGGGAGTGTTTCACTGCACAGAGCCCACGGACAGTGATGACAAGGTTGAGTGGCTATGAGTAAGAATCAGGGGGAAGGCTAACAAGGCAGATACCCTGGTGGGAGTCTGTTACAGACTACACAACCAGAATGAAGAGGCAGATGAGGTTTTCCATGAGTGGCTGACTGAGGTTCCATGAGCACCTTCTTTTCCTCAGTCTTTTAAAGAAAGACTAAATATCCTCAGGGCACCCAGTCCCGTAAGCTGGTAGACAGGGACAGGGAGCAGAAAAGACCCTCTGAAATCCAGGAATAAGTAGTTAGTGACCTGCTGAGCAATTCAGACATTTGTGAGAGTATGGCACCAGATAAGATTAATCTGAGGATACTGAGGGAGGTAGCAGAAGATCTCGCCAAGCTGCTGTCCATCATTTATCAGTCCTGGCTAACCAGGGAGGTCCCAGATGACTGAAAGCTGGACAGTGTGACGCCTGTCCCCAAGAAGGTCCAGAAGGAGGATGTGGGGAACTGCAACCTGTCAGCCTGACCCCAGTACTAGAGTAGGTTATGGAATAAAGATCATCCTGTAGGTGATCATACAGCAGATAGAGGACAACCAAGGGATCAGGCCTAGCCAGCAGGGGGCTGTGAAAGGCAGGTCCTGCCAACCTGATCTCCATTTATGACCAGGTGACCTGCCTGGTGGATGAGGGAAAGACTGTAGGTGATGTCTACCTGGACTTTAGTAAAGCCTTTGATACTGTCTCCCATGGCATTCCCCTGGAAAACTGGCAGCTTAGTGGATGCAGGCTGTTTTCTTCTTCTCATCAGGGTTTAAAAAAAACTTCGTTGTCCAACTAGCCACGAGCATTAAACTTGGCAAATAGGAGTTTGATTTCTTTTCAGCTAAGAGAGATGTTACAAATAAGAATTTTATCTTGCATGGAGGCGTGACAAAGTATGAGACAGAATCCTTCTTGATTACAATCTTCCATCATTTTGATTTTATAATTACTGAATGGAATCAATCAACTTTCAATTGTTACCTTGGTGAAAGATTAAAACTGCATTACTTGTCATACATATTTCACACTTTAGCAAATTTTAATAAACTGAATGCATGAGAAATGTTCATATTATCTTTCACAGTACTGGGATGTTAATGGCATTTCTATTAATTTGAATTGACCCATGTTTGTTGGTCAAAATAACTCAGATTCAGGCAAGGCATGGACTTCCACTATCAACACTAACAAATGAAGACTGCTGAGCACGGAAATGGCTAAAATTGAATCATTAATCAGAAACATCTTAAAACAACTGGCAATGTGCTAGGGAGGTCTTGTCTTCCTTCTTTTTGGTCTAGTGATTCATTTCTAAAGAATACATATTGGTGACCTCTTCATGACAGCACTAGGGAGGAGGTAAAGGAGAGCACTACAAAGCAGGCAACACAAGACAAGCAAGGGAAGCCATCTCAAACACAGCTGCCCACCAGCCATGAGAGCCTTTTTCACCCTGGTACTTTGGTAGGAAGACAGATGCCTTCCTGGGGATCTGGCCTTTGCTTGCTCTGATAGAAATCTTTTTTTCATGGTGCTCGTCACCCAGGCCAGTCAAGACAAATCCCTGGGCTCGCCATCAGTGTGCCTTGCCAAACCCCAGCTGGTGCTAGCCCTAGCCTTCACAGCTGTGACGATCAATGCCACAACACCATGAGTATGCCAGGTCTAGCTTGTGCTGCTCCAACCTGGTCAACACAGGGTAGCAAAGCCTCTTCCACGAAGAAAGTGATGGGGACCAAATCTGGGAGGTTTCTGCAGGTTCTGAATACAAGAAATACAAATAGAAAGACAATCTGCTTCTCTTACCACAAATACTGCAAGTAAATCAAGACTCCAAGTTATCCATTTAACTTAAATAGCCCCATCTATTAAGACAAGCAGAGATACTTGCTACTCAATATTCCTAAAAGTTTTAGAAATCTAGTGCAACTGGCACTTTTTTGCTGAATCATATTTTGTTGTTTGAACTTATATTGGTGCTTTCTCTTCTACTTCTAAGCACAACCTAATAGCAAGATGTAATCAGATCTTGAATTACTCAGACTTCATTACTATTGTCAATATGTTACACAACAGTTACTAATATACTCTGAAATATTATAAATAATTAAAACTTAAATACATTTGTTGAATTAATATGGTACATTTTGGGATACACTTTTTTTCCTTCTTCTCTTATGGTCCAGTACTGGGATGCTATTAGCCTACACACCTGCAAGCTTCTACAAACAATTCACCTCTAAGCACTTGAGGAGTGCCATTAACAGCAACAGACATAGACACAGCCTTAAAGCTGAGCACATGCAGAAGTGTTTGGAAGACCAAGATTTTTTTATTACCTTCTCATCTTGAGTTCCCATGCCAGTCAGTGAAGGAAGCACATTTACTGGTCTGTAGGACAACCCAATTATACTATTTATGGTTTTAATGCATGCACTCACAGGTATAGGTAATTCACTAATTTATTTCATTAATTCAGTAATTTTATTTATTAGTGCGCTTCCTCTACCAGCGCTGTGTTCTTTGTTTCAGAAGTCTCCAGCACAGAAGTATGGATGTGGTGTTGTATCTCTACATTATTATTTGAGACCCAGCTTTAGCAGGCATGGAGAATGCATAACCACTGTGGTAACCCCTAGGAACCATGCTCATTCTGTTACACAGTGCACACACACACGTAGATGTTCGACAGCCCCTTCCCTAACACTTGCTAACTCATTTGCAATGCATCACCTAGTAGCAGATAAAGTGGTTTATACATATCATTCACTGCAGATCATTTAACTCTGTAAAGAAAGTGAGATAAAGGTACTTAGAAAGCAAAACTGATTACAAACTTCCATCATTTTGACTTTCTTCTGTTTCTTGGTACATTCCTGTTGGAAACAAGGACAAATTGGCCGCATTCCCTCTGTTGTAGAGATTATTGGTTACCCAGGGAATCTGACTCTTCCAAAAGTTCTGCTGCGAACACAGGTATGCCAGGGTTTGAGGCCCACTTCTACACTGTACAATACTGAATGAAATCCAGAGATTTCAGGAGGAATGGATGAGACTTCTTTGAAGTTTGGCACAAATTAGTAGGTATTTATGGAACAAATACTGGAAATGCAAGAAAGAGCTGCACAACATTGCACTGGCTGAGAGTTTGACTTTCAAGTGTTTTAAAAATGCATCAGAGTGAGTGCATGCCACTGAGTCGTTACAGGCTTGCACAACACATTTCAAGGTGGTTCAAATCAAGTTTTCCTGATACTACATCCCTCTTCTATCAGACAGAATTGCTGTGTTTACTAAGACATTTTCATAAGCAGCAGACACATTACAAAAGCCCATTGCAAATTACTATTTTAAGATCGAAAAGATATTAACATCTAACTCTGCTAAAGGTAAAATATAAATACATACACCAGGAAAATTGGAACTGAGCTTGGAAGGCTTAATAAAAGGAATCTCCGAAGCAGTCAGTGCTTTGGACCAGCAACACCAAAAACCAGTGGACTGTAAATCATATTTTAGGATCATAGAATCCTGACTAGGAAGGGAACTCCAGGCCTTGCCCAGGACACCTCCAAGACTCAAACCACATTCCTGACATTGTTTTCCAAATGCTTCTTGAACTCTGGCCGGCCTCTTGTCATGGCCATTTCTTTGGGAAGTCTGCTCCAGTGTCCAACCACCTTCTGGACAAAAAAGCTTTTCCTAAAATATTGAACCTAAACCTCTCCTGACACAGCTTCATGCCATTCCTTCAGGTCCTATCCCCCATGATAAAACATAATTCCTTTGCTCCCTGCACCTCTTCAGAATGGGAGATATGATAACGTTCAAATGCTTTTGCAGAAGTAAACTCTATGTTGGGGATTTTGGTTTTTTTCATACTTAAAAATCAAGAGTTCCAAGCAACACCACTTGTGCACTTGCTTCAGTTCAAGGCCACAGGCAAAATCTCCTAAACAACTTGCTCACATCCATAAAATCAAGACATTCCAGTCTCTGAACTTCCTTGCAGTGAGTGAGCAGCCAACAAAACATCCCTTGATATCAGCCCACAAGATTTCACATGCTCACTAGGAAAGCTTGGTACCAGGAAAATAAAACCACACTAACTCCTAAAGATATCAGCAGCAATTTTCTTCTGATTATATTGTCTCAGGAACAATCAGGCACTGTCCCTCACAAAGACACAAAAAGAGATACTTTTATCTTGTTGATGATTTGTTGATTAATGGCTTCCAAACAGCTGAGGTCATTTACTGCATATCCAACATGACTGATGAAACCCACTGTGGTAATACTCTGAAATCAGAGACATCAAAAATGAGCCTCAAGGACAGAATTCTCCCTCTCCTATTCCCACAAAATGGCCATTTATACAGCTACAATAAGCCTAAAAGTGCATGTCAGAACACCAAATCTAAACACAGGGGGCTGACTTGCAAAGTGAAATGAATGTAGAAGATTTTACTCACTATATGTTTTAGCTTAAGAGGCCTCTTATGGAATCACTGTTAAAAGAAAAAATCAATAAAATTATGGCAGTGACACAAAACCAATAAAGCAGATAAATTTGGAATCAAGGAATCACTTTTACACTGCATCACTCCCTAAGAGAACAAAATGTGTTGCTAAACTAAAGCCCCACTAAAATGTCATCTGCTCTTCCTGTTTCTCTTTCCATAGTCACCGTTTACCAGGGTTTCTACTTTCTAATAAATTAGCTTTCAATATCTTGCTTATACCATGTGAAGTATCGGCTTTAGAGCCTCCATTCACTTCAGGAGGACCAGGACCTCACACTAGGATTTTATTTGGCTTGTGCCTTGGCATAACCCTGCAGGGACCCTGCACCTATGCCCATCCCAACCCTCTGTTGGGATATCCCACCAGATACCTCCACAGTTTCATTATCAGCAAGAAATTCCTACCTCTTACTGAGCACATGTACTTATATATACATGAATGGATATGGATATACAGATACATATACAAAAATATCCGTGTACGTATATCTACCTTTGCAAGCAGGGAAAGGTGAAGTGTACACAGATAAACTAAAGATTTCAAATATGTATAGGTCCCACTGCCCTTTGAGCTCACACAGTTACCCTGCCCAGCAATCCAGCTGTACAGCTTAGGTTATATTGGAGCATCAGTACACTGGAGAGGTGTCATCTCCTGGTCCCCAAGTTTTCTCTTCCCCCTGCTCTAAATTAGGTGGAACTTGGACCACAGAACCTGCAGGTCTGATATGTGCTCAGGATCAGGAGTATGATCCTGTCCTCCCTTCACCACGGGTCATGGCTTAGCTGGGCCCCTCATTTTGAGTAGTCCTCTGCTTGTCTGGCTGTGGACTGACACAGGTGAATCACTACCATAAGGAAAAAAGAGACACGGGTTTCAAGGCTAGGGAGGGGCTGCAGATGTTTGGGGTTATGTCTTGTAATCTGTTGATTTTGCCCTCTTTGGTACAACAAAATACACTTTTAACATCTTTACAGACATATGTGGAAAGGTGAATTCTGTTGTTTTTATGTATTGTTAAAAAAACTATAAATGCCTTATGACTCAAGGATCTCCAGCCAGAAGAGAAGAGCTTAAAAATGGAACAAAATTGCTATCTACAAATTTAATGAGCAGCGCTCCCACTGAAAAATGCTTTTCAATTTAAACTCTATTAGCAGGAAATTAGGAAATCACCCATCACAGTGTTTTTGTTTATTTTAAAATGAAAACTAAGAACATCAAATTGCTATCAGCACAAATGTTTGATGGACCCAGAAATAAATTAAACCATTTTATTACATTTTTTACCCCCTATGTTTATGTTATAGTCTCCAGCAATTTAAATTTAATAGACAAAATCATTAAGAAGGTGGTGTAAATTGATATTTTGGGCCAAATCCTCATTGCTCTGAAATCAATGACAGAACTGGTACTGATTTCCATATGATCAGCATTTAGAGTAGGATGTTTGTATTAACAGTACATACACCACAAAAAGGGGCTGACCCTTGATTCTTCACTTGACCATTCTCTCACTGGTGTCAGGGGGAGAACACCACAATGACCATGTGCAACAAAAAAACTTTTATTCTGGCTGTCTGAATTTCTTTGTAAAATATATATCTAGATATAGATGTATCATGCATATATTCTAGGGATAAATGCACACCTTTGTGTGTGGCTGTGGGTGCAGCTCTGTGTCTGTACGTATGTCAGTGCTAAGTATTGCACTGCATTGCCCAGGTGGCAGAGGCTGTCATGTAAATGGGAATTTAGTCCATGTTAAATAGTTGCATGTGCAATGTATGGCACAGCAAAGCAGGTAGTACAATATTCCAACATACAGAGCCCTGTGATTTTATTTGCAGAGCAACCAGGACCTGAAGCATAGTTTTCAAGTATCCAAAACTACCTGATTTAGAAAAATGACATCACTCCATGCCTTTTCTTCCAGGAAAGATTCTGAAAATACCTCAATTCAGCCTGGCCAGAAATATAGTAACACCAATATTTCTCATAATTCACGGCTTCTTCTGCAGTAATGTCCAAAACCAAGAAGCACAAGGAGACACAAAAAAAAGAGAAAAAAAAGACTAGCTAGAATTGTGTAAACCTCAGGAAAAACACGAACTGTAATTGTATTCACAATTATAATGTTTCAAATCACTGCATGACAACAAGGTAAGTTCCTGTCTTTCTTTGATTTAGTACTTTTTATTTTCATATGAACTGCATTGGCTCAGTCATTCCTTGATCTAGTTTCCATCAGAATTTATTTTTCCAATACTCTGTTTTTAGCAAAGAATTTCCACATGTTTACAATACAGAAACGTGACTTCTTGCAGTATGAGGCTGCTTGTCTTTCTAGTTCATATCCCTTGTCATGTGCCTTGAGGGCTTGGTCTCTGTGAACCAATGAAACCCCAAAGAGCACCAATAAAACCTGGTAACAACTCACATTGTCAAAACATACAGGCAAATGGAACAATGCCCTTCAGTGAGCTACACCTAATAGGTGCACTCCTAAAGAATGTAGAAGGAGGTTGGGTCTTCCATGCCTTCAGAAACAAAACGTGCTCCCACATCTCAGGTTCACTCCTAGTCCTTCTCTCCCTCCTGGCTGCCTCCAAGTCCTGCTTACAGCACATCTCTGGTGTGGCAGCGCTGCAGGTGAGGTGAGCTTCTCTGCCTGGTTCAGCTCCTGCTGTTTCAGGATGCCCAAGAACTGTGCCAAACTCACTCTCAGTTCTGCATGTCCACTAAAGAGAGCAACGGAGGGAGGGAGAAGTAGCACTGGAAGTCACTGAGCTACTGGAATCTAGTTTCCTGACACTTTGCCTCCCAGGCTGTGGTTTTCCAACCGAGCACTAGCTCCAGGTGAAGATTTCTTTTATAAGAAACATCAAAAATATACCTTTCACATGTAGGTTTTCTATGAAGTTCAATAAAGGGTGAATGCAGAGGCACAGGCCCCATCAAAGGTGCCTTCCATGGCATCTCTTTTCTCTATGCTGGCTGTCATTTCTAATAATTTTTTTTAAGTAAGTGCTTCTACATCTCCAACTGAAATTGGTCCATACGTCCTGATAAGAGGTACAAACATACAGACATTGATGCACTCTGTATGGCTATAGCAGGCCAATTTTTGTGGGGAAAAGGAGCAAAAAGGATTGGTCTTGCCTATTATGGGTAACACTGCCAAAGTTCCTGACAGGGACACATACAGTGGGAGGAAAGTTGCTGTCTCAGTGCTGCAGAGGATACAAACCTACAACACATATAAGTTGTCCCAGTTACATTCCCGACTTCTCCTCAGATCCTCTTGTGCAATGTGGCTGCCATCAGAGCTGAAATCTCTCTCTCAGCAGCTCAGATACCTGTGCTCCTCTACCACCCTCATCACTGTATCATGTTTTTCCAGCAGCTGCATCTCCAGAGTCTACCAGGCCAACACATCTCCCAGGTGAGATTCCATCACTCCTCTGATGTCCCACCTTCATCAGTGGAATCTGAAGCAGCTGGCAAGGCTGAAGCCAGTTTTGCACCTGTACTGTCCCAGATATGTCTACAGGGTAGATCAAAGGGAAGAACAGGCCTGCTTTTCCTTTCTCTGCTACACCACGTTGGGAAGGGTGTGCTCTCAGTAGCCTGATGCTGAGCTGAGCAAGGGTCCTTCTACATCCATGCAGGATGCACTTGCTCTGGCTGAGCCTCTGACCACAGCATGCTCAGGCTGAGCTGCTGGATGCCCAACCGGCTCTGAGCACAGCCAGACCTAGCACCATCCTTCCAGTCTGCCCCCACTGTGTTTTTTATAGCTTGATACTCAAGCTCTCCATGCCATGGCACATTTTAAGTGCTTCCAGCTAGTTCAGCCATGAGAAAAATGAGCTTTCTTAATATGCTGCTCTAGAAGGACTGAGACATGTCATCTCCCTTAGCTCACAACCCCAGTTACTGTTTATCAGGAGACAGAGAGCAGCTTGATCATCTCCAGTGTGGACTAACTATTTAGCCCAGTGCTATTTCCTGACTTCTGGTAATCTCCTTCTTCCACATCCCATATATCTTTGTATTCACTACCAAATCCACATTTGAGAAAACAGGCCACTCCATTGGTTTCAGAGGACCCACGCTTGTGGATGCCAGTGTCAGATCCTGCTCTTCATCATCCATGATCCTAGAGGGCCACCCATCATCTGCTGCTCTCTGAGTGCACAGAAAGCAACTGTTCAAGAAGGAGCATCCACTGTGAGTGAGCTCACTGACTGCAGGTTGTTTCAATAATCTTTACTAAAATCTTTTCTCCTTTTCTTTGCTTAATCCACTTACTGAAATAAAGGTCACTTCAAAGGGAGACTCTTGCTCTGCCTGACATGATGGCATGCTGAGATAATTCAGAGCAGTTATGATAAATGTTCTGAGTACTGGCATGAAGAAACAGACAGTGGGCTCAAAGGAACATGAGATTAGACATGTTTCCACAATTATCTGGGGAGTTGTCTGGCTGACCATACCCCTTTCTTAATAGTTTTTACTGCCTGAAACAAAGAGAGTACCACAGAGCGTTGTGTGAAATATAGCTACAGTGCTTTAGACTCCTCCAAAAGCCAAGGAAGCTCTGTTAGAGAAGGATTGCCACTTGTGAAGTAAGAAAGGATGTGTTTGTAGCCTCTGCCCCACAGGTTCCACTTGGTCCATTTGGGAGAGAAGCAGTGCTGAGCAATACTTCTTGCAAGGGATAATTTTCGCTGCTGGAAGGGTAATGCTGCACCATTAGCTGGGTGGAGGGAGATACACTCAGCCAGGTTAAGAACAAGTCCAGGTGGCAAAACCCAAAAGGATTTGCAGTGAGAGGAAGCATGGCCTGCCAAGCCAGAATGCAAAGCAATCCTTGATCCCAGCTATCACCTGTACCAAAGGGCCCAGTACTCTGTAGCCCAGTCATGAAAACACTCAGCCTTGCCAAACACCAAGTGGGAGCAGATGAAGCAAGCTGAGATGTACAAAAACATGATTTCAGAGCTGTAGGCAGGATCAGATCACAAAAGAAAAGGAAGCAAGAAGTAGTTCATCAGAGCACCTCCATTTTAATTCAACTGCTGATTTCGTCAAGATCCCCCCCTGTAGCATTTCTTCTGCTTGTTTCCATTTCCACTGTTTCTCCAACAAGAACTTACTCCTCAGGCTCCCCTCCTTCCTCCACACCATGAGAAGACACTTCATTTGGTAGCCAGCAACTCCACACACACCACTCCCTTAAGCAAGCCAGCCAGTCACCCTCCATCATACCAGCCCATGAAATCTCACAGAGTGAATTAGCTGTGAACAGGCATGTTGATGATTTCCCTTGGGGCCAGAGCCAAACCCATACCTCAAGACAGCCTGGCCACATGTGCCAGAAGCCAGCCAAACCATTTTACAGCTTAATTTCCTAGCTAGGTTCACTGTTGCTGGATCCCTGAAAGTGTTCACAGCCAGTTTGGATGGGGTGACCTAGTCTAGTGAAAGGTGTCCCTGCCCATGGGTTGGAATAAGATCACCTTTAAGGTCTCTTCCAATCCAAACCAATCTATGATCCTCTGTGTGTTTTCCTACCAGACTGCTCTCCCAAGTATTGTCTACAGGTAATTTCAATGACTCTGCTTTTGTCTCCTCCTAAGATATTTTCACTTGTTGGCCAGCCTTTGCTACTGGTGGAGCAACAGAAATCCTAGAGACATTCAGTTCCCAGAGTTTTGTGAAAATATGCACCGAGGTGGAGGACAGAGATCTAGACTGGTGTCCCACTGGGGAAAGTCTTCACTATGAGTTTGACCCAACTACCAGACAAAAGAGAATCCATCCACACATAGTAAGACCATCCTGAATGCCCCAGTAATAGATAAAGTTTCAATCAGGGTTAATTGATGATTCAGTGGTTAGAATGTCATTCCAGATAACCTGCTTGTTATTGCTTGCTGTGGTTTTGATGACAAAAATGTTTCTTTGTTCACAGTGCCTTTTTAAATTTCACTTCCCTCCTCTCCTCGCATTACCTGCTATCATAATGAGGTTTTTAATTTAAAATAAAATAAAAAACCCTATGTTCCAACATGAGCAAAAATGCATCCTCAGCCTAAGTCCTGGCTCTCCAGAGACCAAGTCCTATTATACAACTTGTCAAAACAAGACCTGATGAATACCAGTATGGATGTTAACTAGTAACAGTATGGAAAAAAAGCATGATATATCCTAGGACAATGTAAAACACCTGCCTGTTCAAGCAGTACACATACATTCACACAAGAGCCCAGCACTGGTCAGACACCTTCCACTCTCCATCCTGATAAAGTAGTCCAGCTGTCCCCCTGGGGCCTGTAGAAGAGGAGATGAACGCATAATGTGAGTTCTGCCTTCAATTTATGTCTTAATTTTAAAATAACTGGAAATAAAACATGAAGAGCAATATCACCCACAGAGAATAGTCTGAACTCTGCTTTCTATCACTTTTCTACAGCTTCCTTTTATCTATATCAGCATGGATAGCTTTCTGAATACTCCTGTACCCTGAGCCATACATTGGATCAGGCTTGTTCACAAGGCAGGGCTTGCACACCATCCACATCATATCTAGACCACACATCTGCAGTCCTCCATGGCCAGGAACTGGAGGTCCAAGCAATTATTTGTGGGTCATACATGGCTGACACCAGAACAAAGCCAGATACAGTGAGGCACAGTCAACCAGTACATAGAACAAATATAGGGGCTTTAAAGCATATTTTATTATATTTTTTTGTAACACATGTCCAAGTCCTTCTTTTTTTAACCCCTGGTAGTTTCTGAGGGAAATCAAGAGGGTGGTGAAGCAAGTCACAGGTTTTGGATTATCTACTGCCATGAACTCACCACATCTCCATCATCTCTCCTGCCTGCATTGCCAGCTCTCTTCAATTGTATACAATTTTTAGAAAACATAGGTGAGCTGGCATAAAATAGCCATGAATATCTTTGCATCATCCTGAAGATTCAAGAAGACAATGCTTTATTCCTAATGTTTACATGACTGTGAACCCAAAATTGATGTTTTCAGTCATGCTGGGGAAAGGGGAAATTTGAGGCAAAATACTATTAAAGGACATTTATGTTGTTCACCTTTTCAGCAACACAAGTTTCTTATCACTCAGGTCTGGCACTGGGAAGACAATATAAGATCAGAGCTAACTGAAGCTTCTGGGTTTAGACAGAAAGTGCCATGTAGTTGTCTGTACCCACACTAGCCATACTCCATGGGTTTCCTAAAGCAGAATGCACTCCATCAGCAAAACAGAACATGTGCTAATTCACATCCTTAGAAAGGAAAGCAGTGAATCATTTCTAATGATTCAGTTGCTCGACTCATAGCGCCTAATTAATTCTGACTGGAATGTTGCAAAAATTTTTCTAAGACAATTTCAAGTATTTATTATTAAATAAGCTGAAACAAATGAGGAACTGACCTTGTTAAATCACTGGCCTACGACTGCAGTCCAGTCATCAAGTGAGATCCCTATGAAACCACATCACTTTGCTGGCCCTTGCCGTATGGGTTCCTTTCACTAAACATTTATCAAGCCACACACATGACCTTGATAGATGCTCAGCGCTCTCTGCATGCATCACCACTACCAAAGGGACAAACCCCGAAGGGGAGAACACAGAAGGCAGGACTGATCTCTGGGGGCTCTTGCTTTTCGTGGGGAAAATCCAGGTCAGACTGAAGACTAGGTCTCAGCAGGGCTACAGACCTGAGCATGGAGCTAGAAGGAGGAGGCTGACTGCCCTCTAACACAGCAGTGCTGGAACCAGCCAGATTCCCACCAGTGGTTCCACCTGTGCCAAGCATGGCAGAACCTGAACCACACCAGGAAAATGGTGTCAGGCTGCAGCAAGCACAGGGAGAAGAGGGAAAACTACTGCCAGAGTAGTAAGCTGTGTTAACGAGGCCAAGTAAAAAAGGCTGCTTATACATAAATTCAAGCATTCTGATGATGCAAAATGAAACATTTTGCTTCTTCCGGCTGACAGGAAGCAGCAAACATGAGAGAATACAGCCTAACATACATTTTAGCATGCTTTATGTAAATTTAAACAGGCACCATCCTCTGTGAATGGTTTAATAAAGAACACAACTCTCATTCTAGCACAGAAACCATATCTGTTTCCTAAAGTTTTATTTTCTGCTACATTGACCTCAGCTACAAATTTCCCAGCAAAAATACAATAGGTGGTTTATCTCACATTACAGGAAATCACGAAGTCTCTAAAGTGAACCTGATTTACAGGCACTTTTGAAATTTTTCTATCAGCCCTTTTTTTCACTTTTTATGCCTGCTACATGTTAATATTGGAGCTTTATTACAGAAAAATTACATTTTTAAGTCACAATTAGGCTTTCTTGCTACATCATTTTCTCTGAATTGCTACACCAACGGATTTTTTTTTACTTTCTCTTCTATCACTGTAATTTCACTAGTTTGCATAGTGATACGTATATACAATAGCAGCAGCAAAAGAGATGGAGATTCACAGCAATCTAAGTCACAATGTTATTTCAGAGACAGTTGCTCTCCTTTCCTCGCTTCCTCAGACACCAGCTGTCTGACATTTTTTGCAAAATTATGTGTGTCACTTTAGCATGATGACAGGAACCATGGTTATCTGTGCACTTCCCAATAATGCCACTCTCTACTTAGTTGTCCTCTGCTAGCTGAAAAATGAAGGACCACAGGTTGCTTTAGAATCAAAAGGAAGAAGTGCAGAAGTCTTAGCAAAGTCACTGTCCTCCCAAGCCAAGTCAAAAAGACATTTTCTGCCATTCCAATTACTCAGTTAATCCCAGTGAGTTTTTCCTGGAACACATATCTGTGTCACCACTACTCAGTAAACACAAGGCTATTAAGATATTTCCCAAACAAATCTCTTCATAAAAGCACAACTTGAAATAAATGCCCATTGGATGCACTGCTCTACCAGAGCTCCCTCACCAGGACATTTGCCACTATTCTGAGGGTGCTTCTCCATAGACTTAAGTCCAGAGCCAGCTCCAGATAACTGCTCCTGCATTTCGTGGCAAATGAAGACATCATTTCTTTCAGTGCAGAGGCAAAATGCTTGACATTTCTTTACAGAACAAAAGTCCAAACTTGAAATGACTGCAGTTCTTCATTGAGCACAAGTTTGAGTACTTTTTGCTTCCACAGGGAGGGGAATTTTTTTACCCTAATCTACTATAGTTAACAGTAATCCTGAAATAACAAAAGGAAGTACATCGCTTAGAAAGTGGACCTTTTTTCCTTCCTTAGATTTTTACTCCAAGATCTCATTTAGTGGAGAAAATGCAAAAATTTATCCTCCCAAATTTCTCTGAGCCATTTCCTTCCAAGTTTCCCCTGGTCTCACTAGGTTGCAGTAACAATCAGGTTTATCATTTCACGGGGATATTTGTCACGCCTGTGTTCTCCTTCTTATGACATCACATTTTCACTGAGGAGAAACACAGACACCTCAGGACCACCACTTCAACTACTCTTTTCCATAGATTTCTAACCTTTTCGATAATCTGATTTCACAATTTAAGTCTTCAGGAGCACACAACATACAAGCAAACAGAAACCATACCTTAATACACATTTAGAACTAAATGAAACAACAGATTTTTATACATTATGTCTTGATTTTCTCACCTTTTCTGCCGGTTTTTCAGGGTTTAAACACTGAAAATCTTTCAAATCCTATCCAAGAACCCCATACCCTGCACGTCTTCCTTTTCAGTTGTGAAGTCTGTGGGTTTAGGCCTATTCATTCTGGGACTTCAGCTTCTCTCTCCTTCAGCTGTTCCTGTAGACACCAACTTTGCTCTCATTAGTAGTCACTATTTTCACCATTCCCTTGAACAACCCTAACCAATGGGGGTTTTGATAGTGCAATTTTCTTTTTTAAGTACCTGACCCCTATCTTTGCAGCAGGATAGTAACCATCTGTGTATGCAGTGGTGCTCCACTAGAACGTATGAATATGCACATCTGATAAGCCTTGGCAGGACCTAGTAACAAGTATTTTCAAAACTAGGGGAGTTATTATGTGTTTTCACACATAATAGAGTTCACATGCTGACACCAAGACACCTCTTGGCCAAATCAAGTACAATTGCACCAGGCTGACAAGCCAGGAGTGGATTTCTGGCATGTCAAGATTATACCCAGGTCTAAGTTCATGTCCTAGGTATGTTTACGTAGATACAGGTAGACAGGACCACTCCTGTGGCAGGACACATGTCCTTCCAGGAGTTTCCTTTAAGCCAGGGGTCCTCCTGGGCTGCAGACCCTAGGCAGGGATGCCGTGCCAGGACTCCAGCCCGGGACCCCCAGCAGCCAAGAAGATGTCACCTGGCACACGTGCTTGAGACCTATGTTGGGGAGGCACTCAGTGGGGACTAGCTAAGTGAACTGGCAGGCCAGCGACTGAAACACCACCTGTGTGAGCAAGAGAGCCACTGATGGGCAGCAGCCTGCATCAGTATGCCACGTACATCCACCCTGAAAAAGCACTGAGGATGCATGTGCGCATCCTCTGGGCTTTGCAATGCTGTCATTTAACTCATACCTTTGCTTTTCGTGTTTCCCCGTTTTGGTCCCAGAAAGCGCTCCCCTGTGCCTTACTAGCCTTTTTCTCTTCACTTCTCCCCATGTTTCTGACCCAGTGTGTTGATTTTCATCCTCTGCCCTGCTTCACAGCCCTCGGTCTCCCTGCGCGGCTCCCGGGTCGTGCAGCCGCCCCTCCTCCCGTTCCGGCCTCTCCGGTGTGCTGCTCCAACACCTCCATCTCCCGGACACAGCGCACTCTGCACGTAACCAAACGTCTCTTCACCCTGCTTACACACCGTATCGACACCTTGGGGTGGATCCGTGGGCTTCAGGGTCTCCAAGTTGTTAACTGAGGGTCTTTTTGACAGGAGACAAGACCCGTGGATTAATCTTTGAAGGGGTCTGCACAAGACAGCTGGAACAGAGAGACGGCATTTCACTTAAGAGGTTTATGCTTGCCATGCTGAGGTCTTCACCTGCACTGGGAATAATTTGAAAATCTGTAAATAAATTTTTTAAACCTTTGATTTTTGACCAGAGAATTCTGAAAATTTCATATGCCAGCAGTCATAGCCCTCTGTCCTCCTATCTCTCCATCTCTTCCTAGTTAAAATCTCTCCAAGTCTGTGTTTCAAAGAAATCCAATATGCAGCTGACCATTGCTGAGCTAATTCAATACATCAGAGCATTCTTGATTTCTTTTCCCTGCCTCAGTGCTGAACTGTGTACCAAAATCATGTGTTGGGAACCAAAACCAAGAGAGCTTGCTACATGGCTGGAAGAGAGCAGCCAGCTCACAATATGGACGTTTCCTATCTTCCGCCTCATTTTTCCCATCTGTTTCAACTGGTCATTTGAAGCGTTCGACAGGGAAACCGTCTCCTGATGCTTCATACTAGCGCAGAGCTCTGCGCCATAATAACACAAAACAAACCGATTCGCATTAAAAAAAAGAAAAAAATAAAAATCCTCTATCACCGCCCCGCGCCCCGCCCCGAGGGGAGGGAGCCGCTCCCCTCACAGCCCCGGCCCCGCCCCGCGGCGCCTGCGTGCTGTTCCCGCGCACGCGCGCTGGCGGAAGCTCTGCCTCACGTATTTCCCGTTCCCGGTTCCCCGTTCCCGTCCCGCTCCCCCGGTTCCCGNCGGCCTCTCTCCTTCTACAGGCTGACTCGGTACATCGTGCTGCTGTGCTTCGCCAAGGTTTTGAAAGCCGTGGGGCTGTTTGAATCCTATGATCTTCTGAAAGCGGTCCACCTCGTGCAGTTTATCTTCTTAGTGCAGCTGGGGTGAGTGTGCAGGGGTGGAGCCTTGTCCCCCACGCGTAATACTTTGAGTGTTCTTTGACAGCGTCAAGCTTGTAACCCTGCGTTATGTTGTTATCGTTTACTCGAAGAGGAGAAGGCATAATAACGAATCCAGGAAGTGCTCTGTTCAAGCAGTGTTTTTGCTTCACATTTCTGTTCACTGTAATTTCAGCGTCTTGCAATGTCTCAAGTTGGAAATGACCCATAAGGTCCATTGAGTCCAGCTCTCTGCTCCTCACACAACTACCTGAAACTGAAACATATGAACAAGAGTGTTCTCCAGATACTCCTTCAGCTCTGACAGGTTTGGAGCTGTGACACTCCTGGGCAGCCAGTTATGGTGGCTGGCCACCCTCTTAGTGAAGAACTTTTCCATAATGCACAGTATGAATTTACTTTGATGCAGTGTCATTCCCTCTCATGCCCTGTCACTGGTAACCAGAAACTAACATCTCCTCCTCCCTTGTCCCTTCACTGAAGAAGGTGCCATGAGGTCACCCCTCAGCCTTCTCTAAGCTGAGCAAGCCAAGCAACCTCAGATGCTCCTCTTGCTCTTGAGACCTTACACCATCTTGGCTGCCTCCCCCAGATGCAGTCTAACAGTTTGATGTCCTTCTGATACAGAGGCAGGTGAAACTGCACACAGGACCTGGCTGAGGCCCCACCAGTGCATTGCAGAGCAGGACAATCACCTTCCTTGAGCAGCTGGTGATGCTGTGCTTGAATGCAAATGCACCCCAGGATACAACTGACCCTTTTTGTTGACCCATATTCAACTTCCCATCAAGCCAGACCTCCAGATTTCTGTCTGTGGGGCATCCTTTTGTGCCCTGCTTTGTGCATACAAGTAGGGTTACCCCACCACAGATGGAGAATCAGCGCTCGTTCCTTTATCATTGACAGTTGTCCAGTTTTCTGGTCTTTCCACATGTCTCTGTCAGGCCTTTCTGCCCTTGAGAAACTTCAGTGTTTTTCCAGCTTCAAAGTTGGGCCTGTGCTGACAGTGCTGACAGTGCTGTTGGTCATGGAGTGAGTGTTGCTCCAGTTGGCAATCCCCTATCACACAAATGTGCTCTCACCTTCCCCCACACTAGGGGGCTGGGGAGGGGAATCAGGAGGAAAACAAAAAATAAAACTTACGAGTTGCACTAAGAAGAGTTTAATAATTGAAATTAATAAGCTAATAAGTTATTAGTAAGTTAATAAGCAAAATATAGTAATAAAAGGAAGTAATGCACAGTGCAACTGCTCAACACACAATTAGGATACCCAGCCCATCCCCAAACCACAGTCAGTCTCCGTGTGGGTAGCTCCCCCAGTTTATATTCTGAGTATATGGTATTTATGGTATGGAACATCCCTTTGGCCTGGTCAGGCCAGGTCTCCTGGCCATGCTGCCTCCCAGCTTCTTGTGCACCTGCCTGCTGCCAGAGCATGGGAAACCCTAAAGTCCTTTACTTCAGATAAGCTGCACTAAGGAACAGCCAAAACTGTGTTATCAACATTGTTCTCACACTGAATCCAAAACAGCACTGCACTAGCAGTAGCTCTGGAGTAGCAGCTACTGAGAAAAATTTATCTCAGTCCAAGCTGAAACCAGGACACTCAGGCATGTCCAAATTTTGTTAACAAGAGTGTAGAAGATAAGCTTTCTTCTTTATTGTTTATTCCCACTGTATTCCTGAAGTTCTTGTGGGATTCAGCTGCTGTTTATCCCAAAGTGAGGGGTGAGGTATGAAAACTGATAGCAAATACACAGAAACGATCTTTGCAGACAAAATCCTGCTTCATGTTTACCTGGTGACACATGGAAGAACACTTATGTAATAAACTTGACAGAGTTGGAACATTTGGAATTTCATTTTTTTCCTTTTATTTCATATTCATGTACATTTATGGACTTCTCTCATGCATGTTCCCGAGCACCATAGTTTTTTTTGCCCATCACTTTTGATCCCATTTGGAGAAGTTGTGTGCTGTGTCTTCTATTCCTACAGGACTGTGTATTCAGCATTCTGTATAAGAGTAAGCCTTTTTGTATACCCATGTTGCTGATAAAAATCAGAGTATTATTTCTCTTCAAAACTTCTGAGGTCAGTTATCTTGATTTTGTAAATCACAAGTCAATTTATCATTAGCCATTCGCTCAAGAACTGGCATTTGAAGTTGACCAGAACTGAAGTTCACTTGTCATCACTGTAGTGCTGGTAACTGATGCTGGTAATGCAGCAGGGAAAATGAAACCAGTGACTGTTGTCAGTGTGGCCTGTTAATGGATAAAATGTAGAGGAAGCCATTTTGTAAACTGAGCCAGATATGAGAAACCTGGTTGTTTAGATCTGGTTTGAATAAAAAGCTGACTGCTAATGAACTAATAGAGAAAACTTTCTCCTTTTGACAGGTCTGCTTTTTTTATGGTTTTGTTTCAAAAACCATTTTCTTCTGGAAAAGTGGTAACCAAGCGTCAGGTGAGTTGACATATGTAGGAGTGACTCGCATCTTTGTAAATATTCTTGGCCATATGGCTCTTGCTAAAATTGAAACATGAACAAAGATTACTCCACTTAGAAGATGTGGTTCTAGAGGTATACAACTAACTCAGTGTCTTGTGGGCTGAAACATTCAGCGTTCTTAGCTTCTGTCAGCTTCTTTTGAGAGTATAGTGAAAAGGCTGGTCCTTATTGCCGAGCCAGCATCTACTGTAAGGAGTGGATTTTCAAAAAGAGCTCAGGCTACGTAGCTGGCCTGGACAGTTAGACAGGCAATTTCTGGACTGCCAGAATGTTGAAATGCTCCAGTCTTGTCACTCAGAACAGAAAAGTCCTGTCTGCATGTGATGAGGGCCTAATCTAACAGCTCATTAGACTTTTGTGAGTTAGCAGTATCCCAGTTTAGAGTTTAGAGTAGGGCCAGGTTGGAACCTGCTGATTTGTAAGAAATAAATTTTCTTCACCTGCTTCATAGTCATCTTGGGTTTATGTAATTGTGTGTGCAAAAAGTTGATCCAGTGCATGCACTAAGTAGACAGAATCTGAAGGATTGCCTCAAAGTGTTCCTTGTGCCAACTGCTTTCATGACTAGATGCATATGGCAGAATTTTAAAATTGCGAACAGGAATAAATGGCATCTTTGAGTTGAGTTCAGGAAAATCTGTCCATATATGGTTTTACTTTGGCTAAAATATTTCAGATTCTGGATTTTGAAGATGTTATGTTTGTTGTAGGTGCCTCACCTTGTTTAGCATATTTCCAGAATTAATTTCTCCTAAAACTTGCATCTGAAGTTAATAAAGTATTGAATATCTGAATTACAGCCTGCCTCCTGAAGAAAGAATATAACACACCCATAAATACTTGTAGGCATAAGGTCTTAGTCTCAATTTGTNACAAAATAGGTACATGGACTTGATTTTTTTCAAGCATTTTTCAGGTTTTTGTTGAAGAGAACTCAGACAATGTTACAGAATTTAGTACTGTGGTAGAAAAAAATTCTGTTTCATAGTATGTCCAAATAAATATTAGTTGCCTAGCAAAGTATCTAAGAAGATAGTTATACTTTAAATTATAGAACTTACAAAGCACATGTTTTCCCTCAATTTCCACAGCTATTGTGGTAAAACAATGCTAGTAATAGAGTGTTTATTTTGAAACTCTGGAGAAAATTATAATGAAATGCCTTTCTTTTGTAGTGGATCAAAATTTTTAAACATGCTGTTGTTGGATGTATCATTTCACTCTTGTGGTTTTTTGGCCTTACTCTTTGTGGACCACTGAGGTAAATACATATATACTGTAAATACTGGTTTTCTTTTGTGATCCTTCCCTGTCTTGCTCCTTTGTTTTTTGTTTTCTGTCTATCAGACAATGCTGCTAGCCATTTGATGTATATGCAAAAACTTACTGAATCCTTAGAATTTTTGTGTGAAATCTTTAGTGCTTGGGAAAAAGTACATATAATTTCTTTAGAACTGGTAAATTTCTTCTACCAGAAGAACTACTTCTTTTATGAGATGCCAGTGAAATTCTTGATAGTGCTTAAACACTTGATGTGTGTGATACATCAGGGTCACTTAGTGCGGTTTTTGTTGCTTTCCTGCTCTCATTAGTGTAATGCCAACTGTGTATTTACCTGTTTGGAGTCCCTGGCTTGAGGGCTAATGGTCACAGCTGGTATTCCTTTGACAGGTGACTAGAATCAATTTCTGCACTTGTTGCAGAGTACCTCTTTATCTGGTTGGCTGTGTGCTCTGTGTTGAAATTGGGTAACATTAGTGCATATACAGGTAAAACCATTTGTGCTGTGTGTTAGTACTACTGAGTGAGTAACTATGAAAGAGTAGCTAGACTGCCAAAAATGAAGGTTAATATATTGGAAAGCATGTTTCACTCTAGAGAGGAAAGTAAAGCCTTAAATTATATATTTTATGAAGGTTAAATTATATCATCTACATAGGAGAAGGCATACCCAAGAGTAATAATACTGTGATTAATTATATTAATGTAGTTAATCCTCTTTTGTCTTTCTTGATGCTGGCAATCTTCCCAAACAGAACCAGTTACATGGGTCCAATCACGTTGTATTGCTATGCAGAGGATTGCAAAAGGATTTGATAAACTTGAGAGCAATAATTACTTTCATGTTCTGCTCAGGAAAGCTATCAATACAGCTTGGTGGTTAGCCTTTGCTGTCTGAAGGAGGTAGGATGGGAGCTAGAATTTTTTATTTTCAGCATTTAAGAGGTTTTGAGGTGGCATAAGCTACTAGGTCATCAGCACCTCAATGAACAAGACACCTTTTTTTCTCTGGGAGCAGAAGCTGGTTTAGAGGGGGTATTGTAGTGGGAATAATAACTCCATCTTGAGCAAGTTCGTATCTTGTTGTGTTGCTAGAAGAAAATACAATTTAAAGTTATCCATAAATGAATAATTTTAATCTATTAATTGAATTAGGAAGTTCCTGTTTTGTAACATGTATAGTTGTCTGCAGCTAGATCTTTTGCTGGTGAAGGCAAATTGATTTGTGTTTTTTCTTTTGAATTGTTTAAACCTGCTGTTGTAATCACAGGATGAATCTTAGTTGTGTCATTAATTTTAGCTGAAATAGTGTATATCAAGGTTCTGAGGTAAACTCATTGTAATGGAGTATTTCATCTTTTATAGGACATTATTACTGTTTGAGCACAGTGATGTGGTTGTGCTGTCACTCCTTAGTGTCTTGTTCACAAGCTCAGGTGGAGGACCAGCAAAGGTATTTAAAAATCTCTTACCAAATGTAAAACATACTAAATCCTATACATTCAAGTACTTCTTTACCTGGAACAAACTGTGATTTGGATCCATGTTCATAGAAAATGTGCTTTTTTAGTTTAATTAATGGTGAAATTGTAAGATGTACTACTTGTAGTGGTTTAAGTCTCGGTGATGAAAGCTCTCAGAGCTGGGATTTCATAGCTACCTCTGTCCTATCCCGACAGAAGAACTTCAGAGCTGTTCTTTCTCGTAGTCTTTGCACAGTTCTTTAGCCTTTAGGTCTTGTGAGACAAAATCTGCAGTTTGTACAGATCTTGTTTGTAGCTCATTGATGCTATGAAATATTAAATCATCAGGCTGAAGTAGCAGTGCATTCTGGCAGGCAGAATGACACCATGAAGAAAGTAATCACACTTAAAGTTCATAAGATACTGGCATCTAGCTTGCTGCAGTGGTGATATGTCCTGAGTTACCTGGTAAGTCTAAAAACCAGAAAAAATGTGAAATTACATTGTCAAGGTTACTTTCTTAAAAATAATAGGGATTTCTTTAATGGTTTTCTTACTGAAGTATGCTTTCATTGATCAGGAAGCAGGGAAGGAAGGAACCGATTTCCTGGATTTTTTTGCAGTAATCTGTTGTAGCAGTTTAGAAATACTTGGGTTTTTTTGTTGTTTGGTTGTTTATTGTTTGTTTGGATTTATTTTACAGACAAGAGGTGCTGCATTTTTCATCATAGCTGTCATCTGCTTGCTACTTTTTGATAATGATGACCTCATGGCTAAAATAGCAGAACATCGTATCCTTTCTTGTTATGTGAAAGAGCAAGTGACTCTTAGTACTGGAGCAGAGAAAGTGTGAAATTGAGTGTTCTGAATTAAATTATAATTAGAAGTGACTTTGAGGTTAG
>VXBC01008665.1:3336-16636 GCA_013399945.1 Ploceus nigricollis | reverse complement strand
GTTGAACAGGTGGGAATTACTTCATCACTTGTGCATCTAATTGAGAATTCTTGTCAGTTATGTTAATTTTCTAAACTTATAAAACTGTATTCACCCCATGTGGAGGGGGGCATTTTTCCATATCTTCCCCTGGAGGCCTCCAATAAAGACCAGCCTTTATATTATCTCCTATACTAATACTGGCTCCAAAGTGTGTTGTTTCATTTCTAGGTCTTTAAGGTATCACCACCACCGCCAGCACCAAGACAAGCACCATTGAACAGTTGTACTCTCCCATTATATGGGATCTGGCTAAAAATTTTTAACTTTTATTTGAATTTAAGCAGAATGCTGCTCACTGTATATACAAAGTACCTTATTTGTATGAAACTTTAGACTAAAGCTGTTACGATTTTTTGTTTGGTTGGGTTTTTTGGTGGGGAGGGCAGCACAGTTACCTTCCTCCTACAGCTGAGGCATCTCGCTGGAGCCTGTGGCCAGTGCTGAGAGCTTGGGTGAGCTCTGCGGCCAGCTCAGCTGCGGTGGCTGGGCACGCAGGGTGGCCTATGGACAGCAGCACTGGCATGAGCTCTGCTGGTTTGGTGGTGGAGTGCCTGCCAGATTAGACTTGGGGGCAGCAGAGAAAACAGCTGTGTGAGGTGGATGATCTGCTCAGCCTGGTGGCAGAGCTCCAAGAGGAAGGAGAAATTGCTGAGGACTCTAGGAGACTGGCTGGTGGAGCCGTACTGTACTCTCCCTTAGACAATTACAGAGGCTGTCCAAGGTCGTCAGACATTGGAATAAGCTGCCCAGAGTTGTGCAGGAGTCAGCATCCTGGGCATGTTCAAAAAAATGCGTGACTGTGACACCTGAGGTCATGGTTTAATGGTGAACGGGATCATTGGGTTGACAGCTGCCCTTGCTCTTAAACCCAAGTACGTCTCTGGTTCTAGGCGGCAGCTCTCTTCACTCAGTGTTTATTTTTTGCAGTCTATTTTTTACTTCCGTTAGTAGCTTGGACCTATTGCTTCTATCTCCGCACGAACACTAGGTCAGAGGGAAGGATTACTGCGCTTTACCTACTGCTCTGCCAATTTCATTTTCCTTCTTCCCCTTGCACGTACGCGGCCAGGGCCACTGAGGGCTGGGCCACCCCGCCCCGCCGCTGTTCTGCGCAGGCGCGGGGCGCGCGGGCCGCCGGGAGGCGCGCAATTTGAAGGTGCGGCCATGGCGGCGGTGAGCTTGGCTCCCGCCCCGGCCCCGACCCTGACCCTGACTCCGGCCCCGACCCTGACTCCGGCCCCGGCCCCGACTCCGACTCCGACGCCGACCTCAACTCCAGCCCCAGCCCCAGGCCCATCCTCGGCCCCAACCCCGGAGCTGGAACCGACTTCGGCTCCGGGGTGGTCCCAGGGCGGAGGCTACGGCGACGGCGACGTGGGTGTCCGCAGTCTAGTACGGTTAGTGCCCCCGGGACGGGGAGCAGCCCTGGGGTGGGATGAAGGGACGCGCAGCCGCTGACCGTTGTCGCTTTACTCCCGCCGCAGCCTGAGGGACCAAATGAAGGAGCAGCTCGTGGAGTACAACACGGCTGTTCTTGCCGGTAAGTATATCCCTCCTCGCAGTGGGATGTTGCACTAACAATGAATGGCATGTGGCATATATATTTTTTTTTCATAGTTTTTGAATATTTTCTTTAATTATTTATCCAAAGTGCTCCTTACAATAATGATGGGTTTTTTTCCCTGGCTGTACATTTTAACACGTTTTCTAGGCAGCTTTTGAGACATATTTGCATGTTTACAAAGATGCCATATAGCTGCTGCTCACTGCCCTTTCCTTCCTTTTCTGGGTTTGAACTTCAGGCTCCTCTGACATGTAGTGATGGTTTTCAGAAATCTGGTCACTGAGGCTGTAGTCTTGCCAAAAGTTTGCCAAAGTGTTTGGCAGCAATACTGATTTAAGGTGTTTCCATTACCTGCAGAGTCACAAGATTATTTGGGTTGGAAGGGACATTAAACACATCTGGTTCCAAACCCTCCACCATGCACAGTGACACCTTCCACTAGACTATCTTGCTCAGAGCCCTGTCCAGCCTGACAGGCTGATCTTGAACACTCCCAGGGATGAGGCATCCACAGCTTCTCTGGGCAATCTCTCTACCAGTGCCTCATCACCCCACAGTATATCTAATCTAAACCTGCCCTCTTTCAAGTACAAACTGTCCCCCCTTGTCCTGTCACTGCATGCCCTAGTAAAAAGTTCTTCTCCAGCTCTCTTGTAAGCTCCATTCAGGGACTGGAAGGACTCAGCAAGCAACCTTGTCCAAGCTGAACAACCACTCTCTCAGCCTTTTCCTCATAGGAGAGGTGCTCCAGCCCTCTGAACATCTTCATTGCCCTCCTCTGGACCTTCTCTAACAGAGCCATATCCTTCATATGTTGGGAATCCCAGGCCTGGATGCAGCACACCTGGTGGGGTCTGCCAAGAGCTGATTAGAGGGGCAGAATCACCTCCCTTGACCAGCTGGCCACATTTCTGATACAGCCCAGGGTGCAGCTGGGTACATGCTCTTCCACTGAGCTATCCAGTGGCATATGTAGAGCAATTTCATGGACCAGCTCTAGCTCATCTAAAAAATGCTAAATTAATTATTTCTCTGATACAGCTGATCGATAGCATAGTCTCATTAACAGTAAAAGATAATAAAGTTTGGAGGTGGGAGTAAGAATAGTCTCGTTAACAGTAAAAGATAATAAAGTTTGGAGGTAGAAGTAAGATATAACTTGTTCACACAAAAAATGCTAGTCCATTATGCTCTATAGATTGTATTTAAAAGTCTCTGTTGTTTAAGCAACATTCTCTTTTGTAGGTCAAGAAAATTTCCTTGATAATGGAATTGAAGAAACCTTTATCCAGAGGTATGTCACTTGATAACTGCAAAATTCTCTTCTAGTTATTCCTTCTTAATGAATTGCTGGATTAACAATCAATACTTCAGAGAAGATTGGTGAAAATAATGGAAATGAAGAGGAAATATGGGGAAGAAATGCTTTATTCATTCTCCCAATGTACTTCTGTATCTGATGTGGCTTTTAAATTTGCAGTCCTTTATGTGATGGCTAGAATTCACTAATATAGTTCCACATGCTAAATTACTCCTGGCCCTAATGATTTGTTCCTCACATGAAAAATTCTTACATTAGATATGTAGAAAGCAAATTAAAATGTCATACTGCTTTTAAACTCTGTTATCTTCACACTCAGGTCATCTGTCTTATTGCTTTTTGTCTTTCAGTGCCACAGAACATTTGGAAAGAGATATAGAAGAAGCAAAAGTCTCTTTCCAGAACAAGACGTTGGCCTTGCAAAGGTAGAATTTTCTTCACCCTTTATTTGGAGCTTTCCTCTGTGTGTGTGCATACATAGATGCATATATACATAGGTCTGATTAAAACAGGATTTTAAAGTGATATGGGAGATTGGGGAGATTTTAAGTACCATTGAACAATAGGAATGGAGATTGATGTGCTGTAGAAAACAAAACAAAAGAAAGCCCACCAAAACTAAAAACTTACAGGTTGAAATGTGTACGCCCACAAGTTCCTTAACAGTTGGGAAAGAGTGACTGTACAGATCAGTTAGTAAGCATATTTCTTGGCAGTATTTTCTAAATGCCTGTGAAAAGATGGAAGTTGATAATGTTAGGCATCCCATGTGTTTCATGGCTGTTGATTTGAATTCACACCTTTGCCCAGCTTCCTTTCTGCAGACTCTGGGATTAATGGTGTCCAAATATGCCGGTCAAGAGAAAAAGGAGTTGTCATTCTCACAAATAATCATTGATACTTCTTTCCTGTCCCGAGAGTTAAGCACCATTATTTAACAAGTGTGGTATTTAAAAGGTACTGAGTGTTTTGTTTATATAATTCCAATGTGAAAGTGGGCAAAAGTGGAATCCTGGAAATTATGTTCTTATATTACTTTTAAATTTTTATATTAAATCTGCTTCTCTCTGTTTCCTGCTTCTCTCAGTTTCTTATGAGTTCTCATCAGTCATATGCTATTTCTTGCAATACGCAGGACCCAAATTATGGATGCCCTGAGAAACAAATTGCAACAAGATGACGAGGACTCACGGTAAGGTGTTCTCGGAAGTCAGACAGCTAGAAAGCAATGGACTTTGCACAGTTTATTGTGACACATTTCTAGATTCTTTCATTGTACCTCTTGTGAAAGAAAGCTTCCTTTTTCTAGATTTGACAGAATGATATACTGTCTACCTTCTGGCTAGACTCAGCATGATCAGACTTCATACACCCATGGTAGATTTGCAGTTGGGCTCTGAACTGACCCACCTTTGATTACAGAGATCATAACTCTTGATTCACTAGTGAGAACTGCTCGTAGCCAAGAGAGCTTTTTGTCTTTAGTGCCTGAATTACCTGCGTTTATAATAGGTGAGCACATTACAGGCTTGGAACAGGGCCTTGCCTCTGCTTTGCTGCCTTTATTAATTAACTATGTAGGAGCAAAATGTCTTTGAAATAGAACCGAAAGCTTAAACATATTTAAAAGTAGGTTTTCATTGCCTGCCCATTATTAACAGGTGGATGCATATGAAGTGTAATATGAGAAATTTAATTTCTGTCAGAAATACAGCTAAGAGATTGCATCTCCTTGATTTAGGAGCTTTAGGAGCATCTCCTTTTTTTTTAGGAGCCATTTCCAGATGGCTAGGCTTTCTTGATGCCATCCAAACTCTGTGATGTAAAATGTTGGACAGACTTAAATGAAAGGAACTCTTTGGCCTCTACAATGACACTGAGTATATTAACTGTAAAAAGAAGTGATAGTGTAAGTGCAAAAAGAAGTGACATGTAATATTAATTTGCTATTAGGATAAATTAGAAATTCTTTATTTAAACTAAATAAAGTTGATTAAAACATTTATGATATTGACTTATATTCATGGTCTTAAGGTATGCAACTGTTTCCTTCCTTAGTCTGATCCTGGAAACAATGAAACACCTAGTATTGCTCAGCCGGACAGTAATTGAATATCAGCAGGTAAGCGGTAGTTACTGTTCTGTTCTGTTCTGTAGCTTCTGTTACTGTTGTGCAGGTCAACCAGCCTCAGCATGGGCAGGAGTGCACTTTGAAAGCAACAGGACTGCACAAGTCATTCAAAGCTAAACATGTGGTAACAGGGGTGCAGTTCCTACTGCTGTCAAAATTAAGGATTACTTAAAGTGATCATGTAAGTAAGTCTGCTTTAGAGTTGCCCTTAGCTGTTTTTGTGGATTGAATTAGCATCTTTCAATATTTTTGAAGAGAAGAGTCTGGAAAATATATTTTTTTTTTCTTTTCAGCAAGTACATCAGAAGGAACAGCAGCTGATTGACATTAAAAGGAAAAGACTCTGTAAGTGTGTTATCTGTATTGACTTTGGTTTGTATTTTAATGTAGAGTTCATATAGTTAATAAAGTTTTTCTTGTAGCACTATTAATTTACATGGGAAGTAACAAAACACAGTTATAAAACTTGTTAAAAGAGTAGAAATTACTGTAGAGATGAGCTGGTCTGTTCCCTACTTGAACTTGAGACTGACACATTAGAATGAGAGATGCAAGACAACACTCAAAAACAATGTGGCAGCATTTTCTTATTTCGTGTAAGCGCCTCAGAAAGTTACACGTTGTTTAGTCATTTAAATCACCCCTACAGCACCTAAAAGATACTTTTTTGTCATCCTGCACATTTATGAGGTGTTTGCAGAATAGAGAGGGAATTTGCTTAAAAAGAAGTGTGTATATATTGGTGTTCAGTAGCCTTGTTGGAATGGGTCAAATTTAGTTGTGACATCAATATTCAGAACTTTAACAATTTTAACAGCTATTGTTTGATTCATGCATAGAGAGTTGTGTATATATTGGCAGTAATGAACAAACACAAATGAACAAACACCCTGAAATAACTGTTCACATGGGAAAAATGAACATACTGATATCTTTGCAAATAAAAGAAGGAATGCTCTGCCAGCATTCTTTCAACATATGAACTGCTCTTAAACACTTTTAATCAGTCTAGTTTTTAACCTGGTTTCCTATAAAAATAGTAATATTCGCTGGTCATGTCCGTATGCTCCTTGTATGACTTTGGAATTTAGTTTCAGTGAAATCTGAAAAAGGAGTAAGGGTCTTTAAAAGGTATAAAAAAGACCAATAAAAGTTGTGGCACTCGAAAACAGGGTATAGGACAGAGATGCAAATTAGTCCTGTGTGAGGGAAATGCAGGCAGCATACAATGTACTTTCTGTTTTGCTGTTGGCCAGGGAATCAATTGATGTAGTTTGATGCCAAGTAGCCACAGCATTTGTTGCTTCTTTCATAAAAGAAATATATTGAGGTATAATGGAGGGAAGGAGTGGAGTGTGAAATAAGGGTTATGCTGTGGAAGTGCTTTAGGTGGCTGTGAGGAAAAGAGTATCTTTAGTTCTACTGTACACCTAACTACTTAATGCTTGATTTTCCTAATAATGTAACAGCACTAAAAAATTATGTAGGACGGAAACTGCAGCAAATTAATACCACGATGGAAAGGCGAAAGGAGAAACAAGCAAGTGTGAATGTCACTGAAAAAAAGAAGATGCTTGAAAAATTAGAAAAGGAAAGACAGAGGACTACAATAATTCAAAATGTGTTCCAGGTAATGTTGTGTGGCTTTTAGAACCACGTTTACAATTTTTCATTACACTCAAGATAATATACCGTATGGCAAATACAACTTAACAACACAAAACTCTTTTCTAAAACTTTTAAGTTTAATGGTGGTAATGGAAGAACTGTCTTAGAAGGAAGACTTCTACTGCTTTAAAGGCTAAGAGAATGAAATTGTCACAAGCATCTTTGCATTAATGTTTTGCAGAGTTTAGAGACAGTCTATCAATCTATGTTTCCTTAAAGGTACAAAAATAATGGATCTTTCTTGAAGAATGTCTGTCACAGTAATGGCTGTATTTCCTTCTACTCTGAGTAACCTCTACACCCTACTGAATCAGTTTCCCTGTCTCATGGTTAGAAAAAATAAATAGGTGTTAGTCTTATGTTACCAGAGAGCCTTTGTCTGCCCCTTCTGGCCTTCTCTGTTTGTGTCACCCCCTACAGTCCTGTGAAAGCCTTGGCCTGCAACCACGGCCAGTCTCCAAATTCCTTCAGCAGTGCAGACTTTGCCCTTTTGGTTATCCATGTGTCAGGGGCTGCTAGCTAGTCTGTATACACGCAGCAACTGGCAAGTCACCTGCAAAGTGAGGGAAAAAACCTCACGGGTTGGGTTAGGGTGGAAGGGTCTCAGGCTGCATAGGAATGTCAAGGACAAAAAGAGTGTTCTGACTTTTTGCTCTGCATGCTATGGCTGCTACTATTTTGCATTGATAATGTCATTACATCTCAAATTGAGAACGAGAAATTTAACGTTGTACTGGGATTTAAATTAGAGTCTAAAACTATCTCCTGGTTTTGTATGCCTGAAATTTTCTGAGCCCTAAGTAGAGCAAATCCTCTGGTTAAATTTAAATTCCTCTCTTCAATCTGGAATGGCAGGGTGAGGATGTTAACTGTGTTATTTTGTGTTTGTGGCAAACTTTATTTCATATAGTTAAAAACGTTCTCTAGGTTCCTGTGTTTAACATAGAGGTAGTATGCAAGGCCCTCTAGGAAATTAAAAGTATGGATTTGGGGTTTTTTTGCCTATGTATCAACAATAGGATCTAAACCAATACTTCCCTTTCTCCTTTTTCCCTCCATCCTGCCTACTTCAAACACTTGTGAATTTCAAGGGCTTTCAAATTAAAAATTATAAAGCAGACTTTCTTTGAGATATTTTACTAGGAATTGTCCTTTACAAAGGCTTGTTTTAACCTGTAAATCTTTCTCATTTGTAGAACGTCATAATTGGAAGCAAAGTTAACTGGGCAGAAGATCCATCTTTAAAGGAGATTGTTCTACAGCTTGAAAAAAATGTCTATCTTCAGTGAGTCAGGAGACGTGGTGTCTATTTTATGCAGCATGTGCATTTTAACTAAGCTTGATAGATTATATGTATCTTAAAAACACACTTCAAGAATTTTAAAATTTGACCTTTCTGAAAGATGATGTTCTCTCCAGAGAATTAGAATGTGTCAAAGCAGGAAGTAGAGCTGATGAAATGAAACTACCTGAAGACTCACTTCTCAAGCTGTCCTGTCTCAAGCAGTTATTTTCCTCTGAAAGGCAGCAAAAACACAAGAAAGGTTTCAAAGTTTCATGTAGAAGTGGACTTAAACTGAGGATTTGCTGTACGGGGATCAGCAGGCCGTAGAGCTCAAGCAGGATGCGCGACCCTGCTCTGTTCCAGTCAAAAGCTCAATCAGGAAAATTTATTAGCAAGTCTGGAAATAGGATTATTTTTGTTATTAAGGCATTTTGTATAATTTTAAACACCAGAGATTTTATGTTCTTTTTAGCAGTGACTCTTGTCTGCAGAGGTGACTTCATACTGTTGACTGTGCAGCTAAGCCGTGTTTTAATCGCATGTCTTCATTAGCATTTGCGCTTGTTTTAGATGGTGTTGTTTGTTTTATGTTTGAAGGAAATCGACAAAGGGTAGCACACTTTGGGAGTGTGCAGTGTCCCTTGTTGTCTTGGTGTGTAACTTCATTTTTAACTTGCTGAGTGATCACCAGCTATTTTTTTTAAGTGGGTGCCTTGATCTAATAATAAAAATAAAACGTTGATTTTACTAAAGATGTTTTACTTGGTTTGGAGGTTTTTTTAACTCACGGTAAAGCGGTTAGTTCGGCAGGCCAGGCCGCCGCTGCNTTGGATCGGAAGAGACCTTAAAGGTCACCTAGTTACAGCACCCCCCGCTGTAGGCAGGGACACCTTCATTAGACCACGTTGCTCAAAGCCCCATCCAGCCTGGTCTTAGACACTTCCAGGGATGGGACAGCCACAGATGCTCTAGGCAACTTGTGCCAGTGCTTCCCAACGCTCAAAATAAAGAATTTCTTCCTAATCTTTCTAATCCAAACCTGCTCTCTTTGGGTTGTAAGGTCTCCCCAGAGCAATCTTCAGGCTGAGCACCCCCAGCTCTCTCAGCCTGTCCTCACAGGAGAGGTGCTTCAGCCGTCTGTCATCTTAATGGCCCCGCTCTGGACTCACTCCAGCACGTCCATGGGCTTTTTTTTGCTTTGGGGACCCCAGAGCTGGACACAGCACTCTGGGTGGGTTCTCACCAGAGCAGATTGCATTGTGATTGCATTTATGCAATGGCAGTGGCTGTTTCTGCACACACGCACACACACCCTGATGAGAAAAGGAAGTACCTGCTCTGGACGTCAGGGTGCAGGACTACTTGTTAAAGTAAACTTCTTCCTGGGGTAAAGGTAGGACTTCAAGAAGCAGTAAATGTATCAGAGTGGTGGTGTGGAGAGCAGCTGTTTAGAGTGGTTGTTTGATACATTGTGCATTCCATTTTATTAGTCGCAATAACCTGTGTCTGTTTCTCCCACTACCTGGTTTCCNCACAGACCGCGAGGCCCCGCCCACGGCCGGCGTTCGTGCCTTTGGGCGGGGCCCGGAGCTGCCCCTCAGGCTCTTCACCATGGGCAGCAAGATGGCGGCCGCTACCAGGGCGGTGCAGGTAAGGGCGGCCCCGGGGCGGCGGTCTGAGACAGCCGGAGCCCTGGCTCGAGCGGCGGGGCTCGCTTCTCCTGCTGCCGCCGCCGAGCAGCAGGTCCGAGGCGGCCGCGGCTTAAGGACACGCCGGCCGGGCGGCCGATGTCCTTGGGGAGAGCTGTGCAGTCGCGCGCACACGGTGTCGCAGGTACCGGGTGCTGTGATAGCAGCGGCTGCGAAGCTGGCTGGCAGCTCCTTCCTGAGACGGGCCTCTCCAGGGTGAAAGTGCTTTGTACAGGCAGAGCGCAGCTCGCCATTCCGTGTGCTAAAGCGCTGTGGAACTACGGCATGGGTTGGATCGGAAGAGACCTTAAAGGTCACCTAGTTACAGCACCCCCCGCTGTAGGCAGGGACACCTTCATTAGACCACGTTGCTCAAAGCCCCATCCAGCCTGGTCTTAGACACTTCCAGGGATGGGACAGCCACAGATGCTCTAGGCAACTTGTGCCAGTGCTTCCCAACGCTCAAAATAAAGAATTTCTTCCTAATCTTTCTAATCCAAACCTGCTCTCTTTGGGTTGTAAGGTCTCCCCAGAGCAATCTTCAGGCTGAGCACCCCCAGCTCTCTCAGCCTGTCCTCACAGGAGAGGTGCTTCAGCCGTCTGTCATCTTAATGGCCCCGCTCTGGACTCACTCCAGCACGTCCATGGGCTTTTTTTTGCTTTGGGGACCCCAGAGCTGGACACAGCACTCTGGGTGGGTTCTCACCAGAGCAGATTGCATTGTGATTGCATTTATGCAATGGCAGTGGCTGTTTCTGCACACACGCACACACACCCTGATGAGAAAAGGAAGTACCTGCTCTGGACGTCAGGGTGCAGGACTACTTGTTAAAGTAAACTTCTTCCTGGGGTAAAGGTAGGACTTCAAGAAGCAGTAAATGTATCAGAGTGGTGGTGTGGAGAGCAGCTGTTTAGAGTGGTTGTTTGATACATTGTGCATTCCATTTTATTAGTCGCAATAACCTGTGTCTGTTTCTCCCACTACCTGGTTTCCTTCTAGGTAGTCAAGCCACATACTCCATTAATAAAGTTCCCAGACAGAAAAAGTGGTCCCAGACCTAAAAGTAAGTATTTTGGGTATGGATACAGCTTGTGCCACGTTTCTTTACATGAACTGTTTTATTTAAGAACCAGGACCCAATTTCTCTCTTTCACCTATACAGCTGAACTGAGTTGGAGTGAGGTTTTTGAAACATGCTTGGTTTAGTTTGAAGGCAAGTCTTGAACTTTTGTCACAGCTTCTTTTCTGTGCAGCTGTATGACACATAATGCATGCACATCTTTATTTTTTTTCTCAGGAAAGATTCACAAGGATTTCCAGTGTTTGTTTTCTACTTCATAGAAAGTCACATTTTCCCAAGTATTAATATTTACTGAAATGACTGTGCCCAAGTCAGTTTGAAGCAGCTTTAGTTATTCAGTGATATTTGCATACATTATGTTGCGTTTTCCTCATTTTTTCTTAGTTGAAACATGTGATGTATTTTCTGCTGTATTTTCAAAACATGATTATAGCTGGGAGATCCAGCCCCTACATTTTAAGGAGTATTTTCTTGTGTTACTAATTAATGCTGAGGGGAAATAAATATTTCATTGTAATTTGACATTAACTTTTACACCTATGTTGATATTTATGATACTCCCAATACTATTATATTTAAACAACAGATTTATATTAGCAATATGTTGATTTAGAAGTCCTTTGGGGTCAAAAAGGACTGAAAGAAAAGTAGGAGTTTTCTTTAAAAGCTCTGTTATGTTATTCTCACTTCTTTTGATATTATACTGTGCCTAGCTATTTGTCACAGCATTATCAAGGCCACAGTTTAGCTTTAAGTTTAGTTTAACATTTGAAAGCCTCCACAGTGCGTATAAATACCTCTTCTGACTTGCCTGTGAACTCTTCAGGAACTATTTTCTGCAATAAGTTTCTGTAAAAATTCTGTACATTTTACACAGTTCAGCCAAATGCACCACCTCTCATGCCAGTGAATTACTTTCTCAAAAGCTTGAAAATGTGTTTCTGACCTCTTTTTTATCTCTGTGTCAGAAGATTCTTGTGACTGTATCTTTTAGTTATGTCAGACTTTCCTACCTTCATCAGGATCTGTCATCTTGTTAGTAAACTGCAACCTACTTTGTCTTGCTTAAATGCTGTAGCAAAATCTGCATTTAATTGTACCAGATTGTTGCTCCTACGTAGCAACTAGAGATGTGAAAGGCCAGCCAGATTCTAGTGGGCCTATTACTACTGCAACATCATGGTCTCAAACAGGGAAGGGAGAGATGTAGTAGAGACTGCAATAGGACTAAAGCAGCAACAGTAAAATTTCTGATTACTGCACTTCTGATGTTTTTAATTCACTAATGATTATACTCCAACTACACTTCAGACTGAAACATACAGTAGAGGAAAATCCTTGACAAATCTCTAGACTTTTGTGGTAGGTGAAACAAACTTGGAGAAACTGTTTTTGGTTTTTTTTTGGTTTTTTTTTTTTTGTTTTGTTTTGTTTTTTTGTTTGTTTTTTGTTTTTTGTTTTTTTAATGTAAGGTGTAGTATTTTTTGAAACAAAAATATATAAGGTGTATTATTTCTTGAAACAAAAATTTACCCCCTGTTCACAATAAATATGCTGCTTCTGATGGGCTCACTTCTGCCTTGCTCTATTTGGGATTGTCCACTATTTCTGAGCCGCCTTGGGACTTTCAGACCCAGTCTTATGACTGACAGCTTCTTAATATGCCTCTCAATGGTAGCTTTGTCACAGTGCTGCAGGTGTTTGATTGTTTGTCCCAATCCTGCAACTGCATAAGACTCGTTAAGGCTAAAACTGGCTCCCTCTCCTTTGTGGTCATTGGTCTTGCTGGAGCCAGGAGGGACAAAGGCAGGCAAAACTGTGATGTTGTAGCTGCTTACATGCTTTTGTACATGCAGTTTTCATGCTGCTTATTTTATAGTTATATAGAGCTTCTGTCCAGCTGTTAGATGTTGCACTTGTCTTGCTCATTTTTCTGGGGCACTGGGAAGGACTTCTGTGGAAGCATTCTGCTTTGTCAGGTGTTTTACCCTTACATACCACAGAATCATTAGGTTGGAAGAGACCTTCAAGATCATCGAGTCCAACCCATGCCCTAACACTTCAACTAAGCCATGGCACTGAGTGCCACATCCAGTCTTTTTTTAAACACATCCAGGGATGGTGACTCCACCACCTCCCTGGGCAGACAGTTCCAGTACTTTATCACTCTTTCTGTAAAGAATATCCAACCTGTATTTCCCTTGTTGCAGCTTAAGACTGTGTCCTCTTGTTCTGTCAGTTGCTGTCTGGACAAAGAGACCAACCCCCCCCTGACTACAACCACCTTTGAGGGAGTTGTAGAGAGTGATGAGGTCACCCCTGAGTCTCCTTTTCTCCATGTTAAACACCCCCAGCTCCCTCAGTTGTTCCTCACAGGGCTTGTGTTCCCAGCCCCTCTCCAGCCTCGTTGCCTCCTCTGGACGCGCTCCAGCTCCAACGTCCTTCCCAAGCTGAGGGCCCAGAACTGGACACAGCACTCGAGGTGTGCCCTCACCAGTGCCAAGTACAGGGGAAGGGTG
>VXBC01008663.1:112410-133502 GCA_013399945.1 Ploceus nigricollis | reverse complement strand
CATGGCATTTTTGGGTTGTCACCCAGTGCCAGTGACCAGAAAGATGCTTCCAAAAATCCATCAATTGAGAGTGGGTGTCCTAGATTGCAAGGCAAGATATATTCTATTTGCCATCTGTCAGAGGTGTGGCAGTTATCTCCTGTTCATTGGGCAGTTTTCTTTCTCTCTTCCACAAACCAATCCTCCCCCAGGAGACATCTGCTGTTAATGGCCATTGAATGTCCCTGCATGGCTGATAAAAGTCACAGCATCCCATTGGGAGATGCTCTGCCCAGAGGGAGGAGCCAAGCATTCCTACCTGGATAGAATCTGAGATTTTGGGACACCAGACTCAGCCTTTCCACTGGATTCCCAGAGGAACAGCTGGGTTTTTCCACTGGACCTTCAGAGGAAGACTCCACCCTTGTACAGGATCCCTGCTCTGACAGAACCACATCTGCCACTCCAGGAGGATGCAGCCATTCCAATCTGGACTGCTCCCAACACCCTGACCAACAGGGTGTCAGGTTGTGTTCTGACTCTGTCAGTGGTTTTTCTCTTGTATTATTGCATGTATTTTGGGGGTTTTTTTCCCTTTTCCTAATGAATTGTATTTCTGACTTGGAGTCTCTCACTGGTTTTGCTTTCAAACCAGAACAGTGGGGGTGTGGATAAATGTCAGCAGCCATGCTGAGCCCCACCACCCACCCTGAGGGAGAGCTGTGTGCCCACCTTCTCCAGGGAGCTTGTGCCAGCTGGAATTTAACATTCCAGGCTCTCCCCGAAACCCAGAGCTGTGGACAGATGAAAGGAATATCCCCCAGGAATTATTTAGTGATATTCCAGTGCCACCCTCAGAGCAAACCCATCTGTAGCTGTGTGGCTTTGCTGGACAATTTGTTTGCAGGGAGGATGGAGGAATGCGTGTGGTCACCCACAGAACCATTGATGGTACGTTCGGTGCTCTTGTGGGTGTTCTCCTTGTTCAGCTCACCACAATTCTGCAATTATTCATCCCAGCCTTTTAAATGCTGCCCAGACAATGGGTGGCATGAGGAATTACTGCATCTTCCCCACCACCATGGGTGGGGGGGGATCTCCCCAGGGGTTTCCAGCAGGAATTGGGCTGATTTGAGGAGAAATGGTCGCTCTCTGGGATGATGTTGCCGCTTTCCCTCTGCGACATGTGGTACAAGAGATTCTCTCCTGTTACCTGTTCATAACCCCCACAATGTTCATAATCCCCAGCTTAAAAATGAAAACCCAGGAAGAGAGACAAAGGCTGGGACTCTGCCTGCATCCAGGATAAAAAGTGGTGGGAAACACAAGGAGAGTGACTCGGGACCAGGATGCCCATGCTGAAAACACCTTTTCCCCTGAATCTGTGTGAGCACACAGCTGAAACAGGATTTTTGGCAACCAACTGAGTGCATAATGCCCTTGAGGAGGGACCTGTCTGCTCCCAGCAAAGCCAGCAGGTCCTCTCCATGGCCATGGGAGAAGAGGAAAGCATGGATGTCTCAGATCTTCACTGCAGTCATCAGAGCTTTATGAATTTGTGTTGTTTGTTCCTTGGATTTACAGTATCTCTCATGTAAAAGTGTGCCAAAATGCTCCCCCAGCCTCTTTGAGGAAATAGAACCCCCTGAAATATGCCCCTGCTGAGGGTGCTGGTGCTTTGGCACAGAGGAAACGTTGAAGGTGGTACCCAAATGAGTAATTCCAGGAGGTGCACAGGCAGCATAGACCAGACCACAGCAAGATTTAAGTTTGGCTGGAAGTCACACCTACAGCAGCAGCAGCAGCAAAAAAAAAATTTAAAAAAAAATCAGTTCTCATTTTCCAGTGCTGAGGGTGAAACCTCTGCTTGCACAGCTCAGCTCTCTCCCCTGCAGCCTTGCAAAACAGGGTTGCCTTGTTTCTGCTGTGCCTGAGCATGAGGAGAGAGCCCCCAGGGCATTGCTGAGGGCCAGGTGTTCATGGGCAGGAGCAGCCTGCACCTCCTGAGTGCCTGTCACTGCTGATGGGGGAAAAGTGCCCCTCGAAATGCCCTCAGGAGTGGTCTCTGTGTCACCTGGAGAATGAGGGAACAGCCCAGTGGGCTGGTTTAGGCTGTCACTGGGGTTTGTTTCTTGCACCCCCTGAGCAGGCTGCTTTACCTGGAGTGTTCTTCAGAATGATTCTATAACCAGAATAACTCCAGACTCCTCTCCATGCTCTCTCTTCCACCTGCCTCAGGGTTTTTTTGTGCATGGCAACAGCCTTGGAGTTCAGAGGTACCTCAGGGCAGCAATATAACTGAGTTACCAGCAGTGGCTGTAAAATGCACTGATAAAGCAGAGCCAGAGCAGATGTTAAAGTGCAAACACAAGGTTACCCCAAGTGGCCTTGTGGGGCCACTCTGCCATCGATTGGGTGACGTTGTGCTGGCTGGAGACACCCTCCTGCAATCAGAGAGCTGAGAAATCCCACTGGCTCTTTGCCACTTGAAAGCTTTTCGTCAGCATGGCCTGGTGGGTATGATTCCCTTTCCCAGAATCATGGAACCACAGAATGGTTTGGGCTGGAAGGGACCTCAAAGCCCATCCAGTGCCACCCCTGCCATGGCAGGGACACCTTCCACTGTCCCAGGCTGCTCCAAGCCCCTATGTCCAACCTGGCCTTGGGCACTGCCAGGGATCCAGGGGCAGCCACAGCTGCTCTGGGAATTCCATCCCAGCCCCCGCCCACCCTGCCAGGGAACAATTCCTTTTCTATATCCAACTGAAATTTCCCCTCGTTCACTTTGAACCCATTGGTACATTAATTACCTCCAAAAATAATCTGGCATGAACACAGTGCCCTGTTTTTCCAGTCTCCAAGAAAAGAGGGGGAAAAAACCCAAACCCAAACATACTCTTCTGGATCACAAATTTCTAGAATTCATATTCCCAGCTTGGCACAGGGAGCAACCTCCTTCCATGGGGTTCAGGCACAGCAAACAGAAGGTGTGATGAATGGCTGGGGGATATTGTTAGCACGTGTGCCTGGCACTTGGGGAAAGAAGAGATGAAATTTCTGACTCGTATTTTCCAGTCATTTTCATCTCCCACCAAAATAAACTTCTACTTGCGTAAACAGAGGTAATTAGTTAATCCACATACTGCCAGTGTCTGCTTTGATGCAAAATCAAACATTGTCCTGCATCCAGGGGATTTTTCCTGCAACAGAAACAACAACAGAAGTGATATATTCAAGTCCTGTGAAATGGACTGGAACATTTGGCAATGTGTGCAGGTCTTGGAATATGTGTTCTACTGAGACTAAACCGTGCTGAATATAATCCTTTGAATTCCCAATCTCACATACATTTTAAAAAAAGCCCACCAAACCCCCTTCCCAAAAAAAGAAAAACAGTGGAGTGTTTATTGAGCAACTGTCTTTGCCCCTCAAGTCAAAGAAGGTTTTGTGCTGTCCACCTGCAGATCTTCTTAACTTTCCTCCTGCTTTCTCCTCCTTTGTGATGATGAAAGCTTTTCCACACGAAAGCACAAAAAGGCATTTATTGGTTTTATGTGCAATTGCAGACCTTCCTTTGGGGAATGTCCAGGCAATACAGTCAAGATACAGAAAGTCCTCAATTTTAAAAATAAATAGCAGCCCCCTATTTTTTTTAACACAACAGAGCAACCTCCAAAAAGCTGAAGGAGGAAACCTCTTGGTGCCTGCACCCTTTGGTGTCTTGTTCCTGTGTAAATACACCATGAGGATGCTGCTGCGTGGTGACCCCTGGTATGACCCTCTGGCTGTGAGCCCCTCCTGCCACCCNGCCTCTGCTCCAGCTCAGCCTTCCCAAGGCATCATTCCCACACCAGCCTGATCCTCTGTGTGCTCCTCAAACCCGAGCTGTGTGGGGCTCACTCAGCTCTGCTGCCCTGGTGGAGTAACCGGGGAGTTCCTCGGCTGTTCTTTGGCAGCAGTGATGGTTTAATGTCACTCTTTCATCAAAACTCTCCCTCTTTTTGGAGCAGGAACAGTGACTACTTTGTAAGGCTTAGAATGTGTCTGCTGAAGGAATTTCTGGTACAAGTGCAGGGTCCAAGTGAGCTCATTGCTGTTCCCGCTTGATCTGGGGTTGTCACTGGCACTGAGCGCTGCCAAGGATTTGCCACAGGCCCGTGGGTGGCACGAGTGCTTAGCCAGGCAATTTCTGGGCTAATGCAAAATTAGTGAGTCATATAAGCTACTTCTTAAGAAGATCAAGCCTCTCTGGCTCATTAAAATGCAAACCGAGTGGGGAGAGCCCAGACACGACAGCTCGATGAGTCGGACGGGCTCTTACAACATTTATTTTGATACTGTAAAAACTACGGCCAAAAAGTGACACTGAGCCTCAGTCTGGAGCTATCCGGGGATATTTGTCCTAATTTAATCCCAGCAACCACTAAAATGCACCACCTGCACGTCCCTCTCTTGGCCAAAAATCTGGACACAAGCCTCCTGTGTTAATTTAAGTCTTATCTGCAGGATTGAAAAGTCTGCTGCTCCTATAACCTTTTTTTTTTTTTTTTTTTTTTTAATAGGTGTTAATGTTTCTGGATACACTTTAAAGGAGACTTTACAGATGTATATGATAGTACTTACCAGCACATCTGCAATTGTAAACCAGGCATGCCCTGCAAATTGCACAATCCATCACTGCTATTACTAAGCCCTGATAAAACAACTGCTTTTGTGATAAGTGTTCAAGCCCTTTCATATGTTACTTGAGTCAATGATAAAAGCTGCAGTTAAATTTTAATAGGGCATGTTTACAAAGGCATTTTTTAACTAATGCCAAAATACACAATCTGTAGCCTGTATTTTTATACACCCCAAGGTGGAGTCTAGGTTATTTTTATGGTAAACATATGGAAGCTTGTTTGACTTACTATTTTTTTTCCAAATAAAGTTGCCCTTTTTTTTTTTTTTCTTTCATTAGACTGGGCCTTTTCCTTGATGTTTTCAGGCTGTTGGAGGAATTGGGAATGACCCATTTTTTTGAAAGATAAAGGCCTGGCAAGCATTCATGGCTTTACTTCAGTTAAAAACAAAGTGTACAAGAAAAAAGAGAAAATTTGGGCATATGGCTAAATGATCTGAATCTGACAAGCTTTTTCATGGAAAAGCCATTTTTTACCTGCTGGAGAACTTCTGAATCTTTGCCCCAGAATAGAAATGCCTGGTCCTTTTCTAGGGAAGTATCATCTCTGGTGTGCTATTCCTGTATTAATTTTTTTTTTTAAATTGTGGTCCACATGCAAGAGGATCAAAAATAAATAATCCACAGAAATCCCTTCTCCTGGGGCTTGATCCAAGGCTTATTTCAGTCAAGGAAGACCTTTCTTTGACTTAGCAGACCAGATCTGGACTGAATTCCTTCAAAAGCAAAAAAACCTTCAAAACTCTTTGTAGAAATAGGAAGAGGCATGCTTTGGGATGAGGAAAAGGGAAGAAGGGAAAGGTTCTGTTGGATGCTTTGGCTCTCACTTAAGCTGTCTGGGAGCTCAGTGAGGCAGCAGCACCTGAGGCAGGCACCTGCTCTGAGCAGTTTTTAACCCTGCCTCAGCATCCCCATGGTTTGTGTGTCAACCTTTTGTTGCCTGCCTGCAGAGTTTATCACAATATTCACAGTTTTATGCCGAGTGAGTGAGTGAGTGAGTTCACAGGAGATACCATTAAGTGAAAGTGTGCCATCCTAAAAGCCATAAAATGTTACAGCTCAGGCCTGGCTAATAACTGTGGTGATGGATGAATGTTAACACACAGAGACACCACTGGGATTCACTTTGTGTGCCTTGTGTGGGACACTTTTGCACCAGGATGGGACTGAGAGAATTCTGGGTTTTCACAGGATCACAGGATGGTTGTGGGATTCCTTAAAATCAGAGGGGTTTGGGAAAGCTGCAAAAGGCAGGCCTCAGAAACAGCAGGACAGTGATTAGAGCTAAGCGGTAGCATAAGATTTGTCAGCAGAAAAATTGTACAAGAAGTAGAAAGTAAGGACAAATAGAACAATGGTCTGTGTATTAATGCTTGGCTAGAATAACTCCCTAAGCTACAGAAAAGTATATCTAGTGAGATATTAGGAATTTCTAAGCTTAATAATGGAGCTCTGTGCGTTGTATCTTAAGGCTTACAAGCAGGTATTGTATTCAAAATAAGCAAGCATTGTTTTAACCAAAGGTACGTGTGCTTACAGTGCTTGGATAGAACTACTGTCAATGTGCTTTTGCCTTGTGTGATTGGTCAAAAAGCTTTTAAAGTAAGTTGTAACATTAAGTTCTTTGTCTGCTGCCTGGGATGTGAGCTGCTGGCATCTTCCCATTGTCACAACCATGTAATGAGGCTGATGCTGGAAAATAAACAGCTCGAGAGGCGTTCCTCAGCAGTCCTGTCCCGTCCGTGATTTGTACAGAATCCCCCAAGCAGCAATAATGGTTTGGGTCAGAAAGGACCTTAAAGACCACCTAGTCCCACCCCTTGCCACAGACACGGAACCATCCACTAGATTATTTTTATTTTATATCTGTGCTCTCTGTTTCTTTCTCATTTTGAGGTTGCCTGAGCCTGCCCAGGGTTTGGGGCCACAAGACCCTGTGTACTTTCCTGTTTTCCCTGTCTGTGAGAGCAGAGCCTGATCTGGGATGTAACAGAGTTCCAGAGCCAGGCACAGTTGGAAAGGGTCTTTCTGAAAAGGGTCTTTTTGGGGCCCTGGGCGTGTGACACGTGTTCCCCTTCACACATGGGCATGGTCCCAGAGCAGGTCACACCACGACTCAGGGGTGCAATTAAACAGGTATGTGCCTGCTCATGGGGTTGGGGCCAAAATTCAGATCCTACTGGCTTAGCAAGGGGTAAATTTGGCCAGTGTTTTTACCAACCCTATGACATCACATCTGCTTGACCCACTGTGAGTAATGTAATTACAGCCTGGGGTGAGTGAGGCAAGGAAAATAGGATAAGAGAAGAAAGAGATTGCAAGGCAGTGATGAGAGAGAAGAGTTAACTCTGGAGGCAGGTCCAGCAGCACTCCAGAGATCTGGGGAGGTGGTGGCAAGGGGTGGTTTTTGAGAAGAGGGGTGACCCAGATGTGTCCCATTTCCTTTAACTCCAGCAGTCACCAAGTGAGGTGCCCACACCAAACTCCTGCTGCCAAGCACAGGGAGAAATGGGCAACGCAGGGGCCTGGGCATCCTTCCAGCCCCAGACAATTATCTGTTGATTTTAAGGAGAATTTTGAGCTAAGACTTGAACCTTCTTAGATGACAAAATTATTGAGGTGAGCTGTAACACAGGAGGGAGGCAGCAGCTGGGGCTGAGATCTGAATGAACTTGCTGGAGCTCCACAGGCCCCTTGAACCAAAGGTGATTGGGACTGGCATCCAGAGGTGTGGAGGGAGAAGTGAAGGGGGAAGGAAAATTGTAGGGATGAGCATCTCTGGGGAAGCAGAATTCCACCTCAGGGATCAGCAGTGGGGATGAGGAGCCACCAGCCACGGAGGAGAATGGAGAACCTGAGGGAGAGGTGTCGGATGAAACCCTTTTTTAACCCAGAGATGGGGCAACTGAGAGGTGTTTTAAAAGCTTTTATTCCATTTCAGCCTCATTTGAAGGGTGAGACTATACATACAAGAGTGAGATAACCTATAATTTACACATCTGTAAAAGAAAAAATAATCAGTAAAGATTCTAATAGTTCTAAAGAAAAAGTTAAGCTATTGCGTACTAGTCCCACAAAAACAAAAAAAACCCCTACTTTACCTTCTTTTAATTAAAAAAATAATTCAAAAAATTAATTAGACTAAAATAAGATGTAAAGTCCTACAAAATAAAGACTCTACTTCACCTTATAGTTACTTACAATACCAATTAAATATAAAAAGTACCTAAAAAAAACCTAAACCAAATACAATCTATACAATCACCAACCATCTCCCAAACAATCTCAACTAATTACCCCCAAAAACACAATATAAACTAACAAATTCCAAATTAATATATTTTTTTAAAAAAACTTTTACCGTAAATACATTCCTACAAAAGTTACTAGTACTTCACAACAAAAACAAAACTTTCTAATTATAAACAAAACCAATAATAAAATTATTAAACTTTCAGTTTTTCTGTCATCTCAACAAATTAAAATAGAAATACAAATCCATACTACATACAAATACATATTATATAAGCCTTCTATCAAATTTTTAAAATTTTCTACAAATCCATTTCCCACAGGAGGGAGGGTGCAATGAAGCCCCAGGTGTGTGCAGGGGTGAGAGGAGATGCTGGGCAGGAGGGGGAATGCTGGGCAGGGCTTTTCCCTCCCCCAGGCAGGACTAGGGTGTCTACAGGTGCCCCATAATAAAGGTTTTCCTCAGGAGCTCTGGCACAAACTGCATCCCAAAACCCACCTGGTTCCTGAGCTTGCACGAGGAGAATCCACTGAGAGGATGCAAACAAATTTCCAAGAGGTTCAAAATTTATCAGGAATAATAGATATAAAGATGATACATAAAGGAACCCCCAGATCACTCTGCCCACCATGAGAAAACAGGAATATTTAAAAAAAACTCTCCAATTTTATTAACTTTACATGGGGGTGGGATACATCTGGCCAGAGAGGAGTTCAGCAGTTGTGAAGACACTGGGAGAAATATGTAAAAGCAGATGAGGATTCAGGCACAAACCACTGCTGTTATTGCAGCTATTGAATGTGTGGCAATATTTCCAAATATAAATCACATGGGGGGAAAAAAAAAAAAGCAAAAAAATGCAGGGATTTGCTATGTATATTGATGAATCCACAATTTTTTTAGGAATGTGTGAATGATCCCAACCAGGGATGGGTCTGAAGCTGTGCAATCCATAACTGAACCCATGGAGATGCTACAGCCTCAGAGGATTCTCAGGGCTGCCCACTCCACCTGCCACAGGTGACAAACTGTGGCACCAAAGCTTCCATCAGCCTGGAAGGGCTGAGCTGAGCAGAGTTTCGTGTCCTGGTGTTTTGGTGACAGAGACTGAAAGCCACAGGCTGAGAGTGGCTGTGAGTGATCCCTCTGGGATGCTCCCCTTGCCAAGATGATATCACCTGAGTGGGATGGTCTGCTGCAACTCCCACTGGTTAATTCTTCATTAGCAACCATTACACACCTGATAAAAACATCTCACACTGCCTGCAGCAGGATGTGGCCTGGAGTGTCACTGAGCCAAGTGTCACTACATGGACACCCCCTGTGGAGTGGAAGTTCTTTGGGCATGTGCTTGCCCTGGAAAAATGCTGCAGTGCCTGTCCAGCCTTTGCTGGCAGGGATGGCAAACGTGATGAGGCCACGGTGTGGAGCAGGATGTTGTGATGAGCAGCACGGGCCTTGCTTGGCTATGTAAATGTAAAAGTGAGCACAGGAGGGGAGCAAAACCAAACCAAGCAGCAAGACACTTGCCCTGGAAATGTGGATTTCAATCAGCTGTAGTGGTTGGGCCCTTCTTGGCATTGTGTCATCCTCCAGGACATCACCGTGTCAGGCTCAGGACATGGCTGTGCTGGTGGCAGAGCAAGCAGGGTGAGGCTGGAATAGCTGATGTAATTTTTTCCAGCTATAGTGAAAGATGTTTGTGCCTGGTAGCTGGCACCTGAATTCAGATGACCTGGCCAGAAAGATTTGAAGCAACAGGATTTTTGCCAAATATTTTCTACACTTTTGTGTCTGAGTTAGCAAATGGGCTTTGGGCTACTTTGAAGTCACTGCAGTGACACAGAAGGATGAAAATCCATCACTGTAAAATGACACCCAGAGCTCCCAACCTCTGGTTAAGTCCCCCAAGGAGCAAACTGTTGTGGGCAGACTCTCCTGGCAGGTGTCAGGCTTTCAGTGGACAGGTGAAGCATCCAAATATTGTGGTGAAGGTACCAGATCAAGCCACTGCCCTTCAGTGTGGCACTTCCAGGACTAGACACCACTGATGGTTGAAGCAGCAGCCCCAGGGATGTGACCATGTGAAATTACAAAGTGATTTAGTCAAACTCAGGACTGGACTTTGCATATTCCTGCATTCCCATGGGCTGTGTGTGGCAGCTCCAGTTAAAAATTGTTTCCACAGGTGCCAGCTGCTCATGGTTTTTGCTCTGGAGGGTCTCAAGTCAGTCCTTGACACATTGGCTGGGATGCCAGGTACAACAGGAACTCTTGAGAATTCTCTAGGATTGTGCAAAAGTGCATTTTTTTTTTTCCTTGTAGTGCTCAGTTCCCAGTTACAGGAAGAAATGTTGTGTGTGTTTGTATGTGTGGGGGTGGGCTGTATGTACTGTGAAGTTTCTGGTCTTGATGAGATCAGATCCATCAGGGAACTGTGCACCCATTTAGGTGCCAGAAGGCCAAAAACCAGAAAGCAAATAAAAGGAATGTTATATTAACATGAAAATCAAATGGTTGCTGAAGGTAAAAAAAAATTGTTTGAGTGTGGAGCTTTCCAGTTCATGCTTCTTTTTTCTTTTTTATGTTTGCAGTCAACCATAGTGGTCTTGCCTACTGTAAAATGGAGTGATAGAAGCTTTTTCCAGTTGTTTTTCCTTCTGAATGATGAGAAGCAGTTTCCAGTAAACGAACAGCAATCAACTGCTGAATCATCACTGTTGAGCAGAGGTTTCAAAACCTGAGCCAGATAATTGTGTGAGTGCTGCTGGCACCGTGCTCCTGCTCTCTGACTGACAGAGCCAACCTTGGGCTCACCTTAGCCCAGCACGTGGTTTCCTTGGCTTTGGGATTGCTCTGGAGTGAAGGCTGCCAGAGCCAACCCCGGGAGGTGAGGAATGAGGGACCTGTAGGTATTTGTCAGCCCATTCAGAGAGGCAGCTCAGCTCATGTTCCCTTCCCTTGGCAGCCTTTCCCTCCATATGCCGAAAATATTTACTCTGAAAAGGAGAAACTTCAGGCTGCCTTTGGTGCCTGCAATCAAAAAATTCAAAAAATAACAGACCTTGATTTCAGTCCTGTCTTCCTAAAATGAGCAAATATGTGACTAACAGAGGAAAAATAGGAATTAACACCAAAAAAAAAGTGCATTCAAGTCTTTTTCCCGTGGAATCACAGAATGGTTTGGGTAGGAAAAGACCTTAAAGATCAGCTAGTTCCAAACTATGGGCAGGGACACCTTCCACTATCCCAGGTTGCTCCAAGGCCTGTCCCAGCTGGCCTTGAACACTTCCAGGGATGGAGCAGCCACAATTTCTCTGGGCAACCTGTTCCAAGGCCTTTATGGCCATCTGTTTTAGGACAAGAGGGAAGATTCAGACATTCACACCGTGAGAGCCTCCAGCTCATCTACTCCAGGCTCACTTCAAAGGCAAGGGAAGGAGGCAACGTCCTCCTACAGGGCAGGATTTGCTCCATTCCATTTGCTGCATGGGTCACTCAACTTGAACCAGCAGCAGCCAGAAACACCTGTGAAATGGCATCAAAAAACCATCCACCAAATGTCCTTTGTCAGGTTTAGCTGGGATAATGTTTTCCTGAATGCAGGATCTGCCTCTTTCTGTTACTTGATAATTTTACTGAAATGCAATTCTATGGGGAGTCCCTTTTCCAGCACCATCAGTGAGGAGAACATGGTACCTGCTGTCAGAAAGATTTCCTCCTGGGTTTTCTTTGATCAGAATGTGACTCAGGAAAGGAATTTTCCCTTACAAAGTCCCCTTGAGTGGAATTTCAAGGTGTATTTGTTTATTCATGATGGTGACTTGGTACCTTTACTCAACCTCCTTTAAAGGACAGTTTTTGTAAGTTGTAATCCACCCACAGGACCAGCATGGTTGGTTTAGATTCAAATTGTGGCACACTGTACACACCTGTGACTAAACAGAAACTGGTTTGCATAGCTGATTTTTCTGTGCATCTCCTCTAGGAGTCTGAACAGAAAGGAAGAGAATCAATTAAAATGAAATTTAATGATGCCTAATTAGTCTGAATAATTTGGATTCCTTGAGGTTCTGGCAGAAGTAGGATCATAAAAATAAAGCAGGAATTTGCAGTAGTTTAAAATGGTAAGATAGAGTAGAGATTTCCAGTTGTGGCAGCAGGCAAGAAATAATAATAATTCCAACACAACACTATGGGAAAACAGACCTAAAAAGCCAGGAAATGTAGAGAGAAAAATGATTGATGTGAGTGAGGGTAACTCAAAAATCTGGGGAAGAATTTAAAGGGTGATTCACACCCTGTAGGGAGGAATGGCTGAGAGCTGGGAAGGGGCTGAGCCTGGAGCAAAGGAGGCTCAGGGGGGACCTTGTGGCTCTGCACAAGTCCCTGCCAGGAGGGGACAGCCGGGGGGGTCGGGCTCTGCTGCCAGGGAACAGGGACAGGAGGAGAGGGAACGGCCTCAGGCTGGGCCAGGGCAGGCTCAGCTTGGACAGCAGCAGGAATTTGCCCATGGAAAGGCTGCTCAGGCCTTGGCAGGGGCTGCCCAGGGAGCTTTGGAGTGCCCATCCCTGCAGGTGTCCCCTAGAGGTGGCTCTCAGTGCTCTGGGCTGGGGACAAGGTGGGCACAGCTGGGACTCCACAGGCTGGGAGGGCTTTTCCAGCCTCAGGGATTCTGTGATTCTGTGAAAACTGAAGACCTGAGCAGAAACAGAGGGAGAGAAACACAAAACAAGGTGAATGAAGAAGCAGAACAAGGAGCTTTGGCCAAAGGGCAGCAGGGACGGGTCAGGCACCGCGGGGACATCGTGCAAGGCCTGAAATGTCTCAGAGATGGCAGCGACAGCAGGGACACAGCAGTGCCAGAATTTGTGCTCTGAGTGACACAGTGGGGAGCCTGACTGAGCATGTCCTCTCCTATCCTAATCTCAGATTCTGATAACTTATCCCATAACGTTTTTGACACTGTGGATCAGGGTGTTTTTCAAATTCAGCTGTTCAGTACAGGAGAAGTGGGTAGATTTCACATTGCCAGACTGGAAAATGCATTTACTCTCCACTTCTTCATTTGGCAGAGGTGAGGCACAGATTAATGAGTGAAGACTTTTTTTTTCAGGCTGTGAAAAATTAGAAACATGAAATAATTGAATAATTTAGAAACATGAAATCTCTGAAGTTTAGATTACTTTCATGGCTCAGAAACATGAAATCATTGAATAGTTTGGGTTGGAAGGGACCTTAAAGATCATCTCATTCCATCCCCTGCCACTAGTCCAGGTTGCTGAGTCCCATCCAGCCAGGTCTTGAACACCTCCAGGGATGGGGAGTCCACAGCTTCTCTGGGCAATCAATATTCTAACACCAATCTAAACTTCTTACAGATTCCAGAAAGTTTGAATTAATTTACTATGAAAAAACAACAGCCAAAAAAAAAAAATCCAGAAAGAATGGGAAACTCAGGGTTGGCACCAGGGCTGCAGAGGTCAGAGTTAGCCAGGTCACAGCTGTGCTGCCTTCGGTGTCTGTTGCACATGGGAGGTGATGTCAGGAGGAAAAGGAGGTGGAGAGATCAGACTCCAGGAGGAATAGGTGATGGAGGCAGGTGAGGATTTACAGCATGAGCTGGAGATGACCTCTGCCTCAGGTGCTGACTCACAAACCAGCCCTGTAGTTTAGACAGACGTGACACTGTGTACACTGAGAGGGGAAAATACATATCTGTGAGGGGTGTTGTGTGCAATCCCCACGGATTGCAGCTGCAGCCTTACTCATGGACATCATCCACAGGCATGAATAAAGTAATCTAATGAGGGAAAAAGGCAGGGAGCAGCTGGCCACGCCCCAGGTGCCCTGTGTGGCTGGCTTGCTTCACTGGGAGCAGCATCCCAGGACTGCAGCTTGCATTCCATCTTGAGATCCATCCCAAGTGGGAAAGGGTTGTGGATTTGGCACCACAGAGAACGTGCTGAAGTGTGAAGGAAGGCAGCAGAGTGTCCCTGGGGCTGTGTGGACTTTCCCTTGCTGCAGCAGAGGTGGTGAGGGCTGGCTTGGAGGTCTGGCAGGCAGGGCTGGGTGGTCATTCAGGCTGGAAGGGACCTCTGGGGTCTTCTGGCCATACCCAGAGCAGAGCCCTGTGGTGTCACAGCAGGTCAGGTAGTGTGCAGACATTCCTCATGGGATAAACCCTGTGATAAACCCATCCAAATGTGGCAGCATTTGGCTGATCCTTTGGCACCAGCGCTTGAAATTCAGGTGGGGACTCCTCAGTATTGCCTGTAGGGCATGGAACATCCCCTGCTGAAACCCCCACCCCACCCCAGCCACCTCCTGCCTCTGCTGCTCTGGGCAGAGATGCAGTTTTCTTTGTGTGTTCCTGGAGCCCTTATGTGAAACCAAATTTTCCTTTTCCCCGTGCTGTCTTTTTGTTTTAAACAAAATCTTACGTTATTCTGCTTCCCCATAATTCTAGGACTTGAGTATGGTACCTTTTGTGGGCCTGAGGGCTCATGATAAGATCAAGCTGTAAAAAAATAAAGCCAATTCCAGATGATTTTCCACTGTAGAGCCCTCAGAGGTGTTTGCTAAGACATGGTCCTCTTTGTGACCACAGAAATTCAGATATATTTCCCCACTCTTCTGGCAGACACTGCTTGCATCCTTCAAAGTTTCAAAAGGAATGGCAATTAACAAAGCTATTTACGTGCCTAAGTGAATTAAAAAAAAATAAAGTTATGTCATAACATATTTGTTGTATCAGCATCATCTGCTTAGCCTGGATTTTTGAGCAGCATTTGCTGGGAGTGTTGTTTGAAAGATCTTCAGAAGATGTGGCTGTGTCCAGTGGCACAGGAGACCTTCCTAACCCTGGGCTGAGGCAATTCTTGTGCCTCCCTCTGCCTTAAATCACCTTTATCTGATTTGCTCACGTTTACAAAAGGCTCAAGTGCCTCTTCAGCCCTATCTGGATGGAGATTAACTGCTTCTGGGTGGGGTGCTGCTAGGAAGAAGAACTTCCTCCCCTCCATAGATGGCTGAAATATATAATCTTTGGAATTAAAGGCTCTAATTACCTCACAGGGAGCTGTGTCCACGGCAGCACTTCCCACAGGGGTGGAGGAGAGCCAGGGTGCCCCAGCAGGGACATCTCCTCCCACACAGGGGCCAAGACCCAGGGAAAAGGCAGGAACCACAGGGTTTCATAGGAAAACAGTGGAAATCACCCGGAAAAGGCAGGGCATTTGTAATTTTTTTCACCATGCTCCCTTGCTAGAAAACCATGGGAGTGTGGAGGTTGTAGCACTGGGGTTGCACCATCCAAAAGACAGGAAAGGTACAGCTCTGCTGCTTTTTGCTGATTGCTCACCTGGGCTGTGATAAAAGGGTGGGAGAAGTGTGGCCAGCAGGCCAGGAGAGAGAATTCTGTCCCTGTGCCCTGCTCAGGTGAGACCCCACCTGCAGAGCTGGCCCAGCACAGGGAGGATGTGGAGCTGCTGGAGAGAGACAAAGATTAAAAAAAAAATCCAAATGATGATGACTTAAAAACCACCACTGCTGGCTACCCAGTGGTGGAGGTTTACTTTGAGCTCAGTGCTCCAGGTGAACACGCCCAAGGAGAAGGAGAAGAAAGGCAATTCCATCCAGAAAAATCAGTGGAGGGTGAAAATCCTTTATCCTGAAAGGAAAACATCACCCAGGTGATGCTGTGGGTAGATTTCAGCCTGGCTGCCTGGGTGGACAGGGACAGCCAGGCCTGGGATGCTCCTGGTGAAGAGAGGTCTCCCAGTGCCTCCTGGAAGCTTTGACATTTCTCCCTCATTTCAGTGGTGAATTTGCAACAAAAATGAGTTCTTGGCCACCTGGGTCTAGCACAGGCATGGACCAGTCAGGGCTACTCAGATGAAAGCTGTTTTGCTTTCAGGAAGCTGAAAATGCCAAGAAATAGCAGTGTTTGGGTAAATCTCTGTATCTGCTTGCAGATTTTGTGGGTGTTTTCAAAGCCTCAAGGAGATGCATATGGCCATTTCTACCTCTGAGCCAAGCCTGCACTGCTCAGGAGAAGAACCACCAGAAGAAGAGCTGATCTTGTGTTCTGCTGGACACATAATTTGCTCCCTCCATCTTCAGCTAAATCTGAGAAAAATGTAGATAAGCACCCAAAACATGAAATTCTTTGTGCAAGGATATTTCCAACACTCACATTCTTTCTCCTCTTCCTCTCAGGTCTCCCTTTTACCCTTCTGGTGGGTCTTTTTTGATTTCCTCCAAGCTTATTTAAGGACAAGCTATTTTTTTTTTCTCCTGGGGCAGCAGAAGACAAAGACTACTTGTCATTTTTTGCTTTTAAAGGGACACAGTGTCTGTTCTTAGAGTGCCAAGAGTCCCCGTTCAGGCACTCGCTGGTTTTGGCTTTCTAAGAAAAAACAGGAAAAAAAAAAATCACTTGTGAGCTAAAATTAATCCTGGCAAATTTCAAACCAACAGGAACATCCTTGAGAGAGCCAGAGCATAAACAAGGGGTGAGAAAACAAACATTGCTTTGAATGCTGCTGCTTGTGATGTTGCTCTGACAGAAGGAAACGGGCTCGGGCTTTAATGGATCAAAAGAAACAAAGGACTGGCTCAGCTTCACTCACCAGACCCAGCAAGCTGTGTGTGCTCAGCCACAGCTACAAACAGACTATTTCTTCCCTCCTGCAAGTAAAAAGGATGTCTCAACCACCCTGTCATTTATAAGGCATGGTTTCTGAAGCAGGGGACAGGTTTTTGGTGCAGAGCAGGTGGCCTCACTGCCTGGCAGGTTTAGTGAAATACTCTGGGACACTGGGCTGAAAGTGGTGGCACTCAAATGTGTATTTTAGCAGAGTGCTGAGGGCACAGCAAGTGCATTTAAGGTTGTGCATGATGAAGGGGTTGTGTTCTCCCAGAAGGGCGTCAGCCTAACTTCTGCAGTGCCAGAATGGCTTTCTATTTAAATACAAACACATAAATATATTGCATAGCAAGTATACAGTACAAGAGGAACATACATGTCACTTGAAAAAAACCCCAAAGATGGTTTAAAAATGTTACAGCTCCCTGTGCAGCCTTGGTGTGAACACCTCTAGTTCTGTAATTTGAGAGCAAAATTCAAAATATTATATCTATATCTATAATTATAATTATATCTATATCTATGTCTATATCATCTATATCTATCTATACACGTGTATATATATAATTATATGTATTCAAAATACACTGCTTTTTTCCATATGCCTTGGCCCAGTGGAGAGCACAGCATGGCTGGTGGTCTTAAAAAGATCTTTAAGAGTCAAGCCCAATTGTAATATTAATTTTACAACTAACACAGTCAAAACAACCACTGCTGTTAAACGTGGTTGCACAAGCTCAAATTAAAGCACTCTCTAATTTACCCAGAGCTATGCCATATATCATGTTTTATACTGGTTATCATCAGCTACCCAGTTTATCCAACACTTTGGGTGTTATTACTTCAAGGAGGGGCTGCAGTGCTCCGTGCCAAAATTTCCAGTTGTCCTGGGTTGAGACAACCATTAAACTCCTGCAGACTGAAGCCAATTTCATTATGAATCATGGATTTTGTGGATTACCACATGCTTACTTAAAAGGACAAATAGCTTTGCTACTACAGGAATAACAGTCTCCCTGAGATCAAAAGCAAGAAGGAGGGGGAAAAAAAAAAACCTCCAGTCATGAAGAACACTCAAAGCAAGTGGTGGCACAAGGATTATACATTACCCATGCATGCAGAGCAAAGCAAACTGTCATTAAATGTTCCCAGGAATGCAGCTGAGGAGTGTTGGCAAACTCTTAGAGCAGTGGAGGTTTGGGAGGCCAGCACTTTTATTTTTAATTTTTGAATGGAGTCTTTCTGTTAAGCTCCTTGCAGCAGCTAAAGGAAGATGTCAGGCTTGCCTTGGGCTTTTGTGAACATGTTTGAAAATCAGGGCCAGGGCTGATGATCTGCTGCTGAAGGATTTGGGAGCTCAGCTCTGGATAGGAGGAGGAGGAGATGGCAGGAGTTTTGCTCTGGCTGACACATCTGAAAATCTACATATTTACCAGTACTTTCTCTAACTTAGAAATACAAGCCCCATTTTTAAATGCAAATATTGAAATCCTGCACATCTCCTGCTGTTGGGAATGTGGGAGGAGAAACTGAAGAAGCAGCTCTTTTGCCCCACTGGCAGTATACCCTGAGTGAAGACCTTTGCAGAAAAGCACTGTGGCCTTTTCAGAAAGCCAGTTTGCTCTAAAAAAATACAGATCTATAATAGAGTGTCCCTTATGAGCTACACACATGGCTGCTGCAGGGAGAACTCTTCCTATCTGCCCAGCCTTCAGGAGCAATGCAGCAGTTGCAGACATTCTTCTGTCCAGGGCCTATTTTAAAAAGATTTTGTGAAAAATTAACCAAGAGCAAAGTATCAAGAGTGACAATTTAGCCACAGGTTACTTGAAGGCATCCCTGAACTGCAGCATTTCCCAGGAGCTCTCTTCATGTTTCTCAGGACAATGGAACTGCACAGAGACCAAAAGCTACCACTGAGACCAAGGATTTTTGTCTTTCAGTGCTGTGGCTTCCCAAGAATTTAAGTTTAGTTCAGGACAGAATAGGAGAGTGGTAACTTCTCTTTTATTTCTTTTTCATCTTGAAAGGAGAGAGAGATCTGAGCTGTTTTTGAGAGTCCCTCCTGCCCAGTCCAAATTTCACAGAATCACAGAATGCTTTGGGTTGCACAGGACCTAAAGATTATCTTGTTCCAACAGAATTGGACATGGGCAGGATCTTTAGGGTCCCTTCCAACCAAACCATTCTATGATTCTGTGACTCTTTGATGAGCAGCCTCAGCCAGCTGCAGGGAGATTTAACTCCTTCCCTTCTCAGTGCTTTCCCACCTGTGGATAAGGGGTTTGATCATCCTATTACATCTGCTTTGCATATCCTGGTCTTGGGTGTTACACGAATAATTTGGCTGGGGCAGCTGCCTTGGCTCTGGTGAGAGCCTTTGCTTGGCCATGTGTAGAGAGCCCTGAGCATTCCCCCAGGCTCCCTGGGGCACAGCGAGTCACCAGAGATAAGTGAATGGCAGGACACAGCCCCCAGGACACGTGCAGAGCATGTTAGGTCACAGTTTCGCCTCCTTCAGATCCAGAAAAGGCCCAGATGGCATTTCTGTAACCCTTGTCATGGCCAGTGACATCTGAGCTCAGTTTTCTTTGTGGCAGAGGTGACAGGGCTCAGTTTTCTTTGTGACAGAGGTGACAGGGTGTTTGTCCCCCAAGCAAACCCTGGAATGGTGCAACAGGACTCTGGGACCTGTTGCTGTGACCTGCCCTGTCCAATTCTGTTGGAACAAGATAATCTTTAGGCCCTGTGCAACCCAAAGCATTCTGTGATTCTGTGAAATTTGGACTGGGCAGGAGGGACCCTCAAAAACAGCTCAGATCTCTCTCTCCTTTCAAGATGAAAAAGAAATAAAAGAGAAGTTACCACTCTCCTATTCTGTCCTGAACTAAACTTAAATTCTTGGGAAGCCACAGCACTGAAAGACAAAAATCCTTGGTCTCAGTGGTAGCTTTTGGTCTCTGTGCAGTTCCATTGTCCTGAGAAACATGAAGAGAGCTCCTGGGAAATGCTGCAGTTCAGGGATGCCTTCAAGTAACCTGTGGCTAAATTGTCACTCTTGATACTTTGCTCTTGGTTAATTTTTCACAAAATCTTTTTAAAATAGGCCCTGGACAGAAGAATGTCTGCAACTGCTGCATTGCTCCTGAAGGCTGGGCAGATAGGAAGAGGTCTCCCTGCAGCAGCCATGTGTGTAGCTCATAAGGGACACTCTATTATAGATCTGTATTTTTTTAGAGCAAACTGGCTTTCTGAAAAGGCCACAGTGCTTTTCTGCAAAGGTCTTCACTCAGGGTATACTGCCAGTGGGGCAAAAGAGCTGTTTCTTCAGTTTCTCCTCCCACATTCCCAAGAGCAGGAGATGTGCACCATCAGCATTGGTACAAAACACCAGACAGAAACTTGGAGGCTCTGACAAGGAGCTCTTGGCTCGTCCTCCCTGGCAGCTCCCGAGTGAGTGCAGAGCCCACAGCCCCTCCAGGGCTGCAGGATGGCCTCCAGCCCCGCCAGCCCAGCCTGAGGGTGCAGGGGCTGCTCTGAGCAGCTGGACAGCCGGGGAGGGAAGGTTTGGAGCTGTGCTGGCTCCTGTCCCACCAGCTCAGGCCAAGGTTACAACTCCTTGTGTCTGCTCTTTGTAAATATGCTACTGGGGAGCTTTGCTGTGCTGGGTGGGAATCCCTCTGCACCCCACTCCCCAAATTACTGTTCCTCTTCTGCAGCCACTTTGTGTTGCCTCCCCTGAGCGTGCCCCAGCCCTGGGGCACCTCAGAGTGCCATCACTCCGTGTCAGGCTGAGCTGTGCCAGCAGATTCCCGGATTTCGCTTGGTGAGGGCTCAGCCAGGACACCCTGTGTGCTCCAGGGAGGCGAGTGGCTGGTGGCTGAGGGGACAAAGTCCCCTGTGTAGGTGACATGGCTCGTCTGGCAGCCCTGAACCCTTGCACTGAGCACACCTCCCACGCTGCCGGGCACTCAGCCAGGAGCTGCACCCACACGGAGCCCACAGCACCAGCAGGAAAGAAATCAGCTTTCTGATGGCATGGGGCTCCTCTGGGCTCTGGGATTTCTTTGTTTCTAACCCCTCTCTTCCTCTTTTTCTTGACTGCTGTTCTATTTTGCCGTCAGATCTTTTTCTTACTCTTTTTTTTTTCTTCAGCAAGAAGCTTGCCCACATCCTTCCTGATTGCCTTAAAAAGCCTTCTCCAGCTTGTAAATAAACATCTATTTAATGTATATTAAATAGATGTTTATTAAATTATAATTACATATATATAATATATGTAATTGTATATTTCATATATATATATATACACATTAAATAATGTATATTTCTAGATGTTTATTCTATGTAAATAAACATCTAGAAAAGCCAAAGCTCTAATGATAGCTGTTAATGCTTCACTATAAAACATCACACAGGTGAGGGGCTGGGAACACAAACCCTGTGAGGAACCCCTGAGGGAGCTGGGGGTGTTCAGCCTGGAGAAAAGGAGACTCAGGGGTGACCTCATCACTCTCCACAGCTCCTGA
>VXBC01008663.1:76261-109043 GCA_013399945.1 Ploceus nigricollis | reverse complement strand
TTGTTCATCTATATATATGTATGTTCATACATACTCTCTCTATTTTTTTTCAAGGCTTGCTTATTAATATTGTTGAATATTCACTCTTTGTGTTTACTCACCCCTACACACTTCTGAAGCGGTTACATGAAAAAAGTCTGATTTCAATTAAAAAAACCAAACAAACAACTGAGAGGAAGAAGTTATCCCTATACTGTAGGACCTTGTAAGTTGGTAGGTTTTTAGTGCCAAATTACTTTTTTTTTTTAGCCAACATGGAAACTTTTTTTCCAGTGGGCTGGCTGAGATTTTGCTTGAGGAATTAACTGTGCCAACTTTACTGCCACAAACATTTATCTCTTCTCCCTCCAGGACCACAGGGTGCTCCGTGATCCACCCTGGCACCAAATGGGTGGAAGAGCTGAACTCACTTCTAAACCTGTTTTAACAAAGGAGCAGCACAGACTGGGCCTATACTGGTAAATTAAATGTGAGCAGGGATATTCCAAGCCCTGACACCACAAGGCACAGACCAGCCCGTGTCTGTGCTGCTGAACTGGCTCACCACCCAAAACAAGGTGGCTTTGTGCAATCCACCCTTTGGGAACAGTCCCTGAAATGCTTTAACTGCCAAATCATTCCCCAAAGATATTTAGGGTCAGTGTTGGCAGCAGCATCAAATTTAGGTCGGGAAGCATCTCTTTAGTTTACCAGCATAAGGGATCTCATTGCAGGGCCTGATGATGCTTGAGGGCATTGCCATAATCTTGCCTCTTCTGACCAGTACAGGGCTTAAATCTTCAGCTGATGGGCATCCTGTGGGGCATTTAACCCAATTTTCCACACCCATTTACCCAGACTTCTGTCAGTGCTTTGTGCAGGGAACTGGTGCTGCCTGGAGCACTGCCAGCACAGGCACAGCATCACATCACAAAATCTCTTCCTGGTTAGGTGGTGCCTTTCCATCTGGAAAGCTGAAATACCTGGAGTTCACAAAGCCTGCCTGAAAGAGTTGTTGTATCTCCAGGAGCTGCACTCAGCGTGAGCTGCAGTGGGAAAAATTGGCATTACTGGAATTCCCTTACGAAACAACATTTCCCCTGGCCCCTGCACAAGAAATTGCTGTTCTGTGTTAGCCACTTCCTCAGAGCCAGAAGTTTATCCCCAGAAGTTTTATCTCCCTGATATTTTTGTGGAATGAGTGCAGAGGAGACTCTCAAGTAAGGAGCTTCTGATTTGCTCCTCCATGACCCTGCTGCAGCATCATAAACCCAGGGGTCACCAGAAGGACCCACTGGGCTCTACATGGGGCTAGTAGAGAATAATTTGGAGCAGACAGCAGCTTCATTCCTTGCTTCATCCCCTCAGGGAATGAGGGACTGAAGGGAAGTGAGCGTGGGCACAGGAATGAATGCACACAAACTTGCTTTTATTTAACTTAGCCAGGAAACCATGCACTTCTGCTCCATCAAAACAGTGAGATCCAAAGGCAGCTTTCAGCAGGAATACTGGGACAACTTCTTTCCAGCCCTGGATGGTTTCTGAGTTGAGTTTATTATTGTTTCTAAGGGATATTATTTGAAATTCTAGTAAGAGAGCATATACCAAGCAGTCCACAGATCTCAAGTCATACATTCCTACTGGCAACCTGGAGATGAAAGGCTTGGAAACCTGAACCTGAACTGTTTTCTGGAGTTCTTGGCATCAGGATAATTCAGCTGGGAATGTCAAGGGTTTTACTAAATAGCTGCTGGAAGGACTCAGCAGCTGAAAACCCTGCTTCAGTCAGCAAACCAAACAGTTTAATGGGCATCACATGAAAAGCAAAACCAGAAGTTAATCAGAAGCAAAATAGGATGTCCTGACCGGGAATTCAACCCTGCCCCATGATAGTTTGGTATCACATCTGCAGCTGAACTGCACAGCACATTTTACCCCTAACTCATGTGTCAACAGAATCCACTGAGCACTAAATATAGGAACATTTTTCCTCACTTCTGCTTGGGTCTGTGAAAGTACCAGAAGTCTGCAGAAGAAAGAAGCCTGCCTCTTTTGCTTTAGATTTCATTATTTTCACAGATTTTTTTTTTTTTTTTGGAGTTATGTAAGATTCTTTTACTTCTGGAGCAACCACTTGATAAAAATAGAAAAAACCAAACAGAACAAAACACCATTTGCCTCCTAAAATCATTCATTTCTGTAAGGTCACATCACACTACGTGGAAGCAACTCCTAGTAAGATCAATTCACACAAATTACATGCAGGAAAAAACTATAAAAGCATTGGCTCTTATCGTTGCTCTCCCCCTTCCCTGCACTCCCCACAGTTTGACATTTGTTAATGGTTTTTCTTGAGTGAGTAGTTCTTCTCTCAGGCAGTCTGGGAAGAGTTTCAGCTTTGTCCTCCACTGTGCCCATGCAAGGACTCTCAGTGAGTCCTGATCATTCAAAATCTATTTATGAAAGCATACAACAATTAAAGAATGAAGTGACCAAACTCAAGAAAGAGAATAAGTCATAACTAAGTAGTATGTTCAATTAGTTTAATCTTACTCCAACATAGAAGGAACTCATGAAGATTAATATATATGTACTAATTAGTGTTGTAGTTCTTTTAATATTTGTGCCATGTCTACTTCAGTATATCCAACAGATGATGGATAAGGTTGTCAAAAGAGTGTTTTTAGTTCAAAGAGAAGGGGGAGATGTGGAAACCCAGGGCACTGGGAATATTTCTCTGTCTGCCCTGGGGTGTCCTGACCCCCAGGGGAGCACTGACTCTGACCCTCATTCATGGAGAAAGTTTCCTGGACTTCAAGATAGACCAGAATCCACAAAAGTGTGAAATAGATTATAGAGAGCAGTGCAGGTGTAGCACTTGGTGAGAAATTCAGATTTTGGGATGTTTAGTATGTTGTAGTTGGGAGCAAGATAGAGAGTATAGGGTGTTGTCTCAAGTTCCTTTTTCTTCCTTCTTCTTCATGGGTTTGGGTGGTATCTTGTAATTAGACAGAAAAGTCTGCAGAAAGGTCTTAAAGAATCAGTTATTGGGTTAAAAGGGAAAATAATCTAAGTGTCATTTCTTAATTATATAGTTTAATTTTAGTTCAGCCTTAAAAAACTTTAAAACTGTACGTCTAAGACCATTTTTTTGTACTGTTTTTCCTACACACAAAAATCTAGTGCAGACAGCGTGCTGAAGTTTTGATAACAATAAAACAAGAAGCTAAAAAACAAAAAAAGTCCAATGCATCTCTCATTCCTAACACCAAACTACTCCAAGAGGGCTTCCCCCATTAGGGGAGCCCCCAAAAAGAAGCCCAACATAAGACTAAAAAAGTCACAGGAGGGAAGTGCTTAGAAAAAAGTGGAGGGCGTTTTCCAGGGTCAGAGAGGCTGATCCAGCTGGGCTGAGGCTGGACTTATTTGTGCCAGGAATCCTTTTGGGAAGCAGACTCACAGGTAGCTTTTGAAAGGCTCAGGAGAGCTTTAGTTTAATTTCCATGACAAAAAATGTTTCTGGTATTTTTATGACCTTGGTTTCTGGTCACCTCTGGTTGACACCTCAGATGTTCTTGGCTTCCACCTAAGCTGCTACCTGAGAGGTGAGTCACAGCCTAGTTTCACCTGGGGGCAGGTTTCAAAGAAAAGTCCCTTGTCTGGAGGTTTTTTGTTGCTCTTGGGTATCACAGTGAGAAATGAGTTAGACAAAGAAAGCCACCCTAATCCCCCACAGGTTAAAAAGTGTGTCTTGTGGGTGTAAAAGAGGATTAATACTCTTCATGAGGGACATGGAGACAAGAAAAAGATGTATTTCCTAAAGAGTTTGTGTATGGTTGGGGTTTTTTTCCTTTTTGAAGTTCAAACCGTTTGTGTAACTTTCCTTGAGACATCACATTTATGGCCCAGCCCTGGGCAGTTTCTCTGCCTGCTATTTCACAGTGAATTACTCCTGTTTCACAATGTTCTAACACACAGGGCTAGAAATGACCTGTTACTTGTCTTCAGCAGTATTTCAGTCAAGTTCCTTGTGCTGAACCACTCAGCTCTGCAGCCGAGAGAAGAGCACAGGAGTGTCCCCCTCAAACCGTGGCAGCAATTTTCAGTGACAAAGCTCTGAAATGAGATTCAATGCACGGGCTAATCTGCCTTTGCTTTGCTTTGTAGGAAATATTTGTGACTCAAGAATCCATTTGATTTGTGATCCTTAACTGGAATGAAACAGACCGTGAAATCCACGAGCTGCTTTTTTTATTTCCTTTTATTTCCTTTATTTCCTCTCTGTTTTCCTTTGAGACAACACGGCTGCACCACCAGAAGAGCTCGTGGCGTGTCGTGAGCTGCCCCAGCAGATGCATCTGCAATAAATGTGTGTCCAATCTTCACAACAACAGCTGATTATAATTTATCCCCTTATCATGAGAGATTTGTCAGCCTTTGGAATCCCTGGCTGACAGGGGTCTGTGGATGATGGATCACAGTGGCTGTCTAGGCCTGACGCAGAGAAAGATGTTGACACACACGGCTCATTTCTGAGAAAAGTGGATTTTTATGGGATGTGGGATCCTGTCACCTTGCTGCACTCTTCAATCATGTGACAGAAGTGATCCAGGACCCTACAGACACAGGGCTTGGATTCAAAGTGCAGCACAGATGCTCCTGCTGTTTGTTTTGCTGCCCCAGGCTTGGAAACTAGTGCAAGAATGAAAGCAAAGAGCACTTCTGCCACGTGTGCTGTGGCTTCTGCTGGCTGCTCTGCCCTGTCCAGGTGGACCCCAGCACAAGGAATGTGCAAACTGTGCTCACCTGGGAGTGCCACCTCTGCTGGTATTTCTCCTCTTGTCCCCACTATCAGTAAAGCAGAGGGCTTGATCTGTGATTAGATATCTTAATTGTCCTCATATTGCCTGTTGAGGTGAGGCTGCTCTTGAGTTGGGCAATGGTGCCATAGCCAAGTGTCTGGAGCTGGCAGGCTGCCTGCTCCTTGCAGCACCTGCAAATTCCCTGAGTGTCTGGAGGGTGAGTAACTCACAGGGGTGGATGGAGATGGGGGTTTCCACCCATTAGAGAATCACAGAACAGCCTGAGTTGGAAGGGACCCACAGGGATCATCAAATCCACCTCCTGCTCCTTCACAGGACCATCCCCAGCAGTCACAGCCTGTGCCTGAGAGTGTTGTCCAAGCATGAGCTCTGTCAGCCTTGCTGCTGTGATCACTTCCCTCTGTTCCAGAGCCCAGCCACCCTCTGGGTGAAGAACTTTTTCCTGATATCCAACCTAAACCTCCCCTGACTCAGCTTCAGGCCATTCCCTGTCACGACAGAGCAGAGATCAGAGCCTGCCCCTCCTCTTCCCTCACAAGGAAGCTGCAGACTGCGATGAGGTCTCCCCTCAGCCTCCTCTTCTCCAGGCTGAACAGACCAAGTGCTCTTCACACGGCTTCCCCCCAAGGCCTTTCACCACCTCCACTGCCCTTCTTTGGACACTCTCTAATAATTTAATGTCTTTCTTATATTTTGGTGCCCAAAACTGCTCACAGTACCAAGATGAGGCCATCCCAGCCCCGAGCAGAGTGGGACAATCCCTCCCTGTCCCAGCCAGTGATGCTGGGCCTGGTGCCCTCAGGACAGGGGTGTCCCTCCTGGCTCCCAGGGCACTGCTGACTCAGATCCAACTTGCCACCAACCAGGACCCCCAGGTCCTTTTCCATGGCACTGCTCTTCAGCATCTCATTCCTCAGTGCTGGTTTTTGGCTTCCTTTCTGCCTCAAGGTTGGGATTGAAGCAGTCAAGATGATATTTCATGTTCAGACTCAGGTGTTTATTATTTCTTATCTATATCACAGTCTTACAAGGTGTGAGTTCTGCAGCATTTCACTAAGAAGCTACAAAATGGCTAACTATCTTCCTCTACAAGGACTTTTAAGGCTAAACTACCTAACTAAGAAATGACACTTAAATTATTTTCACTTTTAACCCAATAACTAATTTCTAGTGTCCTGCAACGCAGACTTTTCTGTCTAATTACAAAATACTACTCAAACCCATGGAGAAGAAGGTGAAGAAGAAGGACCAGCTACCACTTTAAAACGTCCATCTTGCTTTATATTTATTATTGTATTCTAAACCCTTCAACTCTGAGTTTTCTATTACATGATATCACACACTTCTATTCAAACTCCACCCCCATAATCTCAGTTCTATAATTTAATTTTGGAAGCTTCTCCATGGCCTAAGGTCGAATGCAGTGTTCTCTTGGGGGTCAGTGCCTGTCAGCACAGAAAGCCTGAAATTCTCAGCATCCAGGACTCTTAATATCCCAGTTTGTGCAGCATCTGGCATTTTCCCTTGCTGAATTTCATACTGCCCCTGATCATCCTCTGTGGCAGCTTTGAGTCCCTTGAACAACTCCACTGCTCCCAGAAAAACTCCATCCAGCCCTGAGCTCACAGGGACACCTCCTGCCAGGCTGGAGCACCAAAACCAGCTGCCTGTTTCCATCCAGCACCAAGTGCTGAGTTTGGCTGCTGGAGATTTTGGTTTATAACCAGGGGTTTGCACTATCCCACCTACAATTTTGTCCCCAAGTGCGAGCCCTGCAGCTTGTTCCTGAGCTGATTAGGCAGCTGGCTGCTGGAAGAGGAGCCACTGCACGTGTGGTCTCAGCCTGGCACGGTGTCAGGAGCACTCCCCTGGCCAGTGGTTGTGCTGGAGCTGTAATTGTGTGATCCACGCCCCGAACACAGAAATCCAGCGCTGCAGGCGGAGTTGCGCAGCCTCGAAATTGCACCTATTAAGGGTGAGATTGCCGTGAAACCCAACAGGAAACTGAAAGAGTACAGACACTTCCAGAAACAAAACCTGCCCCCTTTTTCTTGAAATGTCATTGCTTTTTCAAGGCGTGGAAAAAATGAGGATTAAGCAGCGGTGTCTCTTTAATGAGACGTCAAACGGTCTTGAGCAACAGCGAGGGCTGCGTGTTTGGGCATCGCTTTGGATGCTTGGTAGGAACAGTTTATGGAAGGTCTTTCCAGGCATTTGCACAAACAAAGCTCCATTAAACTGCAATCCAAGCTGAGGCCTCTGTTTGGTGAGAAAAGCAGGGAGAATTTAGGGGAATCAGAGGAGCTGTGCTGGCTGTGGGGAGAGAACAGCAAAAGGAAGGGTGAGGGGGTGTTTCTGCCTCACTTTTTGCATTTTTAGTGTAATTCTATTGTAAAATATTGCTATTGTAATATTACTATTTTCCAAAATACATATTACTATTTTACAAAATATAGTAATATTGCTATTGTAAAATGTATTGTAAAGCTAATGTATAAATTACATTTTTAGTGTAATGCTCCGTAAATTCAGGTTCCTGTTGGAGGGCTGTAGTTGTGTCACTGTCACCCCATAAAAGGCCAAAGCTCAGAGACAGTCCCAGGGCTGCCTTTCCTGCTCAAAGAGAAACAGGGGCAAACTGGTCTCACAATCTGATGTCAGACCTATCACGTCATCTCTTGGGTTTCCTTGAACTGAATTTTCCTTGAACAGATTCTCATCTGAGCCTGAGCACATCAGCTGGAAAATTCCCTTCCTGTCCTGATGATGGCATTTCTAGAGGTGAAGAATCCACTGCACAACATGAAGTGTTGTTTCCATTGGTTATGAAAAATGTGCTTATTTTTCCACACAACACTCATATCTGGCTTTAATTTTTAGACACTGAGTTTTGTTGAATCTTTATCAGCTACTCCATCATCAGATTTGCATTTTCCAGAGATACACTTCCTACCACATGGCTCAGGAGTGTTTATGGGGAGTTCATCCTGTGAACAGAGACTATTGCCAAGATCCTGGAGTGACAGGACAAGGGGGAATGGCTTCAAACTGGCAGAGAGCAGGGTTAGATTGGATTTCAGGAAGGAATTGTTCCCTCTGAGGGTGGGCAGGCCCTGGCACAGGGTGCCCCAAGAAGCTGTGGCTACCCCTGGATCCCTGGCAGTGTTCAAAGCCAGGATGGATGACCCAGAGCAGCCTGGGCTCGTGGAGATTCACTTCACCCAGCTGGAACTGGATGATCTTTAGGGTCTTTTCCAACCCAAACCATTCCATGACTCTAGGATTATGCACAACTATTCTAGAAAGAAACATCATCATGGTCAAAGTTTCTTCTTCCCTAGCCCAGTTTCCTCTTTTCCAACCCATTTTACACTGAGTTGTCTTCAGTTTATGGAGTTCAGCATCCCAGCTGTTCCTGTGTCAGGAATCTGTCCTCTCTGTTCCCCTCCCTGAGGATTTGCAGCTCCCAGAAACAATCCACAAGGCTGAGTTTTCTGCACCAGACTCAAGAGGGAAATTTCAGGAAGAATTTCTTCACTGAAAGGGCTGGTCAAGCATTGGCAGGGGCTGCCCAGGGAGGTGGTGGAGTCCCCATCCCTGGAGGTGTTCAGATGTTCCCCAGGGAGCTCCTTGGATGTCTCTGAGCTTTGTGCACTCCCTGAGGTGGCCTCTCCTGCCATACCCAGAAGTTTGAGTTCCAGGCTAGGACATAAATTTCACAAATATTTCTGAGAATTAGTTCTGTTTGGTCACGGTGTGTTTCATTTCAGGAATGGGATGATTTCCAAGCTGATAAACTTTCCAAGCCGGGAAAACACTAAAAATGTTTGTAATTCTGAGTTTGCCCTTGCCTTTGAATCCAAATCCAGACAATTTTGCTGTTGGTAATGCTTTGTGTAGTGGGATTGAATTTGTGGATAATAATAGGATTTTTTGATTTTTCCACCTGAAACTTCAAATAGGAAGACACCAGTAATAAAATAATCACAAACCTGACTCACCAAGCTAAAAAGCAGATTTAGCACTCTGCAGATCTAAGGAGAAAACCCAATTAAAAATCCTCCTGCTATCTGCTGAGATTTTCTCGTGAATTGCTACACAGTTGTTTATTTCCTTTTAAGTAAGCAAACAACCAAAGAACAGACTACTTCCCTAAATGAAATTTTTCAGTGTTTGTTTGTCTTTCTCCATAGAAATTCAGGCCTTGTCCAGACTTTGGACTTGTAACAAGGACTGATTTTATATCCTGAGAGAGGAGAAAGATGAACACAGCCAAGGGAAGGAGATGCTGTTAGGACTTCCACGGGTTGAGCCTTGGTTTTATTTGTCTTTTCCATCAGTAGGAAAGGCAATTTGCATTAGAATTGAAGACACGATGATGCAAGTAGTTTGTTTCTTTATTTCCTATAAATCTGTCACATTAAAATGTAAAGCTTCAACTGCTTTGTACATTGCAAGAACAAACAGCCCATCTCCAGCAAGGGAAATATGTAAACCACCTTATCTTGGTTTTCATGCACTCCTAAGTAATTCAAATGAGAGGGTGATAAACATCAAACATTCTTAGTTTAAAACAGAAGAATTAAAACTTTTTTTTTTTTTTTGGTGTTGTTTTGATGGCTTTTTCCCCCACCCCCAAACACACAGTTTCCTTCTGACCAGATAAAACATTTCATTCATAAAGTATGGGATGTTCTGCTTTCAGTTCTCGTTTTTGGGCAAAGTCAGAGAGGGACAGAAATGTTGAGATGAAAAAGCAGATCTTTCAGCAGAACATTTTGAAACATAAGACTACAAATACATCCTCTATGATTTTGGGGTTTTTTTTTACCCCAGCTGAAACAGGGACAAGTCTGGCACAAATCTGAATAATCTAAACTGGTTTCACATGCATTTTTTGACAGATAAATATTCAACCAAGCAAGGTCTCCTGCTCACAAAGCATCTTCCCTGGGAGTGCTGCATTTAAAAACACCTAAACTTAAGAGCCTGACACTACAGGTAAGAACAAAGCAGCCTTAAAACAATTAAAAAAACCCTTAAAATGCTATAAGCAGCTTCTCCTTGTGGCTGTTGAATGTCTAGCCAGGTTTTCTGTGTGCTGACACACATGGTTGCTCAAGAGCTGAGCACTTGTTCCTGACATGAAGGCCTGCCAAAGCCAGAATAGTGAGGACATTCACAATGCAGTGATGTAATCTTTCTCCCACATTTTGTAAATGTGGCTTTCTGTTGCAAACTTCCTTGGTTTTTAATAGTAAAGCAGCAGTGTTGAGTGTGCAGAGGCTGTGCTGCAACGTTGAACCCCTTTCCTAGCAGCTCAGCTGGGATTTCATAACCCAGTGGAGAACTCTGTGTTCACACCCATGACTTCACCCGGGGACCACGTTCTGTTCCTCTATTTATTTTTGGGGACAGGGTGAGCAGCACTGCTCTTCTCCATTTGCAGGGGATGGTGGCTTGGTAGCCAGCCCTGAAATCCAAGGGGATGAAGGGTTGTCCCACCCACAGATAGAGCAGGGAAAAGTATCCACAAGGACACTTTCTGTGCCAGTTCATGCTCCCTCTTCCCTCCTTTTCCAGGCCCAAAAGGAAAGCTGGAGCTATTTTTACTTTGGGCTTTTCTACGTGGGAGAATGAATCAGAAAAGCAGCAGTGCAATATTCCCTGTGGCATCCCCTGGCGTTGTTTATCCCATCCTGGGGGCAGAGTTACTCTAGGATGCAGGTCCCACTTGATGTCTGAGCCCTGCTTTAGGATCTGATTGTTTCCCTCCCTGCAGACAGAGGCTCTCCACAGTCCTCCAAGAGCTCTGGGAGCTCAGCAGCCAAAGGCAGTCCCTGTCCCCTCTTCTCCCCCCTCCTGTGCTTGCCAGGAAGGGCAGGAGGGAGCTGGCTTGGCTGTCAGGGACTGATAAGGTGCTCTGGGTATTTCCTGGATGGAGCTGCTCTGATTTATAGCCAGGCCAAAGAGGCTGCTGAGGACCAGCTCTCTTTATTTCTCCTGCCTCCCACACACAGGAACAAAGAACAATAAAGATCATGACCCTCTTTCCACTCGCATTCCCGGCCCCTCCCGTGCTGTCCAGAAATGGGAGGAAAAAAACCTTGTAGGAAATGAGGAGTCAAGTGGTGGTGACAAGGCAGGACAAGTCTTTGCCAGGCTGCAGTGACAAGGCAGGAGCCACGTTCTCCCTGCTCCCTGCCTTTAGTGCTTGCAGGTCCTCGACTGGAAGAGTCTGGGACTTAAAACCAAAGCAAAAGAGCCTCTATGAGCAATGTGAGAGTCATAGAACCATAGAATCATGATGGTTTGGGTTGGAAGAGGCCTTAAAAGTCATCCAGTGCCACCCCTGCCATGGCAGGGACACCTCCCACTGTCCCAGGCTGCTCCAAGCCCCAGTGTCCAACCTGGCCTTGGGCACTGCCAGGGATCCCGGGGCAGCCCCAGCTGCTCTGGGCACCCTGTGCCAGGGCCTGCCCACCCTGCCAGGGAAGATTTTTTCCCTAATATTCAGTCTACCCCTACTTTCTTTCACTTTGAAGCCATCTCCCCTGTCCTGTCACTCCATGCTCCTGCAAGGGACATCAGTCCCTGCAGTGAAGGAACTGCAGGAATGCAGCTGCAGGGCCGAGTTCCTTTTCTGGGGAGCTGGGGGAACTTCCACCCAACACCACCTCTGCTGCTGCAGTGGGGACTTGCAACAGCAGCAGAATCTCCCTCAGATCTCAGCTGGATCCCCTGCAAATCCCTCTCAAGCAGAGGGAAATGCAGGGACAGTAATTGGCATGGAGCAGCAGCTCGGCTGTGCTGGTGACAGAAGATTCTGTGGGAGTTATTAAGGGGCTGTTGTTAAGGTATTACTAATAATTTTCAGAATCATTTCCATTCCTATTCTTCCCCTGACAGCCTGCAAGTGCTGTGGGTCCTTTTAAAGCCATTCTGCCCGCGAGCAGTTTATTGTTTTATTCGACACGTTGCTTAGGGACAGCTCGGCACCTCCTGTGCTTTATTTCCCCTCTCCCTTCAAAGAGTGAGAGCATTTTAATATTTCTTGGAGAAAAATGGATGTAATAAAACATGAACATCTCGGGCCCAATCTTGCTGCAGTGGAAAGCTCTTCCCTGAGAGGCTGTTCCGTGCTGGCTTTTCCGGTTGCTGTGCTCTGCAGAGAGCTGGAAGCACCATCCCGCTTCCCATAAACATCTTTCTCCTGCTAGTGGAAAGCTTTGCTCACTTAGGATGGGAGGATGGAGCAGAGATGGACCTCTGTGGTCCCCACTGGTGGGTTTTTGGGGTTTTTTTGAATGAGTCAGTGCACATGGCTGAGCTGGGTAAAGTCACACGATGATGGTCAAAATTGCCCAAGTGCTGGAGTTACCACTGGCAGGGGACATTTCACAGAATCATGGAATGGTTTGGGTTGGAAGGGACCTTAAAAGTCATCCAGTGCCACCCCTGCCATGGCAGGGACAGCTTCCACTGTCCCAGGCTGCTCCAAGCCCCAGTGTCCAGCCTGGCCTTGGGCACTGCCAGGGATCCAGGGGCAGCCCCAGCTGCTCTGGGCACCCTGTGCCAGGGCCTGCCCACCCTCACGGGGAGCAATTTTTTTCCTAATATCCCATCCAACCCTGTCCTCTACCAGCTTAAGGCCATTCTCCCTTGTCCTGTCCCTTCATGCCTTGTCCCCAGTCCCTCTCCAGCTCTCCTGGAGCCCCTTTAGGCACTGGAAGGGCTCTGAGCTCTCCCTGGAGCTTCTCCTCTCCAGGTGAGCACCCCCAGCTCTCCCAGCCTGGCTCCAGAGCAGAGGAGCTCCAGCCCTGGGATCAACTTAGTGGCCTCCTCCACCCTCATTCCAGCATTCCACATCTTTCTCGTGCAGGAGGCCTAGGCCAGGATGCAGAACTGCTGGTGGAGTCTCACCAGAGCAGAGTAGAGGGGGAGAATCAGCTCCCTGAACCTGCAGTTTGGCACTGGAGTCCTCAAGGTTTGGAAATCATCCAGGTGAGGGCAAGGCCACCAGTGAGAACTGGCTGTGCTGACCCTTGGAGAAGTGACCTCATGGAAGCCACCATGAGAGAAAAGAGCACTGACTGAGTACCTGGGTGAGGTCTGCACAGGGATCCTGCAAGGGGAGTGGAAAATCCCCCATTTAGGGGCTGCTGCAGGCTGGAGGTATTCGAGTGTGGGAAGAGAAGCAGGGAGACCTGTGCAGGCACCAGCCTCACTGTCCACTCCTCACTAGCAGGAATCTCCTTCCCTGTCACAGTCATGGGATAAGGACTCAATCCCAGCGCTGGGCTTAGCTGGGGATTTTAGAGATTGCTTAAAAACAGGGAATGAAAAGTGTTCATGTGCACGAAAAAGAGAAGGAGAGACCTGTGAATTCTGGAAGGCACTGCCTGTGCAAAAGATACGCCCCAAGCCTTTGGAACCTGGCAAAGCCCCTTGAGGAGAAAGTGGAATTTTCCCTACATAAACAACAATGATTGTATGTGTTTAAAAAAAAGGGAAAAAAATTGGGAAGCCAGCAGGGCCTGATGAGGGAGAAAGGAGCGTTGTGCACAGGACACTGGGGGAACTGTTCCAAACCAGTCCATCCTCAGGCAGAGATGTCCCTGCTGGCTCAGCAGTGGCTCCAGGGAGGACTGGCTGTGGGATGGGCAGTGTGGGAGAAGGGGATTTGGGACTCACTCCTGGCTTCAGCAAGAAGCGTGTTCCTGGCATCTCCCAGGGCTGGCACTCAGGATGGGGAAAACAAACAAACAGGTCTGTTCAAAGGCATGTAGGAGGAATGATATTTCTCTTGGAAGAGCTCCTCTTCTTCCACAGGGCAAAAAAAGAAAAAAAAGCACCCTGCAAGAGAATGAGAGCTCCCTGTGAATGGCAGGAAGCTAAATGGGAGAACTGCATCTGCTGGATTGTTCTTTGCCTTCTGTCAGGGGAAAAAAGAAAAAAGTTAGACAAAGAAATGAAGTTTGATTCAAGATACAGCAGGCCAAAGACAGGCAGGCGAGCAGGAATGGGTTTATTTAAGAATCATAGAATGATTTGGGAGTGAAGGGACCTTAAAGCTCATCCAGTTCCAACCTCCTGCACGGGCAGGGACACCTTCCACTGTCCCAGGCTCAAACATCCAGATGAAGGAGAAGGGGAATTATGCTCACTGCACTGGACTTTTAACCTGCAACTATTTCATGGAAAACACTTTCCTTCCTTTCTGCACTTCACTCAGATGGTAAAGGTGGGAGAAGGGCTCTGGAAACCCTCCTGTGGCAGAGCAATCCCACCGCAGACCTCACCATGCAGGTGAGCTGTACACAGAGCAGGTCAGGAGCTGTCGCTCCATCACTGCCCCCCTTGGCCTCAGGAGGATCAGTCCAACCCTGGTTTTCCAGAAGGAAGGACATGGCCACCAGCTTTCCAGAGGGATTGCAGGTTTTACCCCTCTGTGTGTTGCCTTTGGCCCCTGGGATGGAAGCCCAGGAGTGAGCCAGCCCCATACACACTCGTGGTGGGATCTCCCTCCATTTCCAAACCACATAATTTTGGATCAGCTTGCCCACCTCCCTCTGAGCTCTGGATTTCCCTCCACAGCCCAAGGAATGCATGGACAGACCTGTTTTCCCTTATGGCTCTGCTCACAGTGAAAGACAATAAAGAACAAACAGGAGGTTTTGGGTATGCAGGCTTTAGAGGAATTGTATCAGGACTTTTGCATTCGCTCTCTCATTTTATGTCATGATGCAGAAAACATGATAAACATTCTATATATGGGATTTTGGACAATTTTTCTAGCTATCTACACAGCAGCTGGGAAAAATATTTTCCACTTCCCCACACATTTTGCATGTGCAGAGGTTTCATTACATTTGTTATACTTGCTGTTCATACTTTGTTGAGTTCATCATTCACCTCGTGGTAAATGCCAAGAGAGGTAGAGACAGAAGGAAGAAAAATGTTGAGCTCTGATGCTTCTTCCCCAAAGCACAGAATTACTTAATAACTCCTTTATTCATACCCAAAAACTTATCACTTGAAAATCTCAATTTGCACGGAGCAAATTATGCTGTTACTGACCAATATATCTTATTTATTTTTAATAACTTCACTTATTGTGTGGCTGCAGAGGGCACATCACATGGCAAACATTGGACATGAATTCCTGGCTACCTTTCCCAAAGGCTGTGAGCCCTAGGGTGACTTTTTCATTCTTCTGGCTTACAGGGACACCTTTTATTCCCTCTTTAGCCTTCTGAGCATTCATGTGTCTGGCATATGAACGTTGCTGCAGTCACATGGTGCTGTGAACACAGGGGGTTCAACTTGTGCTCCACTTCACACAGAGAAACAAAGAGAAACATGAGACACAAGATAAATTCACATGGCCAAGGTCTGGCAATTCTTTACCCTGTCAAAATTTGGGTCAGCCTTGGAAAGGGCATCAAAAAAACCATGGAAGAGTTGGGAACTAGAAGGAGAAGAAGGGCTGAATCCTGCATCCATCCCTTTGGTCCTTGGCATATTAACAGCCAGAAGGGCTGGAAATTCAGGGCTGAGAAACCTCCAGGTTTGCAGATAATGCTGAGAGGTTTCAGTAGCCAAATGCCAGAGTGGTGGTGAGGAACTCCAGGAGGACCCCACAGCACACAAAAAGGTGGCAGGTGAGCATCAGTGTAGGTTACTTCCAAGAAATCCACCCAAGGAAAAATAACCCAAGCTGAGTGTATGTGAAGCTAAACTTGGAAATGGAAGCTATCAGGAAATGGATTGCTGACAACTCTCTGAAATCATCAGCTCAGTGTGCAGGGACTGCCAAAAAGCCAAAAAAGCATAAGGGTACAGATAAAACAGCTTTGTCCTGCTGCTGAGCACAACATTGGTGTGCCCTCACCTCAGAGCCTGGGTGAGGTGCTGGCCTCCAGTGCTTGAGGACAAGTCAGTAGAGAGTGGCCAAGGGGGCTCCTTCCTTTTAGGCTGGACAAGGTGAGAAATCCCAGAGTTAGAGGGAAAAGAAACAGGGAGGGCATCCCTTCCGAGAGGCCAAGCACCGTGAGGGGATGGGGTTCACCTGGGGCACCACCAGCAGGGAGTGGCCAGGTTTGCTCAATCCTCCTGCCACTGGTGGAGAAAAAGGATAAAGCACTGGGGTAAGTGATCCATCATCTGCCCCATCCTCACTCCTCATCTGTACTGTGGCACACAGCTCAGACCTAGGGTGGGTATGAGAATAAGGAGCAGCTGACAGACATTTCCCAGAAAAGTCCCCTGGACACTGAGCATTTGTAGCTCACAGATTTCCCAACCCAGAGGTGGTGTTTTACTTGGGATGGACTTCTACTTTTTTCTTTTTTGTTGTTGTTTTTAATNTTTTTTTGTTTTTTGTTTAAAAAAAAAAAAAAAAAAAAAAAAAAAGCAAAGACTTTGAAGTCAAACTCTGTTATTAGAGGTGATATGCCAGCCATGGGGAGGTGCCAGCTGCAAGACTTTATTTTGACTGCTGTCTCATGAGGAAAGCTGGCAGCTGGGAGCACAGGGAGGCATGTCCTGAAGAAGGTGATGAATTCAGCTTTCAACAGCCTCTTTGATGCTGGGTGGCTGAGAACACAGAGCAGGGCTTTCTGTGTGTGCTGTGACAAAATATCCTTTAATGATTGTCTTCTGGGTCACCCTGGGCTACAGCTTGAACCCCTGTGTGGACCCAGTCCGGTGCAGGAGAGCAGGTTTCCATGGACTAGATCACACAGAATCACTGAGGTTTGAAAAGATCTCCAAAATCATGGAGTCCAAGCTGTGCCCCATCCCCACCTTGTCCCCAGCCCAGAGCACTGAGTGCCACCTCCAGGGATGGGGAATCCACCACCTCCCTGGGCAGCCCCTTCCAATGTTTTTGCTTGAACATTTTTTCTTCTTCCAAACACACTAGTGTGGGTTGCATGGATCAGGATACTTCTACTACTATGGAATTTCTTTTTTCTGTTGGGGGAGGAAAATAAACAACTTTCCTTTAGCCTCTAATTTGGAGCCTTCAGTGATCACCCACGCAAGAGACAACCATGGTTTCGGTCTAAAGAAAGAAATAGTTCTGTGTTCAGGGAAAAAGGCTGCAAATGGGACTTGACCAGGTTGAGAAGACAATCAGTGCTCTGCAGCCATGGTGTGAGAAAGGGGGAAAAAAAAATCTCACATTCATCGTGACAGCCCATAGTTTATTTTCATGCAAAATAAGTAACTCCCTCAGGATCAGGACCACACGTAGCACTGCCCCTTCCATGGCACAGGGCTGGAAGGGGATGGTCTTTAAGGTCCCTTCCAACCCAAACCATTCTATGATTCTTTTCCTTCACAGGGGCAAGGAAAACTAAAGCTGAAGGACAAGGNAAAGCACTGGGGTAAGTGATCCATCATCTGCCCCATCCTCACTCCTCACCTGCACCCAGCTGTGGCACACAGCTCAGACCTAGGGTGGGTACGAGAATAAGGAGCAGCTGACAGACATTTCCCAGAAAAGTCCCCTGGACACTGAGCATTTGTAGCTCACAGATTTCCCAACCCAGAGGTGGTGTTTTACTTGGGATGGACTTCTACTTTTTTCTTTTTTGTTGTTGTTTTTAATTAAANCCCACCTTGTCCCCAGCCCAGAGCACTGAGTGCCACCTCCAGGGATGGGGAATCCACCACCTCCCCGGACAGTCCCTTCCAATGTTTTTGCTTGAACATTTTTACTTCTTCCAAACACACTAGTGTGGGTTGCATGGATCAGGATACTTCTACTACTATGGAATTTCTTTTTTCTGTTGGGGGAGGAAAATAAACAACTTTCCTTTAGCCTCTAATTTGGAGCCTTCAGTGATCACCCACGCAAGAGACAACCATGGTTTCGGTCTAAAGAAAGAAATAGTTCTGTGTTCAGGGAAAAAGGCTGCAAATGGGACTTGACCAGGTTGAGAAGACAATCAGTGCTCTGCAGCCATGGTGTGAGAAAGGGGGAAAAAAAAATCTCACATTCATCGTGACAGCCCATAGTTTATTTTCATGCAAAATAAGTAACTCCCTCAGGATCAGGACCACACGTAGCACTGCCCCTTCCATGGCACAGGGCTGGAAGGGGATGGTCTTTAAGGTCCCTTCCAACCCAAACCATTCTATGATTCTTTTCCTTCACAGGGGCAAGGAAAACTAAAGCTGAAGGACAAGGAAAAATAAGTCTGCAGGTGTTTAGGGCTGACCAGGGGCCTACCCTTTCAACTCCTCCCATTTAGAAAGGCCCATTCCCCAAAAAACCCCAAGCCTGTGCTTTTTCACATGGTGACTGCAACAAAAGCAACAGCAAGACACAGTTTGGTAGAAAGATCAAGAGGCTTAGGGCCAGCATTATTTAGTATCTATATTTTTTACTTTTTAAACGTGTGGAAATGTTTCTGCATTTCCTGCTTCTCTGGAAGGTGGAAGGATGAAGAAGAGGATGATGGAGACAGTAAGGTTCCTTTGCACAGGATAGGAACAGTTCCAGCTAAAGTTGTCTTCCCACCTGTGTTTTTCATATCTTCCCCCACCACTTCACACGCTCTTTCACACCACAGAGCTGCCAGTTTTCTTTCAGAGGCACAACACAAAGGTGTTAACTTGAATTTCTATCCAGGGAGAGTGGTTGCATCCATCTAGCTCAGCCTGTGCACTCTTGCAGTATTTTCTCCAATAAGCCCTAAGCCTGGCTGGTTATTTTTATTTTGGGTTACTTTTATCATCCTGCAGGGTGGTGGTAGCAGGATGGACAAGGGATTGAACCAACAAACAAACAAACAAGGAACTCCTCTGAAACTTTCCAGATCCAAAAGCACACACAAAATTTTCTTTTCAAGAGGTTTTAATGAAGAGTCATATTTTTAAACCTCTCACACTGTACAACACATTTAACTGTACATCAAGCTCAGATAAAAAATAAAGCTTTCTTACAAAGTACGTTTCTCCAGTGATTTTTTTTCTTTTTTTTTTTTTTTTGCAGTAAAAATAGCTGCTACATAAAACCCTCCTGATCTTTGAAAAGGAGTCACAGTTATTTCCAAAAATAGAATTCGTATTTTAATCATACAGAATAAACTGCAGGAAGAGACAAGTGAACTGAAAAAATAAGGCTTGTATATAAATTTTTTTCTAAAAGTACATGCATAGAAGTTGAAAAACATATGCCATTTATAAAGAAAAAAAGGTAATTTTTACCCATATTAATATTTTTATTTTTCAGTTACAGAAGAAACCACAAACAGGCCCTTTTATGTCCCAGAATACAACATTAGTCTCCTGTAAAAATGCCAAAATGCACAAAGAATTGCCAGCTTCAGTCCTGGCAAAATCCTGAGCCCAGCCTCCCTCCCTGCCCCCCCCAATGCATGCACACTGAGCATAGAACTTCTGCTGTCTCTCAGGCCAATTAAATATTTGCAGAAGGTTGTATATCCTAGACAAACATGAAACCCCCCCCCACCCCACATTTGATAAGTTTACATTCATCCTATTTCAAAACACACATACAATTAGTTTAATTTACACTATACAGTATCTGTTAAATAGGAACATCAGAGTTTCCAAAGGAATCACAGAATATATACAAACTGAATATTGAAATGGTATGATTTTCCTTCCCTTCTTTTAAAGGGTGGGTTTTTTTTGTTAACAGTTGCTACATCTGGTTTTGGACACGAGAGTGTTTATGTACCTATGCAGCACATTTCTGGAGTAGTAACAATAATAATAACAATAATAAAACGTGCTTTAAAACAAAACTAATACCGGTCTCCTTACTGCTCATTTAAAATAAATTAGTTTGTGTTTGTTTTTAAATAAACTGCATGAGGACGGCGGTGTTTCAAAAACATCCCAGCAAGAGCTCCGCTGCATCGCTGGTTTCTCACAGCCAACCTTTGGTTTCACAGCCAACCCATCCTTCCAGGGCAGTGTCAAAGCGCTTCGTAGGGCAGGGCAGGCAGCTGAAATGCTGACCCCAGGAGCATCCCCGTGTCTCCAGGCCAGAGCCAGGGCTGTGCCCACTCCCCCAGAGCCCCACCGACCACACGCGGCCGCTCCCATCCGGCTCTCCGCGGTCACAAAATGGATGAAGGTCCCGCTTTGCCTCCCCCCGAGCACGGCGGGCCTGGCTGCCGTGGCTCCCGGGCATTGTCCCCACTGCTGACTCCAGATGCACGAGCCGGGCCCGGGATCAGTCCTCGGTGTCGGGCTGCACGCCCAGCATGGCGTGCAGCTCCTCGGGGGTGTAGCCCAGCAGGCTCTGCAGGTCGCACACGAAGCGGTACACGTAGCGCTTCCCGGCCGTCTTGTGGATGATGTTCTTGTCGTAGTAATAGCGCAGCCCGCGGCTCAGCTTCTCGTAGTTCATCTTGGGCTTGTTCTTCCTCCTCCCCCACCGCCGTGCCACCTGCCAGAGAGCAAAAGTCATTCAAAATTTGTTCAACTCATCTTCTTCTTGGTGGCTGATTAAATAAAACCCTTTCTCAGTCAGAGCATTTTATTTGCTTTGGATGGCTCAACCTCACAAGAGAAGAGTCGGTGACTGATCCCACAAGAGACCTCAACAGCAGCCCCAGGAGAAGGTGGCTGACAGCAAAGGACACCTGTGGGAGTTGGCCCAGCTGTGACTCAAAGTCAGCCAGATTTTACTCCAAAAGACCCAGGCGTGAGTTTCAAGCCCTGGGAATCATTTGTATAACTTAGGGTGAGGCTCAGAGTTCCCCCAGAAGCCTTTGGTGTTGTTATGCTAAGTTATCAAAGTTCTGCTCCCCTATTGGTTACTTGTTTCCCCTATACGGTTATAGTTCTAGAATGTTCTACCCTCAAGTGTATATATTGTTGCTTCCCCTTTATCTCAGGTCTTGGGATCCTGCCCCTCATACAGTGCTCCACATTTGTTGTTTTCACCCTTGAATAAAGTTCCTTTTGAGCAACCCCATCGAACCCGCTCCTTCTCATTTTTGCCACCCTTGCCCTGAAGTCAGGGAACCAGAGAGGTTTGGCACAGCCACCCTCACTGCAACAGACACCAGTTTGTAGGGGATGGGCCAAAACATGCTTTAGGAGGTCAGGTTTATGGAGAAATCATAGAATATCCCAAGCTGGCAGTGTCCCACAGGGACCAAAGTCTAATTCCTGGCCCTGCACTGGACCACCCCAAGAAACACAGAATATCCTGAGCTAGAAGGAGTCACAGAATCAACCAGGCTGGGAAAGACCTTTGAGACTGAGCCTAACCTATGACCCAACACCACTTTGTCATCCAGACCATGGCACTGAGTGCCACATCCAGTCTTTTCTTAAACACCCCCAGGAACGGTGCCTCCACCACCAGTCCAGCTCCTGGCCCTGCACAGGACAACCCCAAGAATCACAGAAAACCCTGAGCTGGAAGGGACCCACAAGGATCCAAGCCCAACTCCTGTCCCTGCACAGACACCCCAACAATGCCACCCTGTGCCTGAGAGTTTTGCCCAAACAGTCCTGGAGCTCTGGCACAATCTGCTCTCTCAAAAAACCACTGTTTTACCACTGATTGGCTATCAGGCAGCAGGGGACAACTCTTTATTGGAAGTTCAATGCTATGAAGTTTCTTGGAGTTCATGATTCCTCTCCCCTCTTTTTTTTTAAATTAAAAAGTTTCACTGGACTTTTTATGCCAAGTCTTAATACAACAATTTTCCTACTGAAAACAGTATCAGAAAATGAAAATGCATCACTTCTAATGAAGTTCCCAAAATACTTAAAAAGAAGCACTACTGTATTTGATGTGCAGCTAAACACATATCTATATCCAAGACTGGGCCGACAGATGTCAGATCAGACCCCAAAAATCTTTGTTTTCACCCCAATTGGCTACATACCTCATCTGGGTCAGCAAGTTTAAATTCCCATCCATCTCCTGTCCAACTAATGAATGACTGACAGGACTTGTCAGTCAGTAACTCCAGAAGGAATTGCCACAGCTGGATAGGTCCACTGCCTGTTGGGAAAGAGGAGACACAGAAAAACCACAAATTAATACCTCTGCCAGCTCTAACCACAACCAACGTATGTGACCAGACTTGTATCACAGACCTGGTAATTAATCTGATTTATCTTTTTAATAGATCAGAAAGAAAGCTAAGGTTTTACTCTATAGCACAATTTTTACATTGATAGGTGCAGATTTATGTCAGGTTTTTCATGGAAACAAAGGATTTGACAAAAGTTATGGCTTTCCCTCTCATATGGATCCTTTAACCCTCACTCCCACCTCCCAAACAGCTGCATTTTGAGCTCCAGGGCTTGTCCTGAAGTCTTTGGCTTGGCAAAGATCCTACAGGAAAAAAACAATTTCAGCAAAGACTACAGCAACAAGGCCTTAACAGGCCTTAACAACACCTGTGGGAATTTCCAAATCTGGGAGATTTTGTCCAAGCTCCCCTCTTTTTTAAAGAGATCAAAAAGTGCATTTGATTTTTACTTGATCTGACGTGCCTGCCTGTTCTTGCTTTGGGTGGATAATCCCCAAGACTTTGTTTATTAACATATAAAATTGAAATTATTTGTGACTAGTGGTCTCTACCTCCCGTGGCACACTTAGAGGGAACACTGACATTACATAAAAAATAGGAGTGACCACTTTGCCTCACCACTCACCAGTAAAGCCAGCCAGGATGGCTGCTGGTATAACTGGTTTCCCTTGCTCCACAGGATCACTCCGCTCTTGAATGTAGTCTTTGAAGGACATGGTAGGTTTGCTCAGGCACAGGGACTGGCTGCAGTCATCCTCAAAGCTCTCATAGGATGGCACACGCTGCAAATCCACCAGGGAGGATTGGCTGTTCCAGGACTGCAGCATGGAATCCGAGCTCTCGTAGCTCTCAGCACCGCTGTCGCTAGATTCGTGCTCTCTCAGCTTGCCTTCATCAAATAAAACAATGAAATAAATAAAATAGCAAGTGTTGGTGGTTTCTTTCCCTCCCCCTCAATCCAGCCCATCCATATAAAATCATGCAAAGGAGGAAGAGGCATTCAGAACATGGCCTTGGCCCCGTGGTTATCGTGCAGATAACGACTCACCAGAGTTATCCATCAGCAAATTGAGATTGCTCCTTGGGAAATCTTGGTTTACTGCACAGTAGTTCACACCAACAGCATCTGCTTGGGTTTTAGGGAACAATGGGAAGTCTTGTTCTGGGTTGAGGAGATTCGGTGCCGTGGAAGTCTGACAGACGTCAGTCAGGAGACTGGGTTTGGGATAACTGAGGGGTTTAGGGTATCCAGGCATTTGCATTCCATAGGAATTCTGATCTACGTTAACAGCTGAAAAAAGAAACCAAAGAATTAGATGATTTTTCCCTGGAGACCCTTAAACAAACTAATACACTAAATACACCAAATCAGATTCTGCAAATCCCCCTCTCTAACTTGCCAGCCACAAATGGCCATTGTTCATTCTTCAAGGAAACTACAGGAAAAATTGGGGAAGTTTAAGTGGTTTTGAGCAAGGCTCTCCCCATTAAGTGGTGTAATCAGGCTGAGTTGAAGCCTGACTGTGGTAGAATAAAACACACCATCAATCAAACAATCCGAGGGAGCCAGCACTGCATCCCACACACTCCCAACAGCTCTAGCACACTTCCAGAGCCTTTAAAAAGGCCTGAACAGAATTCTTGCTGCTTCCCAGTTTTTGCCTCAGTTTGCTAGAGATGGGAGTGGTCATTCTGCTCCACAGATGGAGGGCTTGGCATAGCAAGAGGAAATTTCATTTTCTCAAAGCCTTTGCTCTTCAAACGATTTCCGGTATAAATTAGGTGACAACTGAACAATACAAGGAAAGAAGGCTGGAGCAGCTGAAGTCAAATGCTCTCCTCAAGCACAGTAACTATTCTGGTGCTTTTTGTTTCTACCCTGCAATCTATGACACACTTAGAATAAGCTGAGAGATGCAAAATATGAATTTTAAAAAATACTTACTTAAGGAATTATTATTGACCCAGTGAGGAACTGAGGTGAGGTGAGAGTTCTCCACATATTGATCCTGTGTTTTCTCTTGGCTGTCTGGGGAGAGGAGAAAAAGAGAACATTTGGGTTTATAGTTTTAAAGATCTGACCTGTATGCCATGGAAAGCTTCTGACTCTTGGGAGTATTTTGGGGTTTTAGTATCATGCTCTATTTGTATTGCATTCTCTCTCATGATAGAAATCACACAAAAAAAACCCCAACCAACTTCCAACAGGCTTTAAAACCATCACACCAATTGAATTTTCCCATAAAACTTAAAACCAACAATAATTGCAATGTGCTTTAAGGTCCAGCTGTTGGTTAACTTTGTATTTATGGGGTTAACTGTTTTATTTATGGGGTATTTACAGTGGTCATACCCCAATCTCACTTATTCCAGTGATCTTCCCAAATAAAACCTGCCCACAAATGTTCTCAGCCTGCACACAAAATGTCTGCAGCCATCTGCATCTGTGCTTTGCATATCAAGGATGTACTGACAGTGCTGATAATGCTTTTATCAAGCAAGTTTTAAAGTTTGAGTTTTCATATGCAATAAAACCCTTCATAGTGAAACCAGTGTTGAAATCGAGTCCCACTGCTGTTTCTGTTAGGAGAGCCCTAAACCAAAAGCTTTTTCTGGCTCTCTAACTACCTTTTATCATCTGTTCCAGGTGCTCCCACAGAATATCACCCACAAAGTCAGGTGCCAGTTCCAGGAAACGCTCCTTGCCCAGGTTGCACAAGTCTTGGCCACTCATAAGGAACTGATGGAAGTTCACATTTGACAAGCTGAACTCATTGGTAGCCCATGAAAGCCACTGGCAAACTTGTTGTTCAGTCCACAGCCAGGGATCTGCAAGACAGGAAGGATCCAACATTTAGAGATAACTCCTGGCCCTTATCAAATAATCTTCCTTAGAAAGCAGTGAATTAAAAAAAAAAATTGTTTAGCCAAGTTATTGAGTTCTGAATGAATTCAGAATGAATGTATTCTTGAATTTATAAAAAAACCAAACAACCCAGTCCTCTCTTTTCTTTCTGCATTCACTTGCAACCAGAGATGTCCTCAGCTTGCTTGACTCTCTCATGCTGCCAAAGCATGAGCTCTCCATGCACCCATTTTTAACACCAGCAAGTCTGGCCTTTCCAAGTCAAGCTGTGCCAGATTCACATAGGATCCATTCTTGTATTTCCTACTGACATCATTCTTTCCTTTTCAAAGAGCAGCTATTCAGCCTCCTCCTTAGCATTAAAAAAAAAAAAAAAAAGAAAAAAAAAGAGCTTATAAATAGCAAACACTTACTATTTGGGATACCCAGCCGACACTGTTCCTTTGTGAAACCACTGAAAGTATCTTTCAGGGCCTGACTCATCACAGCCTTGCTGCACGGGGTTAACAGAGGCAATTCACAGTTGTTCGACTCTGCAAGAAAAGAAAAGGGGTGGAGGGGAGGAAGAAGACACATTAACTTCAGGGCACTGAAAGGAGTGACTGGGTTCTGCTATTTGAAGAATTAAAAAAAAATGCTAGAAAGTTGGTGTTTTAAAAAGAGAGATCACCATGCTCTAAAATCTCTGTGCTACTCGTTTGATAAGATTGCATCACTAATTAGAGCTTTGCAGCTTTCCATGCATAGATCCTTATTTACTCTCAGTAGTTACATAAAGTGCCTTTGTTGCAGGGAAAACTTGATTTTTTTTTTTAAGGGAAATGAGACTGCTTATTCCTCTTTTACCACCTATAATTTGCCTTGAGACTTCTTTGCAACTCCAGACAATCTTTATTTAATTTGAGAGCTAAGTAACTGACAGCAGGGTTGTGAAAAGCCAGCTTGCACTACTCAGTACTGAATTTCAGACCTTATCATATCTCATCACCCCAGAACATGGTGCAATGGATTATTCCATCATCTGGACCAAACAAGTGTGACTGGTAACAAGCTGGGGGTGAATAATGCATCAAACCACAAAGCTGGCACCATTATATGTCAGTAAAAATCACTGATCTACTTCACTGACTTTCAAATTTACAAGAAGATTCTATTTTAAGGATAAATTCAGCTCCCACTCAGCTTTTCTTATTGGTCAATTTTTACCAGCAGATGCCTCATTTTATCGCAGAATGATGTCACACAATGGTTTGGGCTGGAAGGGACCTTAAAGCCCATCCAGTGCCACCTCCTGCCATGGCCAGGGACACCTTCCACTGTCCCAGCTGCTCCTGGCAGATTCCAAGTCAGTTCAGAGCTGTGCAGCTCTTCTTGCTCTCCCAGACTATCTAGAGGCTGCACTTGTGCTTAACTTCTGCTTTTACCACACCCTTCCTAATATCTGCAAGGACTTGCTTTGCTGACCAGAGCAGGTAACTGATTAGAATCAAACTAGAACAAAGGAGCTGTGGTTTTCTGGGTTTGAGGGCTTGAGGGTTTTTTTCCTTTCCCTAAGGGGAGATAAAAGCAGCATCGGTAAAATACCTACATTTTGTCAGGGATTTTAGGCAAGGATATATTGGGCACTCTTGGTGGGATACTGACCTACACACACACAAATAAAATAAACAAAAGAATCTTAAAACATCCCCAAGTTGTTTTTTTCAAGTACGGAATAAAACATACTGAGATCTAACACCAGATAATCAAAAAAGCTTTCAGAATATTTGCACTTTAATTATGGTTGAGATGTTGCAAATTTAAATACATAAAACTCTATTTTTAAAGATTTTTTAACTCTTAGCTCTGGTTAAACTCCTACTAAGGCTTCTTCCATGAAAAATCAGTCTATTAGGCTACTGCATCCCAGTTCCTATTTCTTTTCAGTACAGAAAACAACAACTATCCCCAAAGAAACTCACATGAATAAAATCAAGCACGTACACAGAAGTCTGTGCATTAAACCACATCTTTTTAGGGAAATCCACATTGCACACCCAAGAAATGTTTGTTAGACCCCAAAAAATTCTGCTCTGTTGACTGGACTAAGGAGCGAAGTGAAGATTTACCATAAGAAGTGGAGTCAAATCCTGTTGGCACTTCCTGAAGTGTTTGGTCTTCACTGAGTGAGAAAAAATATCCAGCAAAAAGCGAGTTTGAGCTGTCAAAGGTGTCAAACGCTGGCTGACGCTGCAAAGGAACAGAATAAACACAGAACCACGTAAGCATTTTGCTGGAGAGCTGTGAACTCCTCTGCTAGGAAGTGTCTGGGTTTGGTTTCCTAGATCTGGAGATCATGCACAACCACTGTCTTGAATGAGCCAGCTTTGAAACGTAACCACAATGAGGGCACAGCTTCTGCTACGTGAATAAAACCCACTGATAAGGGCCCTCGAGGTGGGGGATGTTCTGCAGCTTCCAGTAAAGCCAAATCAAGATATTCTTAGTTTTTTTCCTGTAATTGAGGCTTTTAACAATAGAGAATACACATGTGTGTATAAATACATATTTATTTCCAGGTACCTTTTAAAGAAATCCTCATTTCCTTAACCCTTTAAATTGATTATTCACTTGATGAGGATTTGATGGCAGATCAGTAAATTATGGGAAAACTGCCAGTGCAAAACATACAGTAGATTAATGAATTTGTTTTTTTCTTCTAAAGGATAAAAGTCATCTGAACCACATCACTTGAAGCTTTACAGGACTTGAGGAAGGATGTTGCAGCAACTTTTACACTTCTGCCTTACTGGATTTGTCAGCAACCACATTTTGAAGTCTTTCAAGTGCTCAGATGCTCAGTGAAACATTTCTACTTTCATTTTACAGCAAGGCATAAACAAGACTGATAAAAATGTTCCAGATAAAAGTGGATTCTACTGATATACTGACATTCAAGAAATATTGTTCTATTTTGAAAACCTAACTCCTTTCAAGCTTGACTTGAGCCAACTGTGTATGCCAGAAATACTGGTATGAAATGACTAAATTCCCCCCAACCACTTTAGTCTTTGGGGGGCAGAAGGAATGTGAGCAGAGGAGGAAATAACTTCAAAAACAACTAATGAAACTTGCTTGCTAGTCACAGGGAAACGGTATCTGCAACATCTTGAGGCAAAGATGGATAAAATTTGCCACCGAGATTTTTCTCAAGGCACCTGAGGATAGAACATTGCTCTGGAAAGCTGCAGCTGGCTCATGGCAGCTCCTGCCCTTCAAGGAGCTGGAGACAAAGGCAACTTGCAAATGTTTATTTGGTTTAGGCAAACATTGATGTACCAGCTTGTGCCAAAGGAGTGGATTTAGCTGAGGACAAGGCAAGGATTTTTCAGGGCAGTATTCACGTGCAATGCAAAAAGCAACCTAAATTATGTTCCTGGAACAGCAAATTAGGATTAATTTTCCCTCACATTCCTTAAGTTTTCATGTAAAAATCTCCTGGCCAGCAGAGACAAATTGTGGACCTCTGTTACAGGTACTCCCCAAGCCAAAGACAGCCCTTGGGAAGGCTCATGTCTGAATAAAACAAGTTAATAACAGCTGCCAAATCTGCTGGTAAAAGATTCTTTATACGTTACTAGATAAAAGCTCTGACTCATCTCCAGCACCTAAAAGAAAGGGCAAGTTCTTTCAACACAATCTGGAAACTCCTGCATTTTGTGTAAATGGCTGACCCTTCTCCTGAGTCACTGGAAAAAATGCTGTGGCATGTGAATGAGTAAAATCCATACCGTGCTAGTTTCATATTTCAAAAGGGAGAAAATTAATGTGCAAGCATGTTCTTCATTTAATAGTAGTAAAAGAGGACAAACACAATGCAGAATGAATTCTTCTCATCCTATCAGTTTCACAACTACTTTGTTTGGCTTTTCAATACATGTAATTATTGCAGAACAAAATAAAATGGAATGTGAACAGCTACAGCATAGCAGAACACAAATCTCTGACTTAATTCTACGACAACTGAACACTGAATAACTGCTTAGAGCAACCACTGTGTTAAGAGCACACAGATGTTAAGTTGGGGATCTCTCAGATTCTTTTGTGAAGAGGAAAAAAGGTTAAGAGGGGACATAAAGCACCAGAGCAGTCAGCATCCCAGAGCCTCACTGATTCTTCAAAGCATGGCCATTCCTCAAAGCTAATGAGAGCAGAAAGGGTCTCCCTAACCTTTACTTGGTTTACATGAATCAATGCTGTGTAAAAAATTGATACTGGGATTAAAAAGCAACTTGCATGAATAGGGAGGGGGGAAGCCCTTTAAGACTGAGCCTTTATAGTCTGCTGGCCTCAGTTTGTAAATTCCTATCAAAACAAGGTAACAGACAGAGTCTACCTAAAGATAAAATAAATTTAATGATTTTTGGAGTTATTACAATGTATTTGGCTTCCATTAATAACAGTTGTAAGTGAACAACCAACTTTTAATCCAAACAAGGTTCAGGAAGGTACCAAACCTGACCAGTCCTATCAAGACAGGCTTATCAAATTAAAGATACAAACCAGTATCAAATTAAAGATACAAAACAGTCTCATCAAATTAAAGATACAAACCCTCTCCTGCTGCCCATCCTTTAACCTTTATTTTGGCAGAAGTTCCACCAACACCAGCAAATTTGAGCTCAGTTCTTGTCTACCTCTTTTAAATTCTTAGGATTTAGGGAATGGAGAGAGAGAGCCTTGTTGGGGGAGAGGGTTGAGGGTGCAAGGTTTGCACCTTCCTATTTCAGTCCTGCTTTTCACATCTCTGTGGAACTCGGTGGGAATACTCTGGCAGATGATTAGAGGGGAGCAACTAAACCTGTGTTCACTTGGCTTGTCCAATTCCTGTTCTAGCACTGCAGGAACACAACAGAAGCACTGGCTGGGAGCTGCCCCAGCTGGGTTTGGGAGGTGACAGCTCCAGGGTACTCACCTTGAGCATTCCTCTGTACATGTTGGACACAGGAGCTACTTGATCCATGTTCCTGACCCCAAAGTCACTCATCTGAAAAAGGAGAGGGGTCCCATTAACACCACAGCCAAAGGAGGAGGAAGCAGATGTTAGCAGATGTACCCGACTGCTCCGGCTCAGGGCGTGGAGCAGCTCTGGCAGTGAGATACAGGGGAAGCTTTTCCAACATCCCAACCACACAGGGCAGCTCCCACCTTGCTTTCAGCTGGGAGAGCTTTCACAGAATGTGTGTTTGCCTGCAAAGCCCACAGAAACCCCCTGCCCACTGAGTACCTGTCTCTTTGGGGTGTTTTCCAACTTTTCACCCATTATCTTAGGCAATCAGTTTTGTGTTGTTTTTGCTTACTCTGTGCCCTCTCACAGGCCATGATTCACTTCAGACTTTGGCTTTCAGAGGAAGAGGTGACAGAGTGACACGGTGATACACCTTCACCTCCTGCATTCACCTCTTCATGAATAATCAGAGAAGCCAAGCCCCAGTGTTCCCAACCTCCTGCCTTGATTACTTTACTCCAAACCACATTATCTTGTACATTTTCTAAACACAGGATTAACACATTTATAGAGCTTTAGAGGGCTTAAGTTTTAATTGAAAAGGGGTTTATGTTATCCTTTAAAAATACCCTTTTTAAAGGGCTGATAATGGGGCCACTATCAATATGTTCATGCCACTGAAGTCAAACCTTTACCATATTGCCTCTATTACCAGGAACAGAGTTGTGTGAGGCCTGTGTGGCTTTTCTCCTATATATCACTTAAGGAGAAGAGTGATAAGATTCATATCCAATGGGAAAGATCAAACATAAGGAATAAAGCCAGTTTTATGGCCATTGTTCAGGTTTATTGTGATGCTGAAATTCAGGTGTCAGTGAACGATACCTTATCAAGCTACACTCTTAATTTTCCTTCCCTTTTTCCAAAGCATTGGGCTGAATTCCCTTGCCCCACAGCAACTGCCTGAAAATGTGCCCTTGTACTTAAATAGCCACACAGGACACTATCAAGATTTCCACAAAACTGTGATCACTTATTACAAGCCAAATCTATCACTCACCATGTTAACACAAGGGAAAAAAAATCACTTTAAAATGCAGAAAAAATCGTAAATTAGGATCTTAACAAAATAAGCCCAGCTTGTTGAAAATGGCAACACATTTAAAAGCTGTCCCTACAAACAGAGAGGAAAATAAAAACATCCAACAGCCAAAGACAAGGAACCCTTTCATCCTTTTAAATAGCTGATCACTTAAAAATAAAACTAAAAAAAACCAGCAAGAGTCCTTAACATGAAAGGCCTATTTCAACTTGACTGGGCCTTATAATTGAAACAAAATAAATCAACTGACACTGAAAAGAATATTCATTAATGTTACTCAAAAAGTGCAATCTACTGAATGATGTTTTTTACCTCAAAGAGCACGTACAAATATTTGATCTAAATTACACATCTCATTGAGCAGCAAAGAATTTCACACAGCGTGAGTCTCACTCAGCAAGCATCCTAATCTGTTCATTAAATTTGCCACAGTTTAAACAACTGTTTATCCTTGCATTTGGCTGGGCTTTTTAAAAAGTATATGGCAATTTCCAACAGCCTTTGTTTTGCCATTGAATTCGGCTCTGGTGGCCAGGGATAACTGGCTTGGCGATTTGAGTATTTGTGAAAATATTGTATGTATATTCTGTAAGTTGAGGTCTGATCCCTGGTTAGGAGTACAAATAAGATTCCTGGCATTTGTGTGCAATTCTGACCTCTCCACAAATCCTGTTAGGCACTTCCCCATCCACTAAAAGGGGATTCTCTCCTTCCTGTCTTTTTTTTTGTTTCTTTAGAGATGTTTAGGGCCCTAAGACAAAAGGTTTATACCAAGTGTTGATTACACGGCATTGCTCATTAACCCAAGCCCCTGTTTCCCCATGCTGGGTTTGTTCCGAAGGAAAGCTTTGGAAAAATGAGACGCCGAGCTCTGGCTGAAAAACACATGGAGATCTTCAGCATGTTTTGCAACACTCCAGCTTTCTTCCTCCAACCGAATATCTTAAGCAGAGGAATTTCTATATCCTCTGCTCATCCCACATCAGCTCTCTCTCCATCTGCAGCACAAATTTCCAGCCCTGAGATATGAAACCCTTACAGACAGAGCTGGAAAGGCAACGCAGATTGGCACAGAGGGTTAAGCCTGGCTTTCTGCTGGACTTAGAAAGGTGCTGTTTCAAGTTCAGAAAAGCCACTACGGTGTGACTGGGCCTCACCTCCAACTCCTCCACTAATGCTGATGACTGCGACTTGCCAGCTATAATTGGTTTAACTGGCAGGACACCTTCCTCAACACCCCCGCATAGCTGAGTGGGTGAACCAGAACAGGGTCAACAGGATCAGGCACTTATTAACTAATTCTCCTGAATTCTGATCGCCTTCTTTTCAGCAGCAGCCAGGTGCCTGCCCACAGCTGGGCACAGCTGGGCAGCATCCACATGGAGAAGGGAAGCGCGCTGGTGTCCCCAATGGGTCTGATGTCCCTCCAATATTCCTCCTTGATTTTTGGGGGATAATTTTTTAGGGAGGAGAGCGGCTAGGGGAATATGATGCCTGGTTGTTGTTTTCCTTTTAGGTGGCAATTTTTTTTCACGGGAAAAAGCAGCCTCCTTAGGAAGAGCGTAGGAGAGAACGGCGTGCCCCGTGCAGCCCCCGGGAGCCAGCCCGGCTTCTCACACACATGACACACGCTTCGCCCACGTAAAAAAAACTTCGGTGGGCNTGCGGTCCCTCCCCGGCGGCGGCCCCGGCCCCACACGCGGCGTCCAAGGGATCCAGGCGCCGCTGCCTCTCGGCGAGCCAAAATATCCTCGATGCGGCCGCGCCGGCCAACAACAACAACAGCGCTGATCCCGGCGGAGAGTCCCGGCCAAAGGAGGGGGGCACACAAGGGGCGGGATGCGGCAGGGAAGGCAGGCGGGTGCCCGCGGTGCGTGGGCGCTGCCGGCCGGGCCGCGAGTGCGGGCGGCCCGCGGTGATGCTGCGCTGGTTCCGCGCTGGTTCCGCGCTGGTCCCGCTGCCTCTCGGCTCCGCTCCGCGCTG